>LR991075.1:1207500-1807500 GCA_905163555.1 Notocelia uddmanniana | reverse complement strand
ACCCAAGGATACCTATCTGAAGATTTAAACGTTTCTTCAACAAGGTACAGTCTTCAACTTTTAGATGTTAAACTTTTTAAGTGTCACAATAAATCTACCGCCCATACCTGCCTGACCGAACCTCTCTCTAAAGTACAGCATGAGCATGTCCCACAGGAGCCCCCCGAGCCTACCCCCAAGTCCTCGCTCAAGCAGGAGCCAGTCAGAGCTGAAGCCAAGACCGTACCAGCGCTGAAACCGAGCGACACCCCCACCGCCAAGTCCGTGCCGGCTAAGGTGCAGGAGCCTATGTACACGAAGGCTGCTACACCGAAGATTAATAAGGTAAGACTGTTGCACCATCAAGCAAAAAAGGAATAATGTGTTTGAACACAGTCTCATTTTAATTAAATTCAGCATTGCCTTGCCTTTTGGGATATGCGATGTGCCTAAACCAGCCCAGTTTCATGAAGTCTAGAATACGCAATTTTGCAGAAACGACAAGTTATTAGTCCAGTTCAAGCGTTTTACAGTTTTCGGTTTAAGTTTAGTTACTTGTAGTAAAATGAGAGGTCCAATTATTGGTCTAACAAAGACAACGAACATTAAGGTCTCTCATTGGGACCTTGTCCTTTGCCAGTAAGCTAAAGAAATTTTCATTTCAATTTGGGAACCATTCTGCTTAGAACTTCAATGTCATGGTACAAGTAGAATAAAATAGCCACCAGTTTATTTATCGGCTAACCCTGGGCTCGAAATAAACACCTACGTCGATGGTATTTTGTTCTTTAGTTGGATTTACACCCATTCATATATGACCGATCCTTTAAAATTCTCCTCCCACCCACAGACGCCCGAGCTCCAGAAAAAGCAAGCCAAACCTCTAGACACGACTCCATCTCGGGATCAGAAGCCGAGGGGTCACCGGCGCATGTCCAGCGTCAGCGGAGCTCTGCTGACGGACTTGATGCACGTGTCGGTGGATCAAGATGATCTGGAGCCTCCGCCTGGTATGGAGAGGAAGGTTATAGGTAAGCGGAATGAACATTTTATACTACGATTACCATCAAGCTTACGGTGTGCCTGATGGTAAGCAACTGTAGCCTATGGACGCTTGCGACTCCAGAATAATCACAAGCTCGTGACCGTCCCTTTGTCGACTTGAGAATTCGTTCGAGACATATGCAGGTCCCTCACTCTCAACACAGCGCAGAAAAGAAAGGTCTGGCGACATTACTCCCCACCAGAAACAGAGATTTTCTTCTTGCTAATTACAATGTAGCTGTTAATTCAAGTACTCTTCCAATGGATGTTGCGTTAGTGACCAGCGTAGCTTGATAGTGACATGGTCAATTATGAAAAAGCAAAGACAGGAACTGTTCTTAACTGTATCAGAATTTTAGTCACATTTATCAATCAAGTGAAAAGACTTTTAAAAACCCTAAGAATGTTCAACTTTCGGCCGGTCAATATTTTTTATTATTTTACTACAGGGCAAGAAAGAGATCCACCCCTGCCTCATAAACCTAAACAAGAAGTTGAAGATATACTAGACATAGACGCCGAGTATTCCACAGCGGAACGACGGAAAGCTTGTAAGTAAACGACTCTATTACCTTCTTCTTGACAGAAAACTTCGAGGGTGATTTACCAAGGATTCTTGGTTGATACCGTCCATGTCATCATCATCCTAGCGCTATCCCAGTTCAGATGAACCCTGGGAGTCCGCTACCTAATTCCAAAACGTAACTCTTGGAATTAGGTAGCGGACCCCGGTACTAGTTTTACGGAAGCGACTGTCATCTGATCTGACCTTCCAACCCAAAGGGGAAACTAACTATACCTTATTGGGATAAGGCTTATCAAGTCAGTGGGCAACTTGACTGTTAGAAGATCTCAAGCTGCCCGACCCCGATATTGTCGATTTACGAAATTATTTCGCCTTAAATAAACGAGCGTAACCGTAATGTGTTTTTACAGGTCAAAGAAGAGACTCGGAGAGGAGAAAGAAGGAGTTCATAGTGGTACAGAGCGACTTGTGGGACACAAACACATTTCAGTACACGTGTCAGAAGTCACCACCAGGAAAGACTGAAACAGGTCAGAATCAGAACTAACTCAAACGTAATGTTGCTTTCATTGTCTTCACAACGCAACATATTATAGCATGTATACGATAGAATATTACAGCTTACTTATAGAAAATATCGGTTCTTGCTTTATTCGTTTTATGGGGGCTTTTCCGCGTATCGGCATCCATTGTGACTAAGGTAGTAGCGGTCGCTACTCTACCCACGAAATCGGTACTTACCTATACCAGTACATGATAGATCAAAAGAGCTATTCGACATAGAGTACGTTGAATAACCCCAGTCTAGTATTCTCTGGAGTCCTAACAAGTTATTTTTCTCTTCAGGTCATCACCACTCTTCTATGCAGAGGAGTGTGTCAGAAAAGAGTAGGCAACAGTCTTCACCCCATCATCACAGGTGAGGATCTCCTGAATTTCTCAATTCCAGGGTGAATATAACGGGAGAGCCATGAAGAGTCTTTTACTCCATCGAGCCAAAGAAGCTTTAATAAACGGCATTTTTTCAGGGAGGCTGACAACAGGAGTTTAGAAAGAAGAGCTTCCAATGCTTCCATAAATTATGGTAAGTGAATCCAATTATCCTGTTAACTCTTATTGTGAGTATAGTTTGCTGGTGACAAGTTCGGGTACAGTGCATTAAAATGTACAGTCTCCAGAGAAACCTGACCCCTGCATCGAAGTTTGTGTGGTAGACTAGCTGACTGTACACATGCCGAAAATAATTTTTAGAAACAGAATCGACCAGTTAGGAGCGCTCGTGGCCCAGCGGCGCCCGCGTACCGCGTGCGGTATGCGAGGATAACCAATGTCGGGCGAGATCAGTCCTTGGATGGGTGACCGCTTTGAGTGGTTACTAACTGAGTGCTCCCGTGCTTTGGAAGGCACGGTAAGCCGTTGATCCCGGTCGCTGTCTATGATAGCAGTCGTTAAGCCAAGTTAGAGGCCTCCGGGCGGCTTGAGAACTTCTAACAGTCAAGTTGCCCACTCACTTGACAAGCCTAATCCTAATACGTAAGGTCTGATTTCCCCCTCGGGTTGGAAGGTCAGATGGCAGTCGCTTCCGTAAAAACTAGTGCCTACGCCAATTCTTGGGATTAGGTAGCGGACCCCAGACATCCTTCAGGATGCAACTGTACTGGGAATAACGCTAGGAGGATGATGATGAGAATCGACCAGTTAGGTAGTTCATCATCTTCATCATCAGCCGAAGGACGTTCACTGCTGGATATAGGCCTCCCCCAAAGACTTACACAATGACCGATCCTGCGCCACCCGCATCCAGCGGATACCCGCGACCCTTACCAGGTCATCAGTTTACCGTGTGGGGGGCCTGCTCACGCTACGCCTTCCGGTACGTGGTCGCCACTCAAGAACCTTTCCGCCCCAACGGCCATCGGTTCTACGTGCTATGTGCCCCGCCCAATGCCACTTAAGTTTAGCGATTCGGAGGGCTAAACCGGTTCCTCGTGCAATCACGTAGAGAAACTCCCAGCATAGCCCTATTAGCCCTCTTCATTGCTTTTTGGGTGACTTTGAGCCTTCTTATGAGGCCCATAGGTTAAGTGGTTTGGATAGAAATATAGATTTTGGTCTACGTTTTTGACTTGCTGCAGCTGGCTAATAGGTTGTGCTGATACTCATATCTATAGATTCCCTTCTCCATTCAGATGACACAATATTGACGGTGTTTGTTTTTCACAGCAGGTACGAGAGGCGGTACACCAGAAGGCTATCGGGAAGCCGACACTCTTAGGATGACTGACAAGCTATCGAAGGTAAATTACAAAGTTCAATATCAATACGACTTTCAACGAGGATTGTGTATTCAAATTTATGTCTTGTGATGCAGCGACGGGGGTCGGAGTTCCCTCAGCCGGTCAGCACGCCACCGCTCCAGAGCCAGAATAAAAGACGGCAGTCTTCAGCTCAAGTAAGTGAACACTTAAGCCTTTACATATGGCTTTTTGGAACTAAGACCTATTTTATCATTTGATGTTTATAAAAACATCATCAGGAGAAATTTATACAATTCAAAGACATGAGCGGAGTCTCAAGCCCGCATTAGGAGAACAGGAAATACAAATTCATTCCTTCTCGACAAAAAGACGATGCCTGTGCCCAACAGTGGGCATAACTATCTGTTTATTGTCATTGTTGAATACTTAGGCTGATGATAACAATATTAATTTATTTTTAACATTTAATAATATGCATGTTTTTGCTCTCAGGTAAGAACCTATCAAGAAGAAAAGCAAGATATGCAAGAAAAGTCTGAAAGCACGCCTCGAAGACACGATGACATACCGCGAAAGCCTGTTCCGGAACTCCAGGTACATACGTAAAAGCAGACGACCATACAATCTTTCTCTGTTTTAAGATAAAAAAATTCATACCATTGATGATTGATGATAAAACTTTCGCATCACTTGCTCACTCCTTGCGGTTGTAGAACGAGCTTTATACAAATTAAACCCATCTGTAAAAGTGGACTAAGTTACATGTATGCCTCTTCCATAGAATCGTTGGGTCTAGTCTAGTGCCTCAACCACTGTTAGGTACTAAAGATGAAAAAAAAGTGTGAAAAGTATAAGTCAAATCTTAAATTGTCACAGCACCATATTTCTAGTTTGTAAAACAAGAAATCCAACTATACATTATCGTGTATTGCGCCTTTGTAGAGGGTTTCTCCAACCTAACTTTTGACTTCTTGAGATTATTGTAATTTTGTGTGGTCGGATAAGGCGGATCAAATTCCAACGGCCAGCCAGTCACGTCAGCCAGCACGAAAGGTGAAGTCTGTATGACTATAGCCCCGTGCTACTTTTTCATCGTCGGTTTCTAAAATAACCCGTACTCGTAACCTCATTCCGAATTAACGACTTTCCACCCGCTTTTGTCACAACCAAACACCATCATTACCTAACAAATACCTTTCAATTATCAGGAGAGCGATTGGAGACCCGACCCAGACACGATACGAGTGGCGAAATCGCAAGACTCTCCAGCGAAGAGGCTACGCCACGAGGCGGAGCCACTGAAACGAGCGAAGGGCGTGGGAGACTCGCCTCGATTGACACAGGCACACGCACCGAGGCCAGACCATCACAAGAGCAGTCCGAATGTTGCATCTAGACATAAATCTGGTACGTAACTTTGCTGCCCAGGGCACAGCATAATTAACAGTATTTACGAACAGAACCGATGTTAAACAGCTAGAAATGGCATCCCGCTCACTCGCGCTTACTGCATGATACACGCTCGTCCCTCTTAGCGCAATCATTGTCTCGACGCTCCGGTCACAAAATTTTGTGCTCCGGTGGTGTGTGAGAGCAAAGTTTAGCAAGTGGAGCAGGCCTGCCCAGGGTCCTTCTAGACAGACTACCGCGAACCGAAAACACACTTGCTGGGCAGCAGAGAGAATACACGAACAACCTTCGGTCTTCGGTTCCGGTAGCCGCCCATAGCAAGTAGGTATCTCAAGTATTGGCGTACCTCATTTTGAAGCTGTCATCTGGCCTTCGAACCCAGACTAGATCTTGCTATTTTTTAAAATCTAGTTTTAAGAAGCTTGGTTGTTGTACGAAAATGTTGCTCCAAACGTCTGCTGTTAGATATACAACCTAGTATCTAAGACTGTAAGTCTTATCTTATACAGTAACTTCGCTAGACCTGACTCAGGATCAGCACCACATTGCACAATCCAGTGTGGTAGGCTGTGTTCCATTAAAATGTGGTACATATCCTCTATTGATTAGCAGAGTGCCTTGTCAGCAGAGTGGGGGATGCGCTTATAGCCTAGACTGCGCAATGCAAGTACCTTATGTGTGTACGTATGTGAGTGATTAGTAAATGAGCTACGGTACTTTGGAAGAGACGTAAAGGTGTTATTCCATGTTGTTGTCTATGCCAGTAAGAGGCACAGTCGTTATGCAGAGTTAAAGGCCTGAGCTTAAGAAGTCGTCGCTGACCGGGTCTGTGCCGGCCGCTCTAAAAGTTCAGAGACCGGCGATAATTGAGTCCTGGTAGAGGGAATCAGCTATATAAAACTCCCAGCGTCCCAGTTGTCCGTCTCGTTTGAGTCGTCTCAAAGAAATATCCATTAAATGAGTACCTTGGCAATTTCCAGGTTCACCAAACAAACGTGAAGAGCGAAAGTCCGCACCTTACGGACGCAGCGACTCCAAACGTCAGGACTCCGTGGACCAGAGAAAAATGTACACAGCCAGCTCAGAGTCGGAGTTATTCGAGTGTGCAATATTACCCATCTTCCACAAACTTCTAACCGAGCGACATAAGAGCCAACCACACGGTCTTAACCTAACCTATGGTGTCAGTTGCCCGAATATCTCGATAAAATGCGACATAGTTGAATATTTGTAAGTAGCCGTTTTAGGTTATGTTTAGATCAACAGCAATGTACGATTACGTTGGATATTTAAAATATACGAGTTTAAACTGTTCATATCTCAAATGTCAATTGTAATAGAGCCGAGACTCAAACTAATTTCATTATTAGCAACCGAAAAATTCTGTGTATACAAATAATTCGCAATTTCTGATTACGTTTGGATCTTGCGGAACCCTGATTTCTGTCACTTTTTGACATTGACAGTTTTGCAGTGTTGCTATGTTGATTAAGATTAGTAGAAATGGTAGAACAGGCGTAGATCGTTCTAAATGTTTTATTACAGTACTATTTCTGTCCTTGATTTGTAATTTATAATCTTTTGGCAATAAAGTGTTGTGAACTTTTGACCAGGGCGCAATAAACAATATTATAGTTATTTTTCTTTACAATTAGTTAAATGAAAATTGTAAAATAGGATAACTAACCGAAATGATTGTGCCTCTTGACTTTACCAAAAGTGCAATAACGAATAGGAAATATTACCAAGAAACGCTTTTAAGAAATGTGAATTCAAATTGTTTTGAATTAACATTTTGTGAGTAGGTACCATAATACTTGTACAACATTATTAGAATACTTAAAAGCTAATAAATCTGTAGAACATTAATATATATTATTTAAATAGGTCTTGTATTTAGCAAAATCTGTTTCAAATTTTGGTACGATTTCTATATATATAAACTTACTTATATATTATATTATTAAAAAAATAAGTGAATAAATTTCTCAACGACAAGTTCGCTCACGGGTTCTAGAGTTAAATGTAAAAATCGTGTTGTTAATTCTTGAACATCGAATATTATACGTCTTCTTTAAAAAATGTTCGCACAAAGTTCATTTGTAACTCGACGCACACCTTGTGTATTCAACTCTATAAGCAGATATTCTTAAAATCCTTGAATATCGTTAAGCGCAGATTTAAATTAAATTACAAATACATGGTGTCTTTTTTCTGAAGTATTTTAGCCCACCCTCATGGCACCGTTTTTTAAATGTGAGAATCATAACTGGTGGACAGTATTTAAAAACTTATTTAGCACGAAATTATATGCATCAGGATTTTAAGAATATGTGGTCCATATAAGTCCTTAATCTATAGGTACTCCAGGAAGGTAGACGTAGTTTGTGCTCAACATATATACTCTGGTCTCACTCTTCCGTATTAAAAGGGATGGAGAAAGAACACACGCTAAGTTTACCTTTCCGAAATCAGTTGTGATATTACTAGTTTCATTAGTTATAATGTTAATTTAAATACAGAAGATAGTTTTCTTTAGATGCTACAAAGTGCAAATAATTGTTTTTTCAATTTGTTGTTGTTGGTCAGGTTTTTTTTGTACATGTGCACGTAAATAAAGACTTAATAGCTGTAAGACCTAAATAATTATGTATTGTATTGTACATTGTAAGATATTAAATAATTTGATTACAAAATTAGTTTTTATGACTACTTTAACACTTAAACCAACTTTTACAATTTTATTTTACTTTCTAATGAAATCTTAGTGTTCGCACTGCACAGATACTAGAATTCATCAATATATTCTGACACCACTTATTGAGCCAATAAAATAAATAAGAGAAGGGCACCACCATGAAAAGTCGGGAGAGATTTATGTCTGAATTGATATAATATATCTAAGGGTGGTATTCCACTTGTCCAATCTTTGATCAAATTTCATTGACAGAGGCGGCATTCCACTCATCCAATATCTTTGTAGATTTTTTAGGGTTCCGTAGTCAACTAGGAACCCTTATAGTTTCGCCATGTCTGTCCGTCCGTCTGTCCGTCCGTCTGTCCGTCCGTCCGCGGATAATCTCAGTGACCGTTAGCACTAGAAAGCTGAAATTTGGTACTAATATGTATATCAATTACGCCGACAAAGTGGTAAAATAAAAAGTGGAAAAAAATATTTTATTAGGGTACCTCCCCTATACGTAAAGTGGGGAGTGATTTTTTTTTTCATTTTAACCCTGACGTGTGATATATTGTTAGATAGGTATTTAAAAATAAATAGGGGTTTACTAAAATCATTTTTTGATAATGTTAATATTTACGGAAATAATCGCTCCAGAAGTAAAAAAAATGTTCAGTTCAGTTCAGTTCAGTTCTTTATTTGCTCATAATTAGACAATTAGTCATGCAAATACAGTTTACATACAGATTTAACAAAAATACATTTTTAGAAAATTCGACAAAGCTATTATTATTAATTTCAAATTTAGTTGTTTAACAAAGCAATCAAGAATTACGCGGTACATAATAAATCACTAATAATTAAGAACGATCAAATATAAAATTTTAAAAGAAAAAGAATTACCCTACCCATATAAATATAAATCAATATCTTGTCAAAATAATGAGTATATTCAATATATGTCAATTGGCTAAAAACTAAACAATGTTCAAGGTCAGTAAAAGATAAAATAAGAGAATAAAATTGTTAAGTATACATAAATAGGAGTAGGTCAATTAAAGATTCTGGCATAAAACTCCTTTAGGCTGTAGAAGGGCCTAGTTAGTAAGTATTCTTTAAGAAGTTTACTAAACAATTGTACATTTTCAGCATTTTTAATGTCTTCTTCTAATTGGTTAAAATTTTTTAGTGATACCCAGGTAATACTTTTATTAAAATGAAAATAATGGGACGTCGGTAGTGCTAGCTGTTGTTTACGTCTTAATGGGTAATTTATTCCTGTACTAGCAGATTTAAAAGAATCTTTGTTTTTGTATACATAGATGCTAATGTGATATATATAAAGTGATACCACTGTAAGAATTTTATGTTTTACAAAAAGATTTCTGTGAGTCGCTGGAAAGTAACCTTCAATAACCCTCAAGCTCTTCTTTTGTAGTAACAGGAGTTCACTAATTTGAGTGCTAGTCCCCCAGATCTCTATGCCGTATCTTACTATGCTCTCGAAATAAGAGTAGTAAATCAGCTTTAACGTGTTTATGTCAGTTAGTTTGGCCATGGATTTTAGCGAATAGCATGCACTAGCGAGTTTCTTACGTAGGTTATCTATATGTTGTTGCCATCGTAAGTAAGAGTCCAATTCTATCCCAAGGAATTTCACAGTCGCAGACTTGTTAATGGGTAATTCAATTGAATAATCAGGTGTCTGTACGGCTCTTCTAAATATTATATAATTACTTTTATCTAGACTTAGTTGCAGGCCATTTGATTTAAACCAGTCACTTATACATTTCCAACATCGATTAGCATTGCAAGATAGTTCTTCATATGTAGATGCACTGATAATGATACTGGTGTCATCGGCATATAAGTAAGGGATGCCACAGGGTAAGCAGTCAGGTAGGTCATTGATAAAAATAATAAATAATAATGGCCCCAATACTGATCCCTGAGGTACACCGCATTTTATCAGACAATTTTTTGACCTACTAAGTACTTCGTTTCCAGATTCGTCAACAGCTTTGATCTCCACAAATTGAATACGATTAGTAAGGTATGACGTAAACAGATCAAGAACCGAACCACGAACTCCATAGTACTCGAGTTTACTCAATAGTATTTTATGATCAACGCAGTCAAATGCTTTACTTAGGTCACAGAATAAGCCTGCACATTTGTAGCCTAGATTAAGATTTTTCATAACCTCAGTAACTAAGCCTACCATTGCTGTCACAGTACTTTTTCCTTTACAGAAACCGTGTTGAAAATTGGATAGGAAATTATTGTCATTGAGATGTTTAGCTAGCCTCACTGCCAGGCATTTTTCGAAAATTTTGGAAATAATTGATAGTAAAGATATAGGGCGATAGTTGTTGACATTATTCTTGCATCCTTTTTTATGTATCGGAATGACCCGGGCCACTTTGAGAGCTTCAGGAAAAGAACCTTCATTAATATGTTCATTGAATATGTGGCAAAGAGGAATACATAGTAGATCTATGTTATTTTTAAACATCGTTGTTGTCAGGTTATCAAAGCCACATGACTTACTATTTTTTATTCTCTTGACAATCTTAATGATTTCAACTTCATCTATGGGAAGCATAAACATTGATTTACTATTACATATTTGTTTTTTATTAAGAAATTCTTTATATTGAGTAGTGTTCATATTTTTGTCTCTTAAGTTGTGACCAACGTTAGCGAAAAAATCATTAAAAGTGTTACATATTGTGGTAGGATCACGCAATTTTGTTTTACCTTCTGTTAATTCCCACTTATTATTACTTATGGACGACTGTTTAAAAGTGTTTTCTTTGATAAGTCGCCAGACCGTTCTAGACTTATTTTTAGATCTTTTGATAATGTTTTTGATATGTAAACTTTTTGCCGTAGTGAGTGTAGTTTTTAGTATTGATTTATACAGGTTAAAATATGCACTAAGGTTTTTATTAGGCGTAGTATATTTGAGTGTAATGTGTAACTGCCTTTTTTTTCTGCAGCTCTTTTTTATCCCTTTTGTCAGCCAATTTTTGTTATTGCTTTTTACAAAGGTTCTCTTAATGGGATAGTGTTTGTCTAATAAGGTATTAATCACGTCATAGAATTTATTTATCTGTTCTTTGAAGCCAATTTGTTTGAAAATATCGTACCATTCTATAGTACCCAAATCCTGTCTAAACGAAGTATTAGCTGCTGAAGTATAGTGCCGCTTTAGAACTATTCTCCTTACATCCTTTGAGTTAGTATTTTGTTCCTTAGTTTTAATAATTTGTGCATCATGATCCGAAAACGAACATGGAATGACGGTAGCTTCATATGCATCAATATCTGTAAATATGTTATCTATGATTGTTGCCGATTTCTGTGTGCATCTTGTTGGGTGAATAATACTAGGTTTTAAATTGTGTTCTAATAAAGTTTGAAGTAGTCTTTTTGTATTACTTGACTTACTGTCCGATAAATTTATGTTAAAATCACCACAAATAAATATATTATTTTTATTAAAGCTACGCAAAGAGTCTTCTAACTTCTCTATGAACTTAATGGGAGAGGAATGGGGACAACGATATACTACTATTATGTGATAGATATTATGATTGAGTGTCAGTGAAATTCCACAGATTTCACATGTTTTTTCTATATAATATTTTGAGACATCAATGATTTTAAATTTATCGTGAAAATTTTCTTTAACAAAAATTAGGGTTCCGCCCTGCTGTGTCCCCCCCCCCCTCTAACTTTTGAACCATAAGTTTTAAAAATATGAAAAAAATCTCAAAAGTAGAACTTTATAAAAACTTTGTAGGAAAATTATTTTGAACTTGATAGGTTGAATAGTTTTAGTAATTTTTTCAAAAAAAAAAATGTGACGGACGGAAAACTACGGAACCCTACACTGAGCGTGGCCCGACACGCTCATAGCCGGTTTTTTTTTCATGCGTAGCCATATTGATTTAAATGTCATCAGAATCTTTGATCAAATGTCGGGGTCCCATCCAACTTGGATAAAACCATCCAATTTCTTTGATCAAATGTATATTGGACAATGATATTGGATGAGTGGAACACCACCCTAAGCTAGAGTCCGACCAGTGAATCGTGATACTGTAAGAAGCTGAAAATATTATATCTATCTCATAATATGTCATACTAAACAGAGAGACATTAATTTTTCTAGCTCCCTTTTCATTCTCAGGATTTGCTCGTCTAAGTCTATAGCTAGCTTTTATTAGTATTTAAATTAATAATATTTTGCGCCGAGCCCTCGTCACTGCTGGAGTACCAGCGGTTTTAGAACCATCACTAGACCTGATGGCTAGAGATGACGGCAAAAGACCTCATGGCATGACACTCGTTCCCTGGAAGTTGGGACGACCCCTAGTATGGTATGCCACATGTGTGGATACCCATGCACTGTCCCATCTTTCAGGGACTTCAATTACGAGGGGCGTTCAATAAATTCTCGGTATTAGAATGAAAACAAAAGAATATTATAGGTGTTTTAGATTTATTTTTCAATATACTCCTCTCCTATGTTTATGCAGTTATAAGGCCGGTCAAATAGTTTTTTTAACCCCTCAGAATTTTTTTTTTGTCTTTGGTGTCAAAATGCTCCTACACTACTGTCTTCAATGCTTCATCGTTAGAAAATTAATTTCCACGTAGATTCTTTTTGACATTGGGAAACAAATATAAGTCACTCGGGGTCAAGTCTCGACTATACGGTGGGTATGTAATAGTTTCGAGTCCAGATTCAAGAGCAGCAGCCTTGGCAATATGAGCACTATGCACAGGGGCGTTGTCGTGTAGAAGCAGAACACCTTTGGCTGATTTTCCCCGTCTGTTATGTTTGATTGCTTCCCTTATTTGGCATATAATATTAGCGAAGTGCTCTCCTTTAATACTTATACCCTTTTCTTTATAATCGATCAGCAACATTCCATCACAATCCCAGAATATTGTGACCATGACCTTGCTAGCTGAAGGCACGACCTTGAACCTCTTGGAATGAGGAGTTCCTTTAATGTGCCACTGCATGGACTCTTGTTTGCTCTCAGGGTCATAATGATGAACCCACGTTTCATCTCTACTAACAAAAGTTTGCAGTATCTTATCAGGAATTTCACCGCACACCTCAAGAAATTCGGAACAACGAGCAACACGCGTATTCTTCTGAAGCGGTGTCAGGATTCGCGGTACCCATATCGCACTGACTTTTGACATATTAAGATGGTCATTATCGTGTCTAGTAACAATAGAATGGTTAGTTCTTTGAGCTATTGCTTTCACCTTTACTCAACCATCTTCAGATATAATTTTCTCCACTTTTTTAAATTTTCTTATGAAGAAGCTTCGACGGGCCGACCAGCTCTATGGTCGTCTTCGATACTCTCTGCCCCATGCTTAAATTGACTTGACCACTTCTGAATTGTTGATAAAGAAGGAGCGGACTCACGGTAAACATAATCCATTTCTTTTTTATAGCTTATTGATTTTTTACGTGTTTGGTCAAGAATTTTATTACCGCTCGGTGCTTTAATTTAACCAACATTGAAATAACGCTCATAGTGATCACGTTTGTTCGGTACTTACAAAAAAACAAAAGAACATCGCCGTTTTAATTTTACTTTTTTTTAATATTAATGAATGACTTTTACCGGCCAGTATTAAAAAGTTTACCAAAGAGGTTTAAAAGATGTGAATACCGAGAATTTATTAAACGCCCCTCGTAGGGCTGGGGCTGCTGCTGACTCAGCGGAAAACCTCAAGCGGCGCAAATATGCAGTCATTGATACTGGCTGCATGTTTGAGCCATTTGGGGTTGAAACGCTTGGGCCGTGGGGGCCCGAAGCACATAATATTTTCAGTGAGCTCGCAAAGCGGCTCTTGGAGGCAACTGGTGACCAGAGGGCTGGCGCCTATCTCGCCCAACGGATCTCCATTTGTAGCGCCCTCTACACCCAGTCGTGTGTGAAACACTTGCCTGAATTCGATTGGGTATAGATTCGCTTGGAGCTACAAAATATGATTTACGTCTACACACAACACTTAGCCACATGAGTGTAGAAGGAGGGGACTACCTCCTGCTTCGCCAACAGGGTGTACTCTTACACCTTATTTTACCGTACTTGTCTACATGTATTTTAGAGCGTCTGGTCTACTGGCCGATCCAGAGTGACCCATCGTACGGTCGATTACGCCTCCAGCATAGATACTGCCTCTCAGTACCCTGGTGCCCAACGCACCAGCTGGACATGGGGGCGGTGCCCCCACGAGGTCCTCCATAAGCCTTCCCCCTAGACCTGGCCCTTATACTCCATCTCATAATCGACCGTACTACATGTCTTGCTAGTGTGATTCCAATACACACTCCTGGGAAGCACCGGGCATTCCCTGTCCTATTCCCTTGCCTTTCAGAGGTACCAGTACCTCGGGATTGGACCATGTGAAACTACGACAACCAGCGACCGTTGGTTAATCCCCTGTTCCACACTCATGTAGCTTAGAATGTCGATTATAAAGTATAAATAACATGCATGAGCACTTACCAGGATCCTCTCTAGTAAACCGCGTGGAGACAGGCAGTCAGATATGCCCTCTCGTCTCCAACGCCCATGCTCGTGCAAGACGTACCGTTCAAGTCGGCGCCACCGTCGGAAAAGTGTCACATAACCTCCGCCCCTTCTCGCGCCAACCAAACTGTCATCCTAGACGTCAGTGTTGCCACTTGACAATATAGACAGTTACCTGAATTTTACCGGTCCGAATCGCGCTCGGCGCGACACCATTGCCATCCAGCGTGGCAATGCCGCCAGCCTTCCGGGGCACCTTGCCACACGGAACAGACCTAGGGCCGGTTTTTTATTTGTAATTATTTACTTTTTACTTTTACTTTAGTTTATAGTTAGTTTAGTTTAGTTATATTTTCCTTTATTCCTATTGTTTTGTAAACAAATGAAGTTTCTTTTATTTAAATTACAAGTACCTCAATATTCTATTTATGGTTATAGCTTTTACTTTTGACGTGGAAGTTAGCGATCTTAGAAAAATTGTTGTCATTCAAAAATCTGTTAGTTAATAATTCTTTCACATACTTTTATGATCGTAAATCATATTCAAACCATTTAGTAGAATTGGAATTACATCTGCTGGTCACACTATTCTCAAACGTCATGTCACCTGTCACCCGTCCCTCCCCTCCTATCATCAGTATTTTTCTATCCTTCTTCGTGTTTAGTTGTGTTCCGTTCCACATTTCTTCTTAATTGTTTTTATTTGTGTTTATTATCTAATGCTCAAATAGTGGAAGTGTACCAAGATGCCTGTGTTTCACACGAAGATCATCGAGAGCATATTGGAGCCGGTCGCGCAACAGGTGAGTTATTCACCAAATAACTTTGTTATTAATAGAATGTTTTAGCGTTCTAGTTTTCTCGTGTAGGTGTCGATTCTTTCATTGTTTACTGTATGTTTTACGGATTATGTCATCGGTAGCCGGTATATAACTAAAGTCGCCGGTAATGGCTATATTTGGACCGACCGGCGTTGCAGTCTCCATAAGTGCGTATCATATGTTGTAACCTTGTTAATTAACAGCTAAATCGAGTGGTAAACGATTATTTTTAAGACGAGACGGTTGCTGAAGCCTTTATGGCCTAGTATGACTACATAGGATAGTAAACATTTTTGATTTATGTCTGTTATGCTCGTCTAAAGTTTCGCTCGTCTCATTTAGTTCTGACACAAGCTGAGCAACCGACCTTTTCAATACCACCATTTATTAAGAAAATTTATTTAGACACACAAAACTAACTACACTATTACACACAATTCGATAAGATCCACAATGCAGGTCCATTCACAAAACAAGCATCCACTACAGGTTTCGTCAAAAAAATCTAAACAATATATGATCCGCAACACACATACACAACAGATCGTGACCCATCAATGGTCCTGCCGGAAGACCAGCGCTGACTCCTGAGTCAGCACCATGCTGAGGCGGGACCATTTCGTGTTAAACTTTAAAATATGTAAAACTTTTTAACATTTTGTCTGTTTGCCATGAATAAATCTTTTCTATTTCTACATAAATATAAAATATTACAACCATATACGATAATATATGTATATAAACTACATTCAACATTTTGCCTGATAATGTCCCGGCTCCAACGTCCCAAGAATACTCGCCACATGTCCATTTTGAATCCTTATGAATTATTATTATTATTATAATTTTTTATTAAAAATGGGATTGCTCTTGGCCAGCATCTAGCCAGGGGGCAAAGATGAGGCCGACGATGAAGCGAGCACACCCAGAAGATGCCTATTCACTCGTGCCTTAAAAAGATCCAGGTTATATGAACTCGGAAATACAGACGCCGGCATATGAATTATTTTTGGTATACTTTTTGTGCTGCCATACTATATGTATAAGTTCCTCTAAATTACCATGTAGGTATACAAAGAATAAATATCTTTTTATTATTATAAGACTAAACCAATTCAAGTGTCACTGTAAATCACATAAACTATTTATGCAGGCAGATAAGAACTGTTCACTGTTTTCATGAACTATGAATTCAACTCTTTATCAACTCTTTATTTATTTACTAATCAGAACTACAACAAGTGATAATACAGTTTTTGAAGTTAAATAATTACAGTAGTTTCATTTGAACAGACAGCAGTCCTCACACTAGGTCAGGCCTGTGACGTGAGGACTCTAGGGGATTAACAAACAGATTTACCAAACGAAGTAAGATGCGTAGTATACAGACAGTCCTCACACTAGGTCAGGCCTGTGACGTGAGGACTCTAGGGGATTAACAAACAGATTTACCAAACGAAGTAAGATGCGTAGTATACAGATGAGAGGTACGTTATAAGAATTATAAGAATTGTGGTTTGATTTAATAAATAACCCTAACTTTTATAAAACTTGTCAGAATGAAAGTTTGAGTAATATTTGGCCTCTTCAACATACTCTCAGTCTCAGTTGGTTCCTGAATAGGGCTGCCAGGTGCCTGGCGAAAAACTGACATGTCCGGCTTTTCACGGTCCTGTCTAGACAAATTTGTATGTGTCTGGCCTGTCCGGCTTTTACAAATCAGCCATCTGCTGTTTTAAAAGACATGTCCGGCTTTTTTAAACGCCATGTCCAGTGAAGTTTTGGTCCTGGCAACCCTATTCCTGAAGGATAGTGGGGTGTGTTTTGTTGCTTAGTTCATACTGTTTCATCATCATCATATTCATCATCATCATGTCAGCCGAAAGACGTCCACTGCTGGACATAGGCCTCCCCCAAAGACTTCCACAATGACCGGTCCTGCGCCACCCGCATCCAGCGGACACCCGCGACCTTCACCAGGTCATCAGTCCACCGTGTGGGGGGGCCTGCCCACGCTACGCCTTCCGGTACGTGGCCGCCACTCGAGAACCTTTCCACCCCAACGGCCATCGGTTCCACGTGCCATGTGCCCCGCCCACTGCCACTGTTTAACCATCTTTTATCTGATTATACTAATTTGAACTTTGCACTCTATTCAGTGTCAGCCTTATGGACCTTCACTATTTTCTTCAAGATGGGTTTTGAATCTCATTGTGATCATGTTTACTGAGAAAAGACATTCTCATCTCATAGAATACCTCAAATTAATTTCAACAACAAACAATTGGTAAATTCCAGGCAACACTATTTTAACATTTCTTTGTGTTGATATTTTTAATAATTTATTTGTTTGTTTTAAATATTACGAGTAAGACAATTTTTTACACAAATCGAACTAGCCTCATAGTGAGCTCAATAAGGCTTGTGTTATGGGTACTAGACGATGCTATGTTTTTTTTTATTGCCAGACTAAATCAATTGCTTGAAATTCGGAAATAAGTACTGGACCTTCAGAATTACCTGATGACACCATACCTATCATTACATTGAACCTCTGATATAAAATTATGCTAAACATAAATGATAATAATTACATTAGCATTCATGTTTATTAGCATTCTTATAACATTGTAGGTACTTCAATTTTGGCTTTTGCCGTGGAGACCCTGGGTCCGTGGGGACCGGATGCAATAAAACTTTAAAAAAAATTAAGTTTCATGCTTATCCGGTCCTCAGGTGACCGTAGGGCTGGCTCGTTCCTCGCACAGCGAATTGGCATTGCCATTCAGCGAGGCAACGCAGGCAGCCTTATGGGCACCCTGCCCAGTGGCATCGATTTAGGCGAAATATGTACATATAGGTTAGGTTCAGATAATTTAAGTTAGGTTTAGTTGGTTAGTTTAGTTTAGTTAGCTGATAATTATATTTTTGTGTTTTTTTTTTAATTTTCATCTAATGTATACACCGTGACCGTTAATAACCCGAAAGATTTAAGCTAACGATATTAGAGCCTAATTAGAGTATATAAAGTTATGTAACATATAGTCCAAAAAGTCATAATTAAGGAGATATTAATTATTTACAACAAATCAAAAGTTAAAAAATCTCCAATGTAACACACCTTAAGGGCGTGAGCATGACGTAGCCACCTATTTCTTTTACACGTAGATACACTAACTGTATGGTTGTTAGCCAGTTTCATAAAGAAGTTGGTATCTATCTACAACCTCTTATAACTGGCTAGTTTGAAATTGATTGTCACTAAAATGACACATTACAAATGATAACTAATTGTCACGCAAGATAAAATAACATTGGGTTCCCACCTAAAGGCTTGTTCACAAAGAAGCGGGCAATTAATCAGATTTAATTCGTACTGAAATAGTAATTTAATTAAGACACATAATTAGACCCATGTTGATATAACATTATTTACTCGTACAGTCGTCAAAAATATGTGGTTTAAATCTTTCGGGTTATTAAGGGGAGGTCGTCAAGCGAGATAGCGTTTTCGAGTTTTCTAAAAACAACCCGAAACGTAGAAAAAGGGTTTTAAAAATTTGAAAAAATTCTATGTTTTACTTAAGGATCTAGTCTAGTCAAAGTTGCACTCAGATACACGATCTAATGAACTTCGCTCGATAGAAAGAGACCCCAAAGTTACTCCTTTTTGTAAAGCATTTACAATCTGACGACTAAACTATTGATGTTTTAAATAAAGTTTTTGAACTAAACTAAAGCCATTCAGTATTTCTAGACATCTTTGCAGAATTTAAAAATATAAAATGATTGTATGAATTAATATGTTTAAATACCTACGAAATGCGCGAGCGCGGAGGCTCGGCAGGCCCGATCAGTCGCGCGCTGGCGCTTACAGACAACGGACCTGTGTCAGTTTTATCCGCGACAGTTTCGTGCACCAAACAAGCAGTTTTTGACGAATTTATATAATGGTTGCAAATTATTTAAGAAGGGCAATAAAAACCCGAATGAAAAAAGGCGTAATTATTAACAAATAAATAATGGTCATAGTGCCACAGTATAAAAATGACAGTATAACAACTGAACTGAACCCCTCCAGAAATGTAACCAAAGTTGGTAATATTATAAATGAAATGTTTATTACCAGAAATTGTAGATATAGTAAGAGATCTACGAGTACTGCTTTGCACTTGAATATTTTTTTAAGCTGTGAGCTTCAACACATTAATTCCGGCCGTCTTTTTTTTAATACCACGTCAGTGGCAAACAAGCGTACGGCCCGCCTGATGGTAAGCGGTCACCGCAGCCTATGGACGCCTGCAACTCCAGAGGTGTCACATGCGCGTTGCCGACCCTTTTAAAATTTATACACTTTCTATCTTTCTAGCTAATCTTCTTTTATAAGATCTACCCATTTCCAGGTAGCTACCGTGGCAAGTTTGGTATCATTTTATATACCATATTGATTCTTTTGTCATCTTTATGTAAAAATCATTTCTGGTATTTATTTTTTAAAAATACGGTAACCTTTCGCATAAATAGTAAAAAAGTAAAAACTTCGCAATGTTTTTTATGCTTTGAGAGCTAATAACTTTTGATGAATAAATTAAACCACCAAAAAATATTCTGTCTGTATTTTATGTGGCACTCTTTAGGGGAGGCCTATGTCCAGCAGTGGTCGTCTTCAGCTGATATGATGATGATGACGATGACACGCACACGACAAATAAATATAACACCCTGTATAAATATAACACAAATAGATAAAAAATTGCATGACCTATTAAACAAATCGAGTAGAGAGGTATAAGACATATTTCTTAGGTTCTTAGGTTTCATAGATTAAATAACGAATTTCAGGGTTGTACTATGAATTCTGTTTTTTTTTTCATTATAATGGATCCTACCGTAAGTTCGACTTTCAATTATTTATTTACTACCTATTTATTAAAAAATGATATCAATGACATACTAAAGTTTAATCATAATTAATGCATTTCTTAAGTCAAAATACAGTTATATTTCTATACTGTGACCAGTATGAAGCTAGCGGCGTCATCCGAGTTCACAGTCGCTTCGTCCGCGCGGGCTTGTTCACGCACCGCCAGGACAGCCCTAAATACCTACTCTCGCAGGACTAGAGGGCCTTAACGGTCACGGTGTATAATAAAGAGTACTTGAACGTAAGTATAAAAGGGGAATATTTTGTCCAACATAATAATTCAACTAAAATTCGACTTATCATTAATTTAAGTAAATGAATGCAAAATGCTTGGTCTGCAGAAATTGTGCATTGACTCATGCACCATTTGCACATAACAATGCAAATATTTATCTTTAATACCAGATCTTAAGTTCTTTATTAATTAATTTCTCCATTATTACATATCCTTTTCACTTACTTTTAAGCAGGATGCAGATATATTTTTTGTCAAGGTAAAAATAACATACAAAATACCTTGAATTATAGTGAAACAGAATAAATAGTATCACAACAATAGATACACATGCATAAACAAAATCACACACACACAATAACACCTACGTCACCTACTCAAATGCGAATACTCACACAAACATACCCCAAACCGTAAGTACCCCAAACCCCACAAACTATTCCTAGGTGCATGTAATATGCCTAATTTGAAGAATAAATAACTTTTCTTTTCTTTCTTTCTTAACATAAATTCACAAAGGGTCGGCAACGCGCTTGTGATTGCTCTGGAGTCGCAAGTGTCCATAGGCTACGGCGTCTGCTTACCATCAGGCAGGCCGTAAGCTTGTTTGCCACCGTTGTTGTATAAAAAAATCTTCTAAATATTTTTTTGACATTTTCTTTCGAGTCAGATTGTGATATATCATTTGTTATATTATCATTAGCTTTTCAGCGTTTCATTGCTGTGGACAGCAGCGAAAAACGATGTTGACAACCAATATGTGATGCCAGGTCCCTTCTTAAATACTTTATAATGAAGTAAAGGTGCTAAGATACGTAAATGCTATTGGATGCTAATTAATAAATAATAATAATAAATATTGGGGGACAATCTTACACAAATCGACCTAGTCCCAAACTAAGCAAAGCTTGTACTATGGGTACTAGGCGACGATATACATACTTATATAGATAAATATATACTTAAATACATAGAGAACATCCAAGACCCAAGAACAAAATCCGTGCTAAATGCACAAATAATGCCCTGGCCGGGATTCGAACCCGGGACCTCTAGCTTCGGAGGCAGTGTCACTACCAACTAGGCTAAACGGGCCGTAAATTGCATTGATAAGAGCTGCATTATCATTGCGACCTAGCTTCGTTAAGGCCTTCACTGTACACAAGTGTAATGAGATGCCCAAGGCGTGAATTACACTGAGACGGCGTAAGGCGAAGGCGAGGCGCAGGCGCGGCACAGATACGGCGCCGCGCCGCTTCAGTGTAATTTACCGGCACGTCGCCTTCCTACATTTTGTATGAAAACGTTGGAAGCGGCATCGTGCCTCCGCTGCGCCTGCACCGTACTTTCGCCACACCGTTTCCGCGTCGCTAGCAGACACGATTTCAGCGCCGCGCGAGGAGGACTTCGCTTGTTATACAGTATGAGCCGTATAAATTTATCAACATCAAAAACGCGTGACGATACTGAATATAATATAGAATTGTGCGAGATAGTTGAAGAATATCCAACTCTTTACGACTATACCAGGCCGGAGTACAGTAATAGAAATGTTCAGGTCAGGATAAAATATGGAGAGACTGGGTCTCTCCAATTTTTATGCTGCTTCTGAAGACTGTGTTTTACCTTCGACAATATAATTTGGAAACATTCTTGTGACATTTTATACTGCGTCTGTACGAAAACGATGTAATTTTTCTATTATTTTAAAATATCTATGTTTTTCTGACAATTTCCACACAGGGTGGACTCAATATCTTCTGTGCTTCTGTACATTAATGAGTTGCAGCAAACCAAACGCATCTTCGTCTTCTGAAGAGGAAAACATGCTATCCCAACAAAGTCAGCCTGTATAAAGACGCATCGTACCGTCATCGTCGTCTCTTTGCCGCTTCTGTATGACTTTAATCGCGTCCGTGCCGTATCCGTGCCACGTCTGCGCCGCGCCTTATGCCGTCTCAGTGTAATTCACCCCTAAGAATATAGGCAAACTATAAAGCCCGATGTACACTACGCGCGGCGGCGCGCGCCACACGTTCGACCGCGGCAGCCGCGTGCGCAGTCTTTATAATAATAATCATTTATTTCAGGCATCTGAGGCCCATATTACAAATACCTAACTATAAAAAACTAATATTCATGCTTATCACCATTATCACACAAAAATTTGCCAGGATCAGGACTCAAACTCAGGACCATCAGCTGCGTAGTCAGGGTCACTAACCACTAGGCTAAACCGGGCGACAAAAGTATAAGTCGTAAGATACTGGTGGTCTACTCCGAAATTCGAAGTCCGAACTTCGTATGGTGCCGTCCCTTTCACTCATATAGTGTATGACAGGAGAGAGAAAGGGACGGCACCATACAAAGTTCGAATTTCTGATTTTGGAGTAAACCCCCTGGCTTTTGCCTGCATTTTCATAGAACTTTTTACTCATACTGATACAGAGTTTCCTCTAGTTTGCTACCTTAGGATGACTTCCTTAAAACAAGTACCCTAAGTTCTCTGAAAGAAAGAAAGAAAAAACATGTATTAATGACAAACACAGGTAATACATAGAGTCTGACTAGCATAAGTCTGCACCAGCAATTTTAATTTACTGTCTGTAAATCGGTATATGATAACACTGAAGATAGGGCACTCATTAGTCTTGATACTTGTGTATGATCTTTAATATTTAAACAAGTGAAAATAATAGTAGTAGTAGTGAGTATTAGTATGTATGTATGTATGTATAAATAAATAATGTATGTCACCTATATAGCTACGCCCCACTGTTTCGTACAAGCCTCCTGTCATTCTCTAAAATTGCATGCTCGTGTGCTGGAATAGCGTTGAAAATTTCCGGAATAAATCCCGTTTCTTTCCAAACGGTTTGTTTTTTACGGATTTTTTTCCCGAAAAGGACCATAAAGTTTTCTACTTTATTTTTATCGAAAAAAAAACGCTTTAAACAGGTTTCAATTTGTTATTTTTCTTAACACCAGTATTAAGAAAAATAACCGATTGAAACCTGTTTAAATCGTTTTTGTTTTCCAACTACTAGGATTGCCAACTTATGCTCTGCTGCTAAACTGCACCGGTCTGAGAACGGCAGAGTATAGTTTTTTTTTTTTTGTGAATATTTCTATGTACAACTTGACTCTTGGACTATACATTAGTCAACCAGCAGTAGGTGTATGTGTTATTTTCCAATAAAGAATTATTATATTATTATTATTATGTGCGCAGATTTGCGGTACATTTGTGGTAGAATTACGGAACATAACAATAAAATGCGGGATACACTTGGCATAAGGGTCCGTATAACCTTTTTTAGCAATTTTTTTTTAAACTTAGTAATGTTTTCGCTCACAAAGGAACTGCATTTAGACTAGTTTTAATGCATTAATTATGTTAGATTATTTCAAGTTTGACGGAATAAGTGTGCTACTTTATTGATATTTTAATTCAGGGTAAATTATCTGTCTCAATGCAACGACTATTTTGTTAATTTGTACTGAATAATAGGTTAAAACTTTAAAAGGGGCATCTTAAAACATAAATTGACGTCAAACCGGTATGCAAAGAAATAATCGGTGCAAGATATTTGCGTAAATGCGTGATCTTTACTTAAATTAAACAAAATATTTACTACCAGACCTGACAAAGCGACAATCGGCTTCCCGCACGCACCTGTGCGGGACGCATCGTCTAGGGTGCTAGAAACAGGACATCCCGCCTGAGACGGAAACGTTGGCAACCCTAAGTACCACCACCACCCCCTTTCTTCCCTTCGGTGTCGTAAGAGTCGACTATGGGAACCAGGTTGAAGTGTGTTGTGGGCGATGGGCTAGCAACCTGTCACTGCAATATCACACAATATTCTCCATCTACCTGCAATTGTTAAAAGTGGCACTGAAAATTAATTTTCATGTGCTTTGCCTACCCTTTTTTGGGAATATAGGCGTGAGTTTATGTATGTATGTTATTAAAAATAATTAAAATTTAATGATTTATTTCTTATATTTCTTAAAAATCCCGAAAAAAACGGAAAAACCGAAAATTTCATAAACTTCAGAAAAAATCATTTGATTTTTTCCGACTTTTTCAACGCTATGCTGGAATCGTACGTTTTTTCTCATGCATCATTGAAAGGATATTTTAGTTTTTTTTATGGCAGTTTTACTGATTAGGCCACGTAATTTTGATGTTAGTTAAAAATAATTTTCATTTTATTGTGCGTTTTGTTTGCCCTATGTCAAAACTACCAAAATTATACTCAACTTACACACCACTACTTTTATTACTTATACCTGTGTACACACCAGGTTTTCCCAGAAGAAAATTGTCTTTCGGTGACCAAAGATATTGAGATTTTTTTCTGTAGGGGGTGAAGATAGTTTGAAGTAAGTACTTGCTTAATATCTTCGAGACCTTATCTGTCAATTCACGTACAAGCAGTAAAACACTGGAAATTTGAACAACAATAATACTTAGTGTTTACTTTGAGTAGTAAAAAATCGAAACATTTTCCAAATGTATGATAGTATGGAAAACATACAATTTTCAAAATAAAATGGTGCATATCTTGGAAACTAAGAGACTTTGTACTAATGCATGTTGTGTCTAAAATATTCCAAATTACCTCCTCTATCATCCCTGAACGTATTTACTCCGAGTTACCAAACATCCTGTATATGTTGTAAAAATCGTCAATTTTAGTAACTTTTACAAAAAAGAGATTACACCCTGTATAACTGTTAGCTTAGCTGCAACATAATTCTCGTTGCGGGTTCTGGTAGACGAGAGGTTTTTAATGGAATTTCATACAAACATTGAAAAACTACCAATATTGTTCGATAAACTCCCCGTGAAAGACATGATGAGATGTAAACATTGCCGCTTTTCTGCGATAATCACCTCTCGTTGTTCTCTCACGGTGTCATATTATTAAGCATTCGGAATAATAATTCGCGCTCGCTACTTTTATAAGGTTTGCCCATAATTAGTGCTAACAATCGTAAACAAATTAATTAAATTTAATTCGTATGACACATTCACATTTGACATCTGCGTCAAATATAAAACATTGCCATACGTAATTTTTAAATGTTTGACAGTTCATTTGCTTGGAAGAGATATACTGGTCTGACTCTAGAAGTTTACTAAAATAGGACGAACACTGTCCTGTGTGCTGTGTGTCTGGTGCTGGACATATCTCGAGCACAGAAAACAAATCGCATCTAAATTGTTTAAAAGTTTAAACACAAACTGGTAAGTGATGTGATGAAGTTAATTTTGCTTTCATAATAGGTACCTATTAGTATTGAAGAACTTCACCATTCGCTTGCCTCTTAGCCACTTGGGGTCAGCGCATCATCTCTTCTTCCCCCATACATCTCTGTCACGTGTCATTAACTTATACTTATCCTATTCATATCATTACTCACACAATCCATTCACCTTGTCTTTGGCCTATCTAATCTCTTACATCGATCCATTTGCATATCTAATACTCTTCTTATTACATAGAAGTATGTATTATGTTATGTGTTAATTGTTAATCTTTAAAACATGTTATTTATTTTATCATCTGATGATGGAATCATTCACATGGCCTGCTTAAACCATGGTGACTTCGACTTGATTAAAGCTAGGATGCAACGCCTTGAACATCGTACGAAAGCTGATTGTCGGGGTTGTACAGGATGCATTTCGGAGAGTGTGCGCTAGGATAGGATTACACGAATTAATCCCTCCCTCACCATTTCGCCATCGTAGGACAAGGCGCGGACGTGGGTTTCACCCTTATATTGTTGCCACTGATTCGCACGAAGCGCTTTGCTTCTAGTATTCTAGCGAGGACAGCTAAGCTAAGGAGTGGCATTCTCTTCTGGTTAATCTTTTCCCACATACTTATATAATTATATACAAATAATTTTATACGTCATGCAGTTAAGGGGTAAAATAAATATAAATAAATAAATATTAGGGGGACAATTTTTACACGAATCGAACTAGTCCCATAGTAAGCTCAATAAGGCTTGTGTTATGGGTACTAGACGACGATATATATTTAATAGATATATACTTAAATACATCCAAGTCTCAGGAACAAATGTTTCTTCTCACCACAGAAACAAATGCCCTTACCGGGATTCGAACCCGGGACCTCTAGCTTCGGAGGCAGTGGCAGTACCAACTAGGCTAAACAGGCCGACAAAAAGAACTAAACTATGTAAAAGATTTTAAATTTCTATCGCAGTATTCAGCCAATAAATAACCAAAAGACATTGAAACATTTGAAACTAATGCATCATGACTCATCATTTAAGAGTTCATTCCAATAATGATTAGGTACATTGAGACTGACTCACTCATTGTGAGAAAACAGTTGGGAATATGTTCCATTTATTGTCTGCACTTAAGGATGTTGTGAATGTTAATATGATTCTACTTGAGGTCAAGTGCATATATATAACAGTTTTAATTGATCGTACAGCCTACTAGTCCCAAAAAGCTGCCAATTGAATGTCGTAGGGTTCCGTAGCTGAACTGTCCACCCGTGCCGTTATGCGGATTTGAAATGTCCCAAATTTATATTTCACTAGGTATTTGACACAACTAACTAGGGATTGCAATCCGCACGCATCCGCTACATCGCTATTGCACTATGTATAGTGTGTATATCGAAAATTTGTGTTAGTAAGGTATATCGATTTGTTTCTATGGTCAAAAACAAATATAATATCATTTTGTATCTAATTTCGTTATAGATTGACCCGTGTTTATTGCTCCTGAGAGTCTTGAGTGTAGTTGCGGTAAAAAGAGACCATATAGGCTATATAGCAGCACCCGAACCAACGTTTGTTTGAGTTAGCCAGGAGATTTGCCAGCGGACGACTTCCATTCATTTAATCGGATACTGCCCAGCATAGCTAGCACAAGACGGCGCGGGACCTATATCGCGTGCGAGATAGAATATCCGTCACTTTCCGGGTGTACTCATTAGATGCACCAATCGCACCATCATCATCCTGAGCTACATCTCGCACGTCGTTGTGCTAGCCTTGCTGACTTAGATCTTTTCGTTATTAGAGACTTTAGAGATTGCCCCAATTATTTCAATTTATCTAGAGATATACCCCCTTAAAAGCTTACGAATAGTACTTTGTTACCTAAGTGTGTTGAGGAACAGTACAGTACTGATATGGCAATGAGTAGGCATTCATTAAACAACGGAAGTTTGTGAGGAAAGGAAAACCATTATTCTTAATAGTTGATAAGCATTTTTGCTAACCACGACCGCAGATTTGCGGTATTATATATTTTTAAAATTTCAAGTAATTTAGTTATCTGTAAGAGGTTATAGATTTTAATCTAAATTAGGAAAAAAACCTGCTAAATATTCTTAGAAAATGCCAGCAGTTGCTCAAGGTTGACTGGGCTGCCAGTGGATTTTTCATAAGCATTTTTTTTCTTATTAGTTTCTCATTGCATTGAACTCATTCCCATGGAAACCTAATTAAGTAGATATGTTTTGCAGTAATACTTGCTTGAAACTTTCCCACACGTGCCCACACTGGTTCAATTTCTTTTGTGTACAGTGACAAGACAGAGGTTTGAAGTAAATATTGAATTATACTATTTTGTTAAACCCCGTTGTTGTTAATACGATAAGCCAATAAACACAGGAGAAAATGGAGAGCTACAGATCGAATGGCATTGGGACCTAGGAGCTCCTTAAGTGACACCCTTGTCACAAAGGTGTTAAGAATCCGCAGGAAGCTCGATTCTCCATACAAACGTAGTTTCGCTCTCATTTTAAAACGTGCTGTAATAACATGAAACTTTGTATACACAATGGGATCCGCCATATATAGACCGGAAATTAGTTTCTGTTCCTTGAAATTGTAATGGAGAATAAATACAGCGATTATTAAGGTTTTCATACAAGACGTAAAAAACTCGCTATATAATTTTTCTATTAAAATTTCTAGCAACAGAAACTAATTTCCTACGTATTTGGCGGCTTCCATTGTGTATACAAAGTTTCATGTTATTTCAGCACGTTTTAAAATGAGAACGGGACTACGTTTGTATGGAGAATCGTGTGAATGCGACCATATAGTAGGTATATTAATAAATTCGTAATCGCCAACACACTTAACTTATCATTCATGCACTTTATGCGCATTGTAATAAGGGTCACGAACGGTCAGTGACATGAACATGAGGGTTCTTTCATAATTCATTAATCACTTTTTCAGCACCTTTATTATTCTCCAACCCCAAAGATTACTCTTTCTAATTATATCTCTGCCACTAATAAAATAAAGTCTGAATTCGCACAGCAAGCAAACGTCAATTGAACATGAAATAAGTCATTGACATTAACAGCTGTGTGCAAATGAAGTGATCTGTGTCATTCAAAAAGCTACAGACCGGAACCATCAGACCACAAGTTTGAACTTCAATTGCGTACAACTTCTAAGAGTCTAGGGGTCAATATATACGAGTATACAGGGTGTTTTTATTGATATCCGTTCCTTCTAGTATATAGCCATGTATAGCCATAGAAACTAGTGTTGGTAAAGACTCAAGTTTTTGGAGTCTCTAATTCAAGAGCTAGACTCATACTTACGGGACTCCAAGTTTAAAAGACTTCAGAGTCTTTTGAGTCATGAGTCGAGTCCTTTTTCGAGTCTTATCGAGTCCTGTAGTCACAACTCGAGCCTTAGAAAATACTCGGACTATCGTATCTTTTATAGTATTTTTTTTATTTTTACCTTAGGCGTGCCTCAAAATGCTTGAATCTAATAGCAAATACTCACTTTTGAAGTTTCCATTCAAAGAACTGATTTCTACAGTACGTACTTCACTGAGTAGGCCGCGTAACCTTACGTGTTTCTACAAGTACCTACAGTTGATTTCTAATCATAATGAGTAAAATGCCTTTTCTTTACATTTAGTAAACAAAACTCTCAAGTCTCTATAGCAGACTTGAGTATTTTTAGAGGACTCGAGTCTCTACAAAACACTCAAGCTTCGATTAGTCTAAAAAACCAAGTCGAGTCTTCGGAATGAAGACTCCAAAGCCTCAAGTCTTTATCAACACTAATAGAAACGACGTAAGTAGCACATTTAGTATTTCAAAATACAACAAAAAAAATTTTTATTCGTTTTCATACAAAATCATTAATTATATCATCAGGTGTGAATGAAAACCGGCCTCAAGAGTTAACGTGGAGTTAAGCAAAAGTTAATGCCAAGTATGACAATTCGAAATTCAAATGACACGCACGTCAACATTGTTTCATTGTTAAGGATCTTTTATACTAAAGTAAAAAAAAGTAAAAGTAAAAGTAGTTTATTCTTCAAATTAGGCATATTACATGCACCTATGAACGTCAATAAACTACCACCGGTTCGGAAAAATATACCTCTGCCACGAGAAGAACCGGCGTAAGAAACTCGGCGAGGTGTCATTTTTTCAAAACAATATACATTATATAGTTAAATATAAAATTACATTACTACAAAATAACTTAAATAACAATGCTACAGTAGAAAATATATTTTCGCGATAGATTACCCGTGCAAGACGCTATCACGTACTACTAAACGAGGAGTGTTAATTAACGAAAATGAATTCTTGAATATCTTCGAAATGCTACGAATTGGGATACTAGTGTCCTAGAGAAGATTACTTTATTTCATCTCAGGATTGTGACCTCGCAATTAACGGAATTCAATAAAAACACTGTATAGTCAAGTCAAAATATTCTTTATTCAAATAGGCCTAGCAACAACCACTTTCGAATCGTCAGTTATAACATGTATTAACATATATATTAATTAATTATTTAGAGCAATTTATTGATGCTATTATTATTGTTTACAATAAATATTGTATTGTTGTAGACATGTCAAAACTATTATGTAGTAAAATTCACAATAGGATCGTCAAAACATAAATAATCATAATTAAAAAAATGGATAAAAAATATAAATCTAGACAGTTTCTAGAATAAAATCAAAACGTCAAAAGTAAATAGTAAGATAATATTAATATCTAATGCCATAATGATTAATTCATTAATATTATATTATACGTGAGATTATACGTGGACCCGGGTATGTCCTAAAACTACGGCCAAGACCACCGGGGGATGGGCAGCAGCATCCCTGAAGTGCGGTGGAGATACTGCGATCGCCAACCCGCATGCCAAGCGTGGCGATTATGGCATTTACCCCCCATGGAATTGGGGGAGGCTTATGTCCAGCAGTGGACGTCTTTCGGCTGATATGGTGGATATACGTGAGATCAGTTTGTAAAGTGCGTTGAGATGAGATTCTAAAGTAGAGTACAGAGCACTCGTGGCCCAGCGTAACGTCGGCCTGGGTAAACTCTTGGGTGACGGTGACCGCTTGACTGATTATTAACTTGAGGCATGTTAAGCTGTTGATCCCGGTTGCTGTCTATAACAGCATTCATCAAGCCAAGTCAACGGCCTTCGAGGGGCTTGAGTACTTCTTATATAACAGTCAAGTTGCCCACGACAATCCTAATCCCAATAAGATCCAGCTCATTCATTTGACCATCCAACCTATGGGGGGATCATGGCGACCACCCCCAAATACTAGTGCCTACGCCGATTCTTGCGATTTGGTAGCGGACTCAGGGCATCCTTCAGGATTCAACTATACTGAAATCACGTTAGATTGATGACCCGCCCGCCCGTCGGCCCGCCTGATGGTAAGCGGTCACCGCAGCCTATGGACGCCTGCAACTCCAGGGGTGTCACATGCGCGTTGCGTACCCTTTAAACATTTATACACTTCTTGAAGTGTGTGTGATGAAAATATTTTATGAGATAGAGCTTATTGTACTTGTACTGATGTCTTTGTATAGTATTGTCTGTGTGCACTAGAGCGTTGTGCGGGGTTCAGTGACACGACACTCGATTGAGACATATATGTTATTTGTGACGTGACAGGGTACATTTCTATTATTCGCTTTGACATCTCAATTTTTTGATTGAAGCCTTATTAATAATAAAATGAAATTTTCAGGGTAGCTACCTGACAGATAGAGCAAGTTTTTAAAAGCCAATCGGTAATTATTTTTTATGTGATTTAATTTTTTTAAGGGCCCTTGAAGTTGTGAACATACTGGGTAATTTTATCTTTCTTGGCATTTAATTTTTTTTATGCCATTCAAAGATCTAACGATAGTAAATGTTACTATACTGAATTGGCCTATCTATCAGCTTAGCACACAAAAAAATCAAGTATCTACCGCAATAATTCACGTCACCATAAATAAAAATCTCATCGTACGCGGCGATAGGTGAAAAATTAAAAAAAAATCATAACTCCGAAAATACTAAAAATCGCGGAACATACATGGGGGTGATTCAGATAGCCCTCTAGGTCCTCTACCTCCCAGCTTCAGTATATCACTACTTCTTGGGACACCCTGTATACCTATGTACAGTCAAGGCCTCAAGGGCATCAATATAATATAAATATTGGGGGACAATCTTACACAAATCGACCTAGTCCCAAACTAAGCAAAGCTTGTACAGTCAGCATCATAAACATGTATACAATTTTGAACCTTATTCCCCAGACATTAGTTCCGAAATGTATACATATTTATGATGCTGACTGTACCATGGGTACTAGACGACGATATACATACTTATATATATAAATACATAGAAAACATCCAAGACCCAGGTACAAATATCCGTGCTAAAATAATTGTATATACTTATATATTAATTTTTAGGGTTCCATGGCCGAAATGCGGCGAAAACGGAACCCTAAGTTTCGTCATGTCCGTTACCAATACTATTTCGGTAAACCTCGTTGTTAATACGTTAGTAAAAATCACTAGAAAAAAGCCATAGAATTACCAGGTTTTTGGGAGCTAGGGGCCCTTTACATCTAGCCTTTAAAACATTTCAACCCTTTCAAGAGTATAGTTGTCACTGCCTCCGAAGCTAGAGTAGAGGTCCCGGGTTCGAATCCCGGTAAGGGCATTTGTTTCTGTGGGTAACAGAGACATTTGTTCCTGAGACGGATGTTTTCTATGTATTTAATTATATATATATTAAATATATCGTCGTCTAGTACCCATATCACAAGCCTTATAGAGCTTACTGTGGGACTAGTTCGATTTGTGTAAAAAAATGTCTCCTAATATTTATAGTATTTACTCGTAAACGCGTTAGTTTTCCAGCCATCGTGTGACCCGTAACGTGTTTTATTTATAACCCACATCTAATAACGGTTTGGCAGTTACTGCATCGCGCTATTTCCATCCGTCTTTACAGGGTCTGTTTCTACAACCAACGCCAGAACTTTTAGTGTTCATAGAGCACCTTGTAAGATATCAGATTTTGCAAATTCGAAAATATTATGGTATATGGTATCCTAACTATTGACACCTTTTTTTGTACTGCGCCAGAAGGAGGGTTATGTTTTACGAGGGTATGTACATATGTATGTATGTATAATTGTTTGGTACGCTTTTGCAGCCTGAACGGCTAACGTAAAATGTAAAAGTAATTTATTCGTCAAATTAGGCATAATTACATGCACCTATGAACGTCAATAAACCACCGGTTCGAAAAACTAAACCTCTGCCACGAGAAGAACCGGCGTAAGAAACTCGGCGAGGTGTCATGTTTCTTACGCCGGTTCTTCTCGTGGCAGGGGTTTAGTTTTTCGAACCGGCGCGATGGATTTCAGCTTGAGAGGTGTTGTTAGATTCGTATTTACTGTGAGAGTGAGACTGGGTATACCTATAGGTTACAAAAACCAGTATTTCACCCGTGCAATTTAAGTAATTTAATTCAATTTTATTCAGGTTTTTAGGGTTCCGTAAATTTGCCAAACCTGTAGCTTTAGCTGCTCTATTTGACCTCTTAGTTTGGCGTTAGGTTTAGCTACACCCTGTATATTTTACTGTATATCTGGAGCGTGGAAATTGCATTCACGGCAAAGCTACGGCTGACAATGCTAACATTGTACTGGCAAGTTTACAAGTGTGAATCGAAATAAGTCGATTTTGCCCGCAACTTCGTTATACATTCTTGAACCGCCTACTTCAGACCCTCAGTGGGTGATATGTCGATATGTTATGTTCTTTCCCGAAACTCAGATTAACTCTGGACCCTGTTATCAGTTTCGATAGTTCTGGTAAATATCTAAGTATGTAAATATCAATAAATCGAGTAACTCGAGCTGAGCTCGCTTCATCGTCGGCCTCATCTTTGCCCCCAGCACGGTTAGCACAAGACAGCGCGCGAGCTATATCACGCGCGAGATAGACTGTCCGCCTCTATCTAATCGGTACACACGGAAAGAGACGGATAGTCGTCTTGTGCTAGCCGTGCTGGCTAGATGCTGGCTAAGAGCAATCCCATTTTTAATTTAAACAAAAACTCAGTGGCCATTAATTTGTATGAAAATTGTCCGTTACCACTGCGTTACCATTTTTTACGACTGAATTCCTTTTTAATGGTTCAGGAACTATTATTCTATCAATCCAATTATATTCAATCTGTGTATTTTTTTTCGCAAAAGACGAAAGGCTATTTCAAAAGAGAATGGTCCACTCCATTTTTGTAAGTATTCTAGTTCAATCAGTGTATTTTTTTTTCGCAAAAGAAGAAAGGCTATTTCAAAAGAGAATGGTCCATAAATATAGGGTTAAGTGGTCAGTGTATTAGGTATAAAGATACGTCTGACATCGAAATTTTGTATGTAAATTTGTATTGTAGGCCCGAATGCAGGTTGGGAACTTCACATTAATTTGAATTTCTTCGCAGATACGTGCAGGGTTCCTCACGATATTTTCCTTCGTCGAAAAACTTGCGGTAAATGGGGAAATTATAAAAAAATTGGGGCATTATAATATTTCCTAATAATATGGACTTCTTCGCAAACGCTATCGATTCTAGAAAAAGAAAAGAGTGTCCCCTAATTTACATACAAAATTTCGATGCCGGATTTGTTACCGCTATACATAAATGTTATGGAAAGTATCAAAACCGTTCTGGGGACACTTTTTCTTCTTCTAGAATCGATAGAATGAGCCCGAAAATTCTACATTCTGAGAAAAAAAGTTAAATTAGCCTTTTTTTTAATTCCCCAAATATCAAATTATATTAGTATGTTTAATATGGGTATGGATACTATGGATATCTAATGAATAATAAGAATTAGGCAAACTTCATACCGACAGTTATTTCTATTTGTCTACAATTCCATATGTCTCTGAGTATATTTTGTTAATTCATATGTTTTGCACAGTACATATGTATATCCGAAATTCGAATCGTTGTTATTACCTACGTCAACAGTTCCTCAGCTTCGGTTGTTATATTGCTAAGTTTACAAATATACCATCATCCTCCTAGCGTTATTCCCAGTACAGTTGCATCCTGAAGAATGCCTGGGGTCCGCTACCTAATCCCAAGAATTGGCGTAGGCACTAGTTTTTACGGAAGCGACTGCCATCTGACCTTCCAACCCGAGGGGGAAACCGACCTTATTGGGAATAGGCTTGTCAAGTGAGTGGGTAACTTGACTGTTAGAAGTTCTCAAGCCGCCCGGAGGCCTCTAACTTGGCTTAACGACTGCTATCAAAGACAGCAACCGGGATCAACGGCTTAACGTGCCTTCCAAAGCACGGGAGCGCTCAGTTAGTAACCACTCAAAGCGGTCACCCATCCAAGGACTGACCTCGCCCGACATTGCTTAACCTCGCATACCGCACGCAGTACGCGGGTGCCACTAGGCCACGAGCGCTCCTTACAAATATACCGTGTTATATTATATTATATATTATATATATATACTTGTTTATACCATAATAAATAATACTATATTATATATATATATACTTGTTATATTATATATATACTTAAGTTTACAAATATACCGTGGTTCCAATTAACGTGAACATTTAGAACGCCAAACCTTGTAGGATGATGTCTTTCGACGGCGATCAAAATGTTTCCGAAGATAATATAAAAATGACTGATTAGCAGTTCATTGCTAAGCTTATATGGGGTTAGGAAAGTGCGGAAATATAAGTCTGCCCCGATTAGTTTGAGTACTTTTTGCTAGTCACTTCTGACTGGACTATTCGAATAGGAAGTTGGCTCAGTTATTTTTTTCCTCGACTGTACCTAAGAATCCTAAGACGTCTAGACTTCGATGTAGGGTATATTATTTTTACAACACCCTATATATACATGTACTAATGTTTTATGTTAATTCTGGGTTGTTATGTTGTTTGGACGATATGTAAAGTAAACTACGTAGGTATGACCGACCCGTTTGTGTACCTGTATTGCACTAGAGTAACAAAGTAATAAAATGTAAATATTAGGTAAAAGATAAGGTGGAAGGAAATGACGTAGGCTCGGGATCGGTGGCGTGCACTCGTATTGGAGGCCAAGACACACTTTGGGACCTTTGGGTCGCTGCGCCAGAGGAGTAAGTAAGTAAAGGCTTGCGCCGACAGGTGTCGCCAGATGCTCTGAGTGCCCATCAATGTATCACAAGAACTGTGTAAATATTCCCAGTAGCACCCGCGTCCCCGCTGCTTGGACATGCCCTGCTTGCAGGTCTAAGCCTAAGCGGGATAATGCGGATAACACCCCCATTAAAACAGCTGAGGCTGGGGATGCGGGTGCTGATGCGTTGTTGCTGTCGCCTGGGGAACGTGCGGATGTCGCGGAGCAGTTACGCCTGCTCCGAACGGAGTTTAGGGCGACAAGAGATGACATAGTGGGCCTCAGGCAAGAAGTGGCTGAGATCAACGACTTCGTTCGGGGTTTCCATGCTCGCTTTCAGGCAGTAGAAGAGAGGGTGCAGCGTTTAGAGGAGCAGATGGTGCAGATGGAGCAGCGATCGTCGGCTGGTACTGCTGACAGCGAGTTGGCGGCAACGGTTGCCGCACTGAAATTAGAGCTTTCCGACCGCGACCAGGACCTGCTCCTCAATGATGTAGAGGTTACCGGAATCCCCGAGCAACCGAATGAGAGCCCCGTCCACCTCATTTGCTTGGTCGCGCAGAAGCTCGGTGTCAGCCTGGAGGAGCGGGACATTGTCTTCGCCGAGAGAGTAGGGCCGAGAAGACTAACGCCAGCGGCGCAGGGAGCAGGTGCTGTGGCGCCGTCTGGCGCCGAGAGTCCTGCCGCTGCGCCGGTGTCCACTGTCGGGCGCCCGCGCCCACTAGTCATACGGCTCGCGCGCCGCAGGACCCGCAATGAGCTGCTGCGTGCTGCGCGCGTGCGCCGCGGCGCCGACACGTCCGGCCTTGATGTGCCCGGAGGGGCCGTTCGTTTTTATCTGAACGAGCGGCTGACCAGGTTGAACCGGTCTCTGCTCTTTAGTGCCCGCCAAGAGTGCAAAAAGCTCGAATGGCGCTTCTCGTGGACCAGGGACGGGCGAGTCTACGTGCGCCGGCAAAGTGGGGAGCCGCCACATCGCATCCGGTCTGAGGAGGACATAAAACTGGTTTTTGGAAAGAGTCAGATTTGATGGATAGTTTTAAAATGAACATTGCAACCATTTCATGTACTCGTAAGTTTATTTTATATAGTCTAATATTACACTCGAGGCCCATATTAGGAAGGCAGACTAAATATATAAAAGTTTTAACTGATTTTAACATATTTTTGTATACAGTACACATAATGTTTGAAGCCCGTCTGGTATACAGAATGATACAGATGATCAATACGAGTATAATAATTTTCATGCTATTTTATCTTTATCACAATTATGAGTTTGAAGTGTTAGTGTTCCAAAAAATAAATATTTACAATGATAAATAAGCGGCTAAAGATTGGTTTGTTAAACGCGGGTTCTCTCGGCACAAACCACGACAACTTCATTGCGGCCTGTACCCGACGGGACTTCGATATTTTGGCGATTAATGAGACGTGGCTGAGACCGGGGGAGGAGGGGCGAGCGCCGGTAGTTCCAGGTTGGAGACTACGCCACAAACCTCGCCCGCCAGGCCCCTGTTCCAGGGGGGGAGGAGTAGGATTCTATATCAAGCAGGGGGTCGGCGCTCGTACCTTGTCCCACCCAGTACATCCCCAGCACAGCTCAGTCGAACAAATGTGGGTGACATGGAACCTTAACGGAGTGAAGCTGGTGATTGGGACGGCGTATCGCCCACCACGTATGGACGTGGACCTGTTCTTTGATGCCATCTCTGACACAATTAGCTCACTGCACAACTGTGACCATATAATCCTTTTGGGTGACTTCAACATAAATACCTTGGCCAGTTCCGATATAAAATTAACTAAATTTAATAACTTTCTATCTAGTTTCTGCCTCTCTCAGTTAGTTACAGAGCCAACACACTTCACAGACACAAGTAAGACCCTCATTGATGTTGTTTGCACCGACTTGCAAGCTAAAAGTACTGACATTGCACACATGGGGTCCCTTCATGGACATTGTCTTGTGGGTTGCGAGTTTCACATTAAGCGTGAAAAGCCAAAGCCATTTACCATCAACCATAGACCATTGAATAACATTAATTCCTTATTTTTTGATAGAGATTTGCAAAGTATAAGATGGGATCTAATACCTTTGGGCAATGCAAATGACATGGTCAATGAGTTAAATCAGCTTATAATGTGTTTATTTGACCTACACGCACCTACAAAGATAACCGTCGTCAAGGTTCCCCAACCCCCCTGGATAACTGACACTATAAGGCTTATGATGCAATTGCGTGATAGGGCAGCAACAGACTATCACAAGACAGAATCCAGTATTAAGAAAAAATATTATAAGGATTTGAAATCCACTGTATCTAAAGCACTGTATCATGAGAAAATTGCCTACTTCAAGTACAATATCAATAACAGTATAAAAAATCCAAAACAATTATGGAAGAATCTCAAGTCTACCTTACTACCAAAGCATGAAGCAGAGTTGCCAACTTCTTTTAATGATCCGGACATAATTAACAAGCATTACTTGAGCCTGCCTAGCACATCGCATGTCACTATTTCGCAACTGACCTATTTCGAATTTCATAACTACAGTGACTCGGTCTTTGAGTTGGAGCCAGTAAATTCAGATATAATTCCAAAATTAATCAGAGGTCTTAAATCAAATGCAGTGGGCTGCGATGGCATTAGTCTGAATATGTTGATAATGACTTTGCCACACACTCTTGACATAATCACTAACTTAATAAATACCTCAATAATAACATCTACCTTTCCCGACATCTGGAAGCTAGCCATTGTACGGCCGCTGCCTAAAATATCTAGTCCATCTCAGCTTAAAGACCTTAGACCCATTAGCATTCTACCATGCATGTCTAAAATAATGGAAAAAGTTGTCTGTTTGCAAGTGACTGATTTCCTGGAGAAAAATAATATATTACCGGATGTTCAGTCGGGTTTCAGGAAAGGTCATAGCACAGTGACAACCATGCTTGACGTCACGGATCACATTCTGAGTGCACAAGATCAGGGAATGTGTACTCTGTTGGTGCTGCTCGATTTTTCCAAGGCATTCGACAGTATTGATATTAATTTACTATTGTCCAAATTAAGTTATTATGGCTTTGATAAAAATGCACTAAACTGGTTCAACAGTTACCTTACTCAAAGATATCAGTATGTGAGGTTATGTCAAAGTGATGGTTCATTCCGAGACTCAAGTAGAATGAAGCTTAAACAGGGTGTACCCCAGGGCTCCATCCTTGGCCCGATCTTGTTTATTGTATATACTGCCGATATGGGTACTCGGATGATGTACAAGTGTATATCTCATGTAAACAATCTGAAATTGATACTGCAATAGAAAAACTCAACATGGATCTTTCGAGAATAGCAGCCTGGGCCTCAACAAATGGTTTACTATTGAATCCCACTAAAACTAAGTACTTAGTTTTTGGTACCAAGCAACAACTGTCTAGACTTGCTCCTACAAAGGATGTTAAGTTGATGGATGAGCCTATTGAGAGAGTCTGGGAAGCGCGTAACTTAGGCCTGTTAGTGGATGATGAACTACGTTATGAAAAACACATTTTAAATTCGGTGAGAGGATGTTTCTACAAATTGAAAGTTTTGTACAAGATTAGGCCCTTTTTAAGTGAAGCTTTGCGAATCCAGTTAGTGGAATCTCTCGTACTGTCAAAATTAAATTATATGGACATAGTTTATGGTCCGCGTCTACTCACAAAATCAAAAAGGCTTATTCAGCGAGTACTAAACGCCTGTGCCCGTTTCTGTTTTGCCATTCCGTCGAGGGCTCATGTCACACCTTTTTTAAACAAATGTAATATTCTTAAAATGTTACATAGACGCAAGCTTCATCTGGCATGTCTCCTCTTTGGTGTGGTGAAGCAACAGGTCCCAATATATTTCTTTGAGAAGTTATCTTTCCGTAAGCAACGGAGTACTCGGCAATGTGGGCCGCAACTGTTGTCCTTTCGACATGCGTCGGCTGCTTTTCGGGGGAGTTTCAGATATGTAGCCACAAAATGTTGGAATAATCTGTCTCCGCCACTCAAAAATCTGAAATGTATACATAGTTTTAAGGCTCAGTTAAGGAAACACTTGCAGCAACACCAAAAAAGTCAAGAAAATCTCAGACATGACACTAGTTGTTTCTAATTTGGTTGTTGCATACCTGTTTTTGTGTCCCAAAAGCATTCCGAATCATGATATTACTTTCTTTCTTTGTTTGTGTAGTTCTTCAAATTGTATGATCTCATTTTGTTTTGTAGTTTCATGGCCCTTGACCTACTTTTGATGAGAATTATGTATTGTTAAGTAAATAGACAATGTCAATACATCTGTCATAGATAAGGCCTAGTTTGGATTATTTTGTTTATTTAAAGCCACAGATAGCATAGAGCTGTGTAAAGCGGTGTTTGCACGACGGTGTTATGAGGATGCGTGGCATACTTTAAGTTTCATTTCGTTTATTATTTTTACTTTTATTTTTCTTGGTTCTGACGTGTTTTATTTGTTTGAAATTTTGTTTGTGTTGATACAAGTGCGACCATGGCGTCACAGCGCCGTGTCTTCACCAAATGGTCACAACGGAAGATCAGCGCTGGCTCTGCCAGCATCACGCTGAGTTGTGACCATTTCGTGACAAAATTAATTATATGTATCGGTCTATGTTTTAGTTAATTCCTTCTTTTTTTTTTGTCACGAATAAACGATTTCTTTTCTTTTTCTTTTCTAAAAGATATGATGACGCACGCGCAGGTGCATCGTAAGCTTAATATTAAAAATGTCGATTGTGCTCGTGCAATCGATCTTTTCTAGTTTATGTTTTCTAGTTTATAGAAGAGCCCTGCTGACTTTACAAGCTGCACAGGATAGGACTGCTCTCCTGTTAGTCCATACCCATCAAGAACATAAATGTGAAAATGGCAGCCAAGTTCACCGACAAAAGAATTGAGATCTAAAAGGGCGCCTAGTTCCGTAGATTATCTGAAAAGTTGCCAAGTTTGGCACTAGATTGTTTACAGTAAAACTAATTTACTGCGGCTTAATGCATTTTGAGCCTTAACTTGGCAGTTTTCTATGCAGTATGTCATAATACCATAAAAGCTGTTGGATATTTAAGAAAAGACATTTATGTTTTTGATTGGATATCATTACTTTTTGTCAAACTTCATCCAATGGTGCTTTCCCAGAACGAATGCACGAGTTACTATACAAAATACCCAAACCGCTATTTTAAACGGTTTTGTTGCTTGGGATAAGCTTTCTAAATACTAATTGGTGAAGGCGCCGGTTTTTCCTAAAGCGACACTCGTATTTAACCATTCATTTTTTTATCCTTTTGCCCTATGAAATCCCATCTTAAAGGCCGGCAACGCACTTACAACCCCTCTGGTGTTGCGGGTGCCTATGAGCGGCGCTATAGTACATATAATCGCTTATATACCATCAGGCGATTCGTCTGCTCGTTTGCGTCGTATTTATTGAGCCAACTATCGCTCGCTAACTCCGAATGCAAGATCACTACCAACTAGGCTAGCGCCTTCAAAGATAGTTGAGAATATTTGTTTTCAAGATATCGCCAGTCACAGCCTTCAATCGCAAGGGACTCATCGGCAACCTGGTCGGAAATAGCCTGGCGAAGGGCCGAAATAGCGGAGGCCGGCGGAAGCGGCGAGGACACACCTGTTAATTACCAAGCGGCGTGGCGAGATCAATTGTCCGTCATCTCTGGTTCGAATAACGATGACAAAAGCGGATCTATAATTTTACATAGAACAAGAACGATGCCTCTATGTCACAGTTTAACAACATGTAGGGAATATATTGTTATACTGTCTCCATGTCCAGTGGACGTCCTTAGGCTCGGCTGATATGATGAGAAGAAAAACAAATGAAGCACGACTTAACGCATTGCGTATTGTGTACCTATAGTAGTCGGCGGTTAATAAGTCAACAATCCTGACACCTGTCATTTCCATACAGTTTACAACCTAAGTCACTTTGAGGTTATAAGCTGTATGGATATGACAGGTGTTATGATTGACTTCTTAACTGCCGACCACTATATGTTATGAGAAGTTACAGATGAAGAAAAATCGAAACGAAAATGTGTGGACGTGGAATTCTGCTGAAATGAAAATCTGTAGAGTTATGGTGGAGTTGCGAAATTAAATAAAACAAAACAAAGGTATATAGACAGAAATCTGTATTACCAAAAGTCTAACGTTCTTGCACTTCGCAGACGGCTATTTCTCAAAGCAAAAGGCGTCTGCATAGTGTCAGTTGCAGATGCTTTCAGTCCTGTTTCAGTCTATTTACGGAACGATGCGACACTCTAATTGACCAAGTATCTAGATCGAAACTGAAAATTTATTTGGATTTAATTGCACAAGACAAATAAGTGCAGGTGGTACGGTTTCAGTGGAATTTCCTGACGCATATAAAAATAAAGTTTGTACCTAAAGTGTTTCCTTGTTCATGTCTATGACATTGACATTGAAGTCTTTATGACTTGACACCTATGGAATATGCTGATTGCTAACCTAGACTTAGTGAATAGGTCATCTTTGCCCCCTGGCTATACTCTGGTTATTATTCTCACGGAAAAAATGTAAACAAAGTTATGTCATTGTCAAAGTGACATATCAGGGTTTCTTAAAGCACGGGTCGGTAATGCAATAATATATTTAAAGTTCACTTCAACAGCAAAATTCTATATAAATCTGAGAACATATTTAGTACCACTAAAGCATTTTATTGTATAGATAGTGAACAAAGGAGAGCTTATCCGTTTAAGACCTTCACTGCCAGCAACGCACATAATGTGCTCACATTTAGGTTTACATAAGTTTGCTCCTAAGGCCGTGAACGTGTTAAGGGATAAATAAATAAATAAGGGATCCTTTGGCCACGTATGATAAACGTGTTTGTATACGTTTAATATCATATTTTTTTCCATCTCCGTTAAAGGGCCAAGACGTGGTCTTTTTTTTACTGGAGACAAAGTATCCTTTGACCGAGAAGTACTCGGTCCAGGGTCCATCTTGCCACAACACAAGGAACCACAAAGGACAAATAACGTAACAACAATGAAAACTTAACGAATAATAACACTGGAAAACAATTACAGGAAGAGCACTCAAACGTTCGTAACTGAAGTTAGAAGCCGAGTGAGGTGACATGCGTGAAAGGAGTGACAGACGGCGCAGTCAGTTTGGGGCCCTTCACATGATTGATATCATCACAATACTGGGGTGTCAATATTATCCGGTTTTCAAAATTGTATGGCTTTTTCATCAATATTCATATAATAAGTATCGTGATATTGGTGAACGCCGTGATAATAATAACCGTGAAAAAGATCCCTTTGTCAAACAAAACAAAGCGTATGTTCCAGTCCAGAGAAAACGTCAAATAATAATACTGCTACCGAGCGAGATGGTCATATACTAAATTGAATATTCAATGCCAGTGGTGCCGGTTACACGATAATTATTATCACGCGATTCAGTCATATCATTAGTCGTATCATGTGAATATTGACGAATATTGCAGTATACTCTAATTTTAACTCTAATTTCTTATTAACTCTAATGATATTATATCTCTTCAAGCTAGACGCGAGATCAGAGATCAAATTATATTATATAAAATTCTAAACGGGCTGATGGATTCGCCCGCGCTGCTCGCGCGCGCCTTCCTTCGATGCGCGGACCACCGCACGCGCTCTTCCAAATTATTCGCTGTCCCTTCCCATCGAACCGCTTACGCAAGGAATAGATTCATCGTAAGAGCATGTAAAAATTACAATAGTAAATATTGTCATATTGACTTGTTTTTTATTCCGTCGGTACAAAAATTTGTTTCTGCAATTACGAATAAATAACGTATTTGTTATTCAATTAACAATTTATTATAATAGTGGTACTACATTAATTGCTAGAGAAACTGTGTTGGCTTTTGTATATGTTTAAATGTATTTAATTGTATGTGTTATTTTTCGCTGTTTGTTTCCCTTTATCAATAAAAAAAAAAAAAAAAAAAAAAAAAAAAAAAAAAAAAAAAAAAAAAAGTATTGTGATGTAATTGGAGGAAATCCGGTTATTTAGAAATTTTCGACACCTAAGGGGAGTCGCGGCAATAGTACTGTCCTTCTAATCGCGTTCCGATTATATTTATATCACCTTATAATTATTTGCAATTTTGATTTTTATTCTTTTAATATTTATGACACAATTATTTCAAATGCAATGTATATTGTTTATTGAATAAATAACTAAGAACTAAGAACCATCGCGTGATAATAATAACCGTTTAAGAGACCCATAGGGGCCTTTTACACGGCTATTATTATCACTTAATACACTCATATCACGATCCATATCTAGTAAATATTGATAAACAATAAAGCAAAATCCATACAATTATGAAAACCACGATAATATTCACACACCTATTCGATAATACTAAGCGTATAAAGGGCCCCATGGGGACATAGTTACAAGGTATTCTTGACTATTACTTAACAGAGTATATCAACTTAATACCAACGCGTGATAATTATTGCTGTGTAAATGCTCCAATCAATACTGATTATTTCTGACAATACTGACACACCAGTATCATAAGTAAAAATAACTGTATAAAAGACCCCTTCGAATTATGAAAAAAATATAGCAAGCGACCCACAGATAAACAACCCCAGTGTTTCACAGCAGTGATACCAGTGCTAAAAAAATAATCTGCACACAAAAACAGACTTATATTTTTTTATAAACCTAACGGAGGATTTTTGTAATAATGAATATTTGCATCATCAAAATTAATTCGTCTTTCATAATTAAAGTGTACTTTATTGTAATAAGACGTATTCATCTATTAACTCTGAACATTATAAATCTCCTCATTGCTGGAAATGTTTTTTGTTAACAGCAACACCATTGTTTACATTTTTTCCGTGAGAATAATAACCAGAGTTTAGATGCTTGCCAAGAGCAATCCAATTTTTAATTATAAAAAAATCCCGAGGATTGTTTAAGCTGTGACTTTTTTTAAGCCTCTTACGGGGGCTACGTGTCCAATAGTGCAAATACAAAATACAGTACATAGCAGATCCCTTTTTTTAAATGTCTATCCGTTACATTTAAATAATCACAATTATTTACGAGTGGCGCTAGTAGAACCATTAGCATTGTGCAAAATGCAGGATCTGAATCATTCCAAAAATATGTCCCATCAATTTGCGCTATTCGTACTTTAAGTTACTCCAAAAATCCAGGGTTCTCCACACTTCTATCCATTATGTTGTCATCGTCTAAGGATGAATTTGGAAGTTGGTAATAAAAGTGCGATTTGGGATTGATTCTACTCGAACGGAGTCGCGAGGTCGTATCGTCTAGTTGTAAACACGTATTAGCTGTCTGCCAACTGCAACGTCTAGCATCTAGTTCCTTAAATCTAATCAATGATTTCATTCTTGTTATTAATATGTCGATGCAAAGGTCACATTATGTAATCCAATGCAATGTTGCCAGGTGTCATAATTCTATTCCCGCCTCTGACTCACACGTTTGTTTAACCGTTCGTTTTCGCGCCTTCCGTTGGCGCCCATATTTTAAATTTAGAACGCTTCGCAATCGGCCGTCGTGTTTTGTTTTTAAAACTTCGTAAATAATGGTTGATTGTGTCAGACAAAATTATACCTTCCGATTAAGTCTGTAAGGTATATATTAAATATCTTTGACATGGCATATCGTCTAAAATATAGTTTTAATAGGCGTCGATCTTGTTTTCATTTCGCGACATTCTTTTTTTATCTTGGCCTAATTTGTTTTTACCTATGTTCTCCCATTTTAAAATTAGAACGGTGTTTCCCAATCTGCTGCCGTGTTTTCTTTTACACCGTTAACACACTAACATGACAGTGTGTCACTTAAATTGTTTAGCATAATTTTTTAAACGGAGAGTGTCAAAGTGTTGATATAAAGAGACAGGAAAGCGAAAAAAATTAGAATATAAATTGCAAATATCGGCTCAAACATAATCAAATGTGTAAGAACGCGAACAGAGAAACATTTCCTTGACCGTACATCTATGGACGATTTATGATCTTGTTGCTAACAGTTATGAGCACTTATATTTGATCACTGATCAGTTTCGGAACACGTCAGGATGACATCATATCAGTGACGTCATGTGTGTGTGTGGTAAACCGTTTACGGATTCGGACGGTCTTAGAAATGGCTCGATAAGATTGCGATCCAGTATCCTTATATTTATATGATAAAACGGCTAAGTTCGAGTCTTACTTTTGTTTTATACTTATTTAGAATTTACTGCGACTATTATAATGCAATAAATGTACCTATGGGAAAACAAACAAATTAATAAAGTTTTGAAAAGGTTTTGTTCAGTGTAGTTGTGGTGTTCAAAAAAGTCACAACTCTTCCCCTCTCTCCACTTGAAGCTTCACTCATCCCCTCCTTCTCTTCTTTTTATCGTAGCTTATGAAAAACATAGAATCATAATGTACGCGAAGAGTCTGCGTCGCAGACATTATGTTAAAGACGAGATTGTTGGACTGTACATATTTATAATCAAGGATTTTGATTCTCTACAATTTGATAGATTCCGTTGTCCCTTTATAACATTAGTGTGAGAAATCAAAAATAAAAAAGTAAAATAAAAAATAAAAAAGGATTTATTGCCACATCAAAAAATACACAGCAGTATCACACATCTAGACATATTCAGGTTATTGATTCTGCGACAACGGGCTCAGGTCTCAGCATATGCTGCGAGCTGGGTCAGCTGCGCAGCGCTGGTTTTCAGCCTGCACCCTATCTCTCAGTTACATTTTTGCGAGTTACAAGGGAAACATTACACGCTGCTGTACCTATCTTTATAGCTAATAAAAACAGAACCAACCAAGTTTTACTTTCAATAGACACATGCTTATTAAATACACAAAATATATGTATTTAAATATTAACATAACACTTCACTAAATCCAATTGTCAATGTACGGAAAAGGAACAAAACCAAGTTTATTTTTGCAGTTTAGTAAAAGTATCTACTTTGAATTAATATTGAATATAAAATTTATATAAAACTAACAAAACAAAAGGGTAGCAGTTTTATTGTGACGTCATTACGGTATTTTTCATCAAGTTCGTACTAGCAGATCGCTTTTGACGTTTCAATAAGTTTCTGGTTTGACACGAGGAAAGTACCGTAAATATACAACAAGCGAGACAAACAAAACAAGCGAGCAAGCAAGCGACAAGCTTTCCATACAAGCGAAGCTAGTATGTTACATATAGGGGATAAAGCATGGCGCAATGACTTCTCGCCCATATTATATTTGGAGCAGCCCAACTGGGGAAGTGTTTCCACCTCACCATGATAATACTTTGCTTTGTAGGTGTGGTGACGACACCACATCGCGAACTTACTCACTACCAGGAACAAGAGTTCCTGGTGGTGAGTAAGTTCGCTGGAGTTCCCGAGGTGGCTCTGTCTTGTGAGAGTAAGCAACCTGCATTCTTGCTACCGGTCAACAAAACTAATCGTCATCTAGACACGCGGCAGCGTGTCCAGCCAAGTTCACCCCAGGAACTGGCGGACAGCAGCCGTGTGTTATTTTACACGAACCGTTTAGAGCCACTTTTGACCCCTCAATAACTCAAAATCTAATTAACATAAAAATAAATAAATAAATTACACGTATTAAGATCCATTAGAACAATTAGAACCCCAAATTTCATTAATGTAGGTTTAATAGTTATTGCCTTTTAAATTTCCTAAAAACGCCATTTTTACCACTGATTGGACTGACTGACTAGTAATCAAAAACCTAACCCACTTCCAGGTGACCTAGAAAGCTGAAATTTGGCATGCAGCTTGGTAATTGTGTAATAAGCTTGGCAGCTTTTTAAAAGTGTGTGTACACCAGAAAAATACCGAAAACAGTGATTGTTTTATTAGTTTTTTTATTATTATTATTTATGCTCGTTACCTCATAACTCCGTCATTTCTTAACCGATTTGGAAAATTCTTTTTTTTGTTTGAAACGGTATACTTCCGGGGTGGTCCCATTATCATCGGGTCAGAATCTGATCATAGGATCCTGGAGAAATCGAGACAACTCCTCAAATATTTTAGGTGCACCTATAGCGGTTTGGGTATTTTGTATAGTAACTCGTGCATTCGCTCTGGGAAAGCACCATTGGATGAAGTTTGACAAAAAGTAATGATATCCCATCAAAAACATAAATGTGAAAATGGCAGCCAAGTTCACCGACAAAAGAATTGAGATCTAAATGGGCGCCAAGTTCCGTAGTCGTAGATTACCTATCCGAAAAGTTGTCAAGTTTGGCACTAGATTGTTTACAGTAAAACTAATTTACTGCGGCTTAATGCATTTTGAGCTTTAACTTGGCAGTTTTCTTAAATATCCAACAGCTTTTATGGTATTATAACATACTGCATAGAAAACTGCGAAGTTAAGGTTCAAAATGCATTAAGCCGCATTAAATTAGTTTTACTGTAAACAATCTAGCGCCAAACTTGGCAACTTTTCAGATTTATGTTTTTGATGGGATACTAGTAATCGACAATGCACTTGCATACGATTGGGTACGACGGTCTATACAAGGGGACTACCTTATGCGAGTAGCATAACGCCGATTTCTGCGTGGCTGAGTATTCCGTTTTTCGGGCTAACATAACATAATAATTGGATATTTTAGTTATTTCGCTGCAACCATGAACTGCTTAGCATGCAATAAAAAAATTGAAAGAGGTGAACTGCTTAACTGTACACAATGTAAGGGGCTTTACCACTTCGCTTGCCTTAACATGAGCTCAGCTTTTATTAGAGAGCACAGCACCCAACTGCAAAAATGCTGGAAATGTCCTCCGTGCGAAAATATTACTCGCCGGCGACGAAACGATGATACACCCGCGTCCCCAGCCGGCATGCGGCTTCAAGCGGTGACAATCCTGGAAGACACGAATATGTCTTGTGATGAATGTAGCATTTCGAATATATTGGGGCACACGGAAATCTCAACACCATTATCTAACCGCGATATCAAAACCACCTCACAGCAGGATAATTCGCCACCGAAGGCACCCGCCGACGATCCAAATTCGATTACGTATGACCGATTCAGTCAGCTTATTAAAATGGAACTGGCAGCAATGCGAGAAAACTTGACCCAGTCAATCACAAATGATATAAAATCTGCTTTAATAAACGAATTAAATACTAAAATTACCACCCTGGAATCGGATATGATCGCCAACTCGGATTTTTTATCTGCAGAACAGACGCTACAGAAGGAAAAAATGGATAGCCTTGATCAAACCATTAAGGAACTACAAAAGGAAAATAATAACTTACGAACGGAATTGGACTCTATAAAATATAAAATCGAAAATCAAAGCGACAATACAAGACATAAACGTAATTCAATCGTCTTATATGGCCTCAATGAATATACGCACGAACAGGAAGAACACCTCATCGATCGTATAAACAACATCTTCTTCGACCTGCTCGGTATAGATATTAATGGTTTTATCGATGGTGTAACCAGGATAGGCAAGAGAGGATACCGAAGGCCGGTTGTAATTGAGCTCATCAGTAAAAGAATGACACAATACGTTCTCAGCCGTAGTACCTACTTTAAAAACACAGGATTGGCTGTCTCCGAGTACTTAGACCCAGTAGCACTAAAAAAGAGACATTCCCTAAGAGATACTATATTGGACGCGCGAAAAAAGGGGTTATACCCTATAGTCAAGAAGGGCAAAGTATTCGTCAATGGCAGGGAATATGAGTTAACAACAAACAACGAGCAAAAACAACACTTTACTGTAGCTCCAAACACAAGCCGCGTTGATGCACATCAAAACGACCCCGCCGAGATCACATATGGAAGCGCAAACCTAACTGACACCCTGATCAACGCCACAAACCCCCATAGCTTTCGTGAAAACTGAAAGCAGCATGTGCATCCTATTTCAGAACATGCAAAGTATTTGTAATAAAATTTCCGCTCTCGAAGCTTTCTTGGAAGAAGATCCTGATTGTTATCATGCTATATGTGTTTCGGAAACATGGTTAAAAAAAGAAAAAATAGACCTCGTACTCATACAGGGATACATTCTCGCGTCATCTTACCACCGGGAGAACTACGCTGGCGGTGGAGTCTGCATACTAATACGAGAAGATCTAGAATATGAAGATAGGAAAGATATTGTTGATATGTCGATTGAATACGTTATCGAGATTTGTGCAATAGAATTAAAAAAGTTTAATTTAATAATCTTAGTAATGTACTGGAATGGTAGAGAGATTGAAACTTTTTATCACCAACTTAAAAATATTCTCGAGCTATTAAATAAAAAATATATCGGCAAAAATATTATAATTGGGGGTGACCTCAATGTAAACATTCTAAAAAATTGTAAGCAGTCACATACTCTACTAGACCTCATGTTAGAGTATAACTTCACACAATATGTAACAGAACCAACTCGTGTAACTCAAACTACCTCCACTTGTATAGACCTATTATTCACAAACTATAAAGATGATGATCTATGCACGAAGGTAAGAAATTTGGGTTTTTCGGACCACAAAAGTATAACAGTACACACTAAAATCCAGGTAAAAGCTACTCGTAATTACTGGAAAACTACTAAAAGAATCTACAACAATCATAACATAAATTTATTTAAGTTAGAACTTCAAAGGATAGATTGGAGCCAACTACTAAATCAGGACAAGGATATAAACTATAATTACAACATATTTAGCGATACATTAAATGATATCTTAAACCGTTGTATACCGCTTAAAACAGTAAAATTTAAAAGAAACAAAAACAAAGGTTGGCTCTCAAAAGGCATTAAAATGTCATGCAAAAATAAAAGACTTCTAAAAACGTTTGTATTACATAATAAAAATCATATTCTTAATAGCCACTTCAAATCCTACAGTAAAACGTTAAAAAATGTAATAATTGTATCAAAAAAAAACAATTCATAAAAGAAATAAATAAATCAGAAAACGTAATGAAATCAGTGTGGAGAATAATAAAAGAACGCACGAATAAAAACGAGAAAAATCTTTATAAGAACATTGAGCTTAATGTCTATAATAATAATCTTACGTCTGACCCTAAGCTAATAGCTAACGCTTTTAATTCATTTTTTGCGTCGATAGGACATTCGCGGGTATGTGATGGAGCGGGGGCGAGCGCCTTGGACCCGCGCGGCCGTCCTGTACTCCACCCAACCCTAAACACTTTGTACTTGCGCCCAGTTGAAACACAAGAAGTATACAAAATTATTAAGCAGTTAAAAAATCGACGTAGTTGTGGCTTAGACGAACTACCACCGTTCCTTATCAAGGAATGCGCTCATGAACTTGTGTTGCCATTTCATGCGTTAATTAATCAATCTTTCCATGAGGGTGTATTTCCTGATCAACTCAAAAAAACCATTATCAAACCAGTCTATAAGAAAAAAGGAAAAAAAACGGACCCTAACAACTACCGCCCGATAGCATTGCTACCCACCGCATCTAAAATATTTGAAACCGCCATGTGTAAGCGACTTACATTTTTTTGTGAGAAGTATGGGATCTTTAACGATGACCAATACGGCTTTCGGAAGGATTGTTCTACTACTCTTGCAGTTTACAAATACATGCAACAAGTGCTCGACATACTTAACAACAAAGAATACGGTATCGGGATCTTACTTGATATGTCCAAAGCCTATGACACTGTGCAATATAAAATACTTTTAGAAAAGCTTTATGGGATAGGTGTAAGGGGCATAAGCCATAAATGGTTCGCATCGTACTTGGAAAACCGGGAACAATACGTCAGAGTACAGTATTATGATCATGATAACGGAGAAATTATATCTACAACTTCTGATACGCAAATTATAAAAAATTCAATTCCACAAGGCAGTGTCGTTGGTTGTATCCTATTTATAATTTACATCAACGACCTACCTAAAGTAATAGATGAGTCTTGCGTGCTGTTTGCAGATGACGTATCTCTTCTATTTTCATGTCCGGACGATCAAAACCTAAACCAAACCCTAGACAAGACATTATCTAATGCACAGGAATGGATGGAAGACCACCACCTAAAAATAAACTTTGCTAAAACAAAATTAATTCAGTTTAGGCCATACCAGAAAAATCCCTTAAATATAAACTACATATTTAATGGTATCGCGCTAGAGTGTGTAGACAATTTTACGCTCTTAGGCTTAGATATTGACACCAACGTCAATTGGAAGGCACACGTGCAAAAAGTAAAAACTAAAGTTTCTCAATTTATTTACGCCCTGCGAGAATTAAAAAAAGCCACAGATTTTAATACTGCTCTTATGGCGTATTACGCGTTCGTTTCCTCCCGCCTTAGCTACGGTATATTACTATGGGGAAATAGCACAAATGTAGATGATTTATTCATACTCCAAAAAAAGTGCATACGCATACTTGCAAACATTAAAAATACCGAAAGCTGTAAACCTTATTTCCAAAAGTACGGTATTCTCACTTTAACATCAATTTATATATTTGAAGTTTGCAAATTTGTTAGCAATTACCCTCAGTTATTTAATAGACTCGCCGACCAACCGCGACGATACGAGACCAGGTATAAAAATAAAGAAAATAAACTAGCACGCACTGTATTATCGAAACTAAAAATGCATAGTAATATCCCTAACGTAATGTGTATAAAGATATTTAATAAAATTAGCAACGAGATAAAATGCCTTAGTTCTGGAAACATCTTCAACCACCATCTAAAGACGTTCTTGATAAAGAAGAGCTATTATTCGTTAAATGAATTCTTGGATGACAAAAATGAATAAATAAATAAATCAATTTTGTACCTACCTACACTGCATATTAACTTGATTTGAAGTAATCACTTGAATTAAATATTGTTATTAGATAAGTTAGTATATAAGTACTATTGTGTGCCCTGGCAGGGCGTCATGTACAGACTTTCTCAAAATGTAACCAAACACCAACATTATTGTACCTACATGACTATACAATGAATAAATGAATATGAATATGAATATGAACTATATATAACATAACTTGGCGTTGTTACCGTTCCGTCAGGTTTCATGCTCCCACTACCTACCAAATTGGACGTCGACATAATAGATTCTATCTACAAATTTATGTCGGCAACAAAATCGGCGAGTTTTATAGCGAGGCAGTAACATTAATATATTCAATATCGCTGCCATATGGTGGCGCCTACGCATAGCCGTGGACTTACCTGCATAGCTGGGATTTCTTCACAGCTACTGTCACAACACGAGAGTATGTAGATATAGTGTATGTAAGAGTATATATGTGCAGTCAACCAACCAATTCCGGGCCACTTCGTACCTTGTCACAGTGACAATAATATTAGATCTCTAGCAGTTTTCGTATTGATTTTCACTGTGACAAGGTACAAAGTGACCCAGAAATAAAATTGATTGACCGTAGGCACCACCATATCAGACCAAGGATGCCCATTGCTGGACATAGGCCTCCCCCAATTTAATGAGGGGTAAATGCCATAATCGCCACGCTGTTGGCGATCGCAGTATCTCCACCGCACTCCAGGACTGTTGCTGCCAATCCCACGGTGGTCTTGGTCGCAGTCTTAGGACATACCCGGGTCCAGACCGCAGGAAAACGAGCATGCAGAACTCTTCAGCTTCAACAAAAATGATTTCGTACGTCCGACGAGTGTCCGGATTTCCGGTTGTTCTCCTCTATACCGATCGGATTCCTCAACCAATTGGCGTGAGATTTTGTGAGCAGGTTCGATATTTATATGAGTAGTTTTTTTTTGACGAATTAAAAGTTTTGGAAATTATCAAAAACTTTTTTTTCAGTGATTTCGTATGTTTCTTTGGTCGGATTTCGGTTTGTTCTTTACAACCGGCTCTCGTCAAATTTTGCGAGCAGGTACGATAATTATATAGATTTTTGTGTCGAGTCTTTTTATCGAAACTTTGAAAATTGAAATAAATATATAACGCTTATAACAAGTACTACATGGAACTTGACCTAATGTGGTCGCAAAAGAACTATCTCTTAGCATTGCCTTGCCTTTCGTCACTATTTCATTTCTTTATTGGCTATGTGCACGTCTGAAACGTCAAACGTCAAAGGTCCCGAGACAATGTCAAAACTCAGAGATGTCAAATAATGACACATGAATATTTTATTTACTTTAGTTAACGAGAAGGACCCCGTATTGGAAATTTTACTGAAATAAATAAGAGAATAAATAAATACATACAAACGAAACGAATCGTAGGAAACCGTTAAGAAACCAATAGAAAACGTGAAAGTAAATTTGACAGTTGTCCCCGGTAAGTGCACATTTCTGCCATGGTGTGCGCTACGATCGCCTAGCTTACCCCCACCACCTACTTCGCACATAGCCAATAGTAAAATCCTCGCTACGGTTTTTCGCTTCTCATAATGTCGTTCCCGCCGCCATATTAACGGGGAGCTTAAATGCCATTTTCCGGCACTTGACATTTCCATTTCCGGTGGAGACTACTTCGACCAATGAAGCTGTAAATGTATAGTATCATTGCCTTGTATTGACGGATTCGATTGTTGACTGATACCGTGATACCCAAATGTGTACACATGGGCAATTACCCTGATACCAAAATGTGTACCATGCGTTAACTTACTGATCAAGCTGTGTGCACTTAGCTTTGGATATCATGCTAGTCTGTAAGCCATTGAACACGTGTGAATGAACTGTATCATGTATTGTATGATATCTGTAAAGTGTATATACCTTACCTTACTAATAAATAAATAATAAACAAAATCTTATAAGATAAACAAGATCTTATAAGATCCTGCATGATTATTATGACCTATCTAACTTAAAGACTCTGTTTGCAATGAGTAAGAATCATCGTCTAAGAGGCCACAGCTTAAAGATTACTCGGGGATCCAGTACAAGCAATCCTAGGAAGCATTTTTTACCAAATCGAGTAGTACGTGAGTGGAATAAATTACCAGAGACAGTGATAAGTGCCCCTTCAGTAAATAGCTTCAAAAATAGACTGGACAAATATTTAAAACAAAACAAAAAAACGTTATTTTAAATAACAAGTGCAGTGATATACACGCATCAGTTTGTAGCTGCTAGTGTATAAATAATAATAATAATAATAATAAAACAAATCATGGAACGTCAAAAACGATATGTTAGTATGAAGTTTGTATAGGGAAATTAAAGTGACGTCATCAGTTTTCTGCGGTAAAATAGGGTCCATTTCTAGGGCTAGGGTTCCGTTCCCGAAAAGTGAAAGTGGAGTGCTATTGCTATTCGTCCGTCATATGTCACGCAGGTTGTTTTACAGACAAATTTTTACAGTGTAAGTTGTTGTTGCATCTTGTTGTTCGAAAGCCATACAATTGTCAAAAAATACGTTTTAAACATTTTAAAAGCACCCCTTAAAATATATTTTTAAATTCCCATTGACGTATTGACTTGCGAAAACACTTGTTTGATCTTTTTGTATTTAATAAGTTTCAGTTTTGGTACAGTCAACAGCAAATGTAGATGATCATTTTAGTACCTTGTCGCACTAACGTAACACTACTGCGACAGTTGGGGTGCGTCCAAGTAGTGAAAGTGACAAGATACTAAAATGATCATGACGGTTCCAATGAGGCCAACGCGACGGATTTATCAATAAGCGTTTTATTAATTAGCGTTTTATCAATAAGCGTTTTATTTATAAGCGTTTTATTAACAAGAGTTTTATTAATAAGCGTTTATTTGTAAACATAGGTAGTTACAGTGGTCGTCGTCATTAGAGTTTCACTATGCTTTGCCAATCGGCATACAAAAACATTGAACTTAATATTAAAATAAACCCTACATCTACTAATCTGTCATACATATAAAATTCAGGAGCCTTCGTACAAATTTTAATCAATTTATGAAATTTCAACTGCTTAAATTAATGTTAGCGTGTATGCCAAAGAAAATATAGATGTAATGACTGTATTAAAAATATGTGGGTTGCTAGACCGCTTCGTTAGTTTATCAACCAAGCAATTTCCGTCAAAGTGCCATTGGCAGGTGACAATTATCAGGTTAGTAAACTAAGGGTTTGGGTATTTACACTCCACTCGAGGATGATCTGAAAAGACACTTTTAAAACACGTCCACCAAACGTGTGGGTAAACACTTATCACGGTAAGCTCGCCGGGCGCCGGCCTTGCGGTGGCCGTGACCCACTGCGGTGCGACATCGACAGTATCCACTCCACAGCTTGCGTTTGATGTTTACTACATTATACTCGTATTGTCAGTATACTGCAGTAATTTATAATATTTATATCGTATACGAGTATCATTAAATGGATTGGCAACGCACTTACAACCCCTCTGGTGTTGCGAGTGTCGTTTCCCATCGCTTACCATCAGGCGATTCGTCTGCTCGTTTGCTTCCTAAGTCATTAAAAAATCCACAGCTTGCGTTTGATGTTTACTACATATGAAGGGTCCACGGAAAGAGCATGTCTCATCATCATCATCATTCCCATTTCCCATTTATTTGGGGTCGGCGCAGCATGTCTTTTTCTTCCATATATCTCTGTCACGCGTCATCTCTTCATTCACATATTTCCTATTCACATCATCTCTCACGCAATCCATCCACCTTTTCTTTGGCCAACCTCCTTTCTTGCATCCATCCACATTCATATCCAATACTTTTCTGGTTACATGGCTTTCATCCCTCCTCATTACATGCCCGTGCCACGCCAGGCGATTGGCTCTTAGTTTTTCGGCAATGGGCGCTATTTTCAGGCTTCCCCTTATATACTAAAGAACATGTCTATTTCTTTAAAATTTCAAAGCCAGTTTGCACTTTATGTCTGTATAGGTTGGGTTGTTTTTGGTTCTGAAAATGGACTAGACATGTTTATTCGCGTGGACACTTCATATACTCGTATTGTCTCGAGTATCATCATTAATTTACTAATTATATTCATTAACGCGCAATAAGGAGGGATGAATGTCATATTTATAAAATGTGTTTCCGAGTTCATATAACCTGGACCTTTTTAAGGCACGAGTGAATAGGCATCTTCTGGGTGAGCTCGCTTCATCGTCGGCTTCATCTTTGCCCCCTTGGCTACATGCTGGCCAAGAGTAATCCCATTAAAAAAACTAGTGACTCTGAGCTGTAGACCTCGCATTGTTTTTTAAATTTCAAACTTTCGAAAACCTGACTCGGCAAAAAAATTCTATATAATTATCGAACTTGCTCACGAAATTTCACGAGAATCGGTTGAGAAATGCGATCTGTAGAGGAGAACATCCGGACAGACAGACAGCCAAACGGGAGAATTTTTTGTCGAAAGCTGAAACTGAGGCGCTTCGCTCGCTTGGTCAATAAAGGGTCTAATACAAAGTTTTAGATCATCTGTTCTATTGGGTGTTTGTTTGAAAAACCCTCATCGTATCTATCAGTTTCCTAAATAGTCGATATACCGTATAAACAGCACCCTTAGGCTGGGTTGCACCAACTTACGATCACAGACCGATCAACGTTAAATATGGCGCCAACACCTCTACATTAGAAGCCTCTCCGACCTCGCCTCTCGCAAGTCTGAAGTTCAGTTCGCAAGCCCGGTGTTTTATTCGGTACCTCCTCTGCTACCTATTCAAGATAAAAGATACAGTCCACATCTAAGTCGATCCCAATCGAAGAGAAAACCCAACATTGCATAGTTCGTCGAGCCGGATCACTAAAACAAAGCCTACATTATTTGGTCCTTCGAACCGGATCACTGAAACAAAGCCTACATGCGCCGGCAGCTGTCATCCCATAGAAACTTGTCAAACTTTCCATACATTAAAATTTTAACGAACAAAGCTTACGATTACAGACGGTTTGGTGCAACCCACCCTTAGCCTCCAACCCTAAAACGCCGGAACCGAATGTCATCCTATTAAAGTCGGGAAATGAACCCGCAACCGCGCCCTGCCGCGCCCGCGTTCTGGCCCATTAGGTGTCTTGTCGAATAAAAGTGGATTGTGAAAGGGGTGGAATTATGTCGATGAAGTCTATAACTGACATTAATAAACTTTATCGTTGACTTTATCTTCTGTATGTACCCATTCAAACAACAATAATCTTCTATCGTATATTTTTAATATATCTGTCTTATCTTATCTCATATCTATTTTATCTCATATTTTTAATTAAGTATTTCTTGAGAACAAGCTTGTTCGATTATTCGCCCCCGTAAATAAAAATAAAAGCGGCCAAGTGCGTGTCGGGCCACGCGCAATGTATAGAGTTCGTAGCTGTCCACCCGTGACATTATGCAGATTTAAAACATCGAAAACTTATATTTACTTACTCTATATTTAGTATAAAAAACACCAAAAATGCCGCCTGACTCTGACCTTCCTACCCAATGAGAAAATAGACCTTATTGGCATTAAGCTTGTGAAGGAAGTGGGCAACTTGACTGTTAGAAGTTATCAAACCGCCACAAGGCCTCGAAGGGAATTATGGGCTATTGGTATTATATTCTTTCCTACTATTTTCTGTCATTATATACGGACGACGGGCAAACAAGTGGAACTACAAGGGTTCCTTGTATACTAGGGAACCCTAAAAATGATCAGGCATCGGTTATGCAATTCTGCTGAACAATGTAATTTGCAACGCGCGATGCCTATTAATTAATTCAAACGAGAGACGTGCCCTGGCTTCGAAACGGGCGGCCATTGAAAGCAAGAGTTCCTCATTCATTCATTAAAGTTATTGACTGGAGTTCAAAATGGGCAAGTGGGTAGTGACAGCGAAGATATACGAAGATGTAGAGATATCCAGGCGCGTTCGAAATACATATAGGTTCACTCGTGGTCCCAACGGAAGACCAGCGCTGGCGGTCACGCCAGCTACATGCTGAGTTGGGACCATTTCGTGACCTGTCTTTTTATTTTTTGTTGTTATTTTATGCTTCTTCCTATTTGTAATTGTCACGAATAAATGATTTTCTATTTCTATTTCAATATACGGGGCGGTAATAAATGCCACGTGGACGCTACATTAATACATAGCATTCTACACTAAGTAAGAGTTTAAATGTGCCCTGATGTCGAAACTGGCTGCCATTGAAAGCAAGAGTTCCTGACTCATTCATTCAAGTTATTGACTGGAGTTCAAAATGGGCAAGAGAGTAGTGACAGCGAAGATATACAAAGATGTAGGGATATCCGAGCGTGTTCTAAATACATATACAAGGCGGTAATAAATGAAACGTGGACGCTACATTAATAAATAGCATTCTACACGAAAAAGAGTTTCAGACGGGCTTTGATATCGTAACGGGCGGCCATTGAAAGCAAGAGTTCCTGACTCATTCATTAAAGTTATTGACAGGAATTCAAAATGGGCATGTCAGGTAGTGACAGCGAAGATATCCAGGCGTGTTCGAAATACATATACAGGACAGTAATGAATGCCACGTGGACGCTACATTCATAAATAGCATTCTACACGAAGTAGAGTTCAGACGTGCCCTGGTGTCGAAACGGGCTGCCATTGAAAGCAAGAGTTCCTGACTCATTCATTAAAGTTATTGACAGGACTTCAAAATGGGCATGTGTGGTAGTGACAGTGAAGATATCCAGGCGTGTTCGAAATACATATACAGGGCGGTGATAAATGCCACGTAGACGCTACATTAATAAATAGCGTTCTACACGAAGTAGAGTTCAGACGTGCCCTGGTGTCGAAACGGGCTGCCATTGAAAGCAAGAGCTCTTGACTCATTCATTAAAGTTATTGACTGGAGTTCAAAATGGGCATGTGTGGTAGTGACAGTGAAGATATCCAGGCGTGTTCGAAATACATATACAGGGCGGTAATAAATGCCACGTGGACGCTACATTAATAAATAGCGTTCTACACGAAGTAGAGTTCAGACGTGCCCTGGTGTCGAAACGGGCTGCCATTGAAAGCAAGAGCTCCTGACTCATTCATTAAAGTTATTGACTGGAGTTCAAAATGGGCATGTGTGGTAGTGACAGTGAAGATATCCAGGCGTGTTCGAAATACATATACAGGGCGGTAATAAATGCCACGTGGACGCTACATTAATAAATAGCATTCTACACGAAAAAGAGTTTCAGACGGGCTTTGATATCGTAACGCGCGGCCATTGAAAGCAAGAGTTCCTGACTCATTCATTAAAGTTATTGACAGGAGTTCAAAATGGGCATGTGTGGTAGTGACAGCGAAGATATCCAGGCGTGTTCGAAATACATATACAGGACAGTAATTACTAAATTTTCACAAAAAGGATGTCAACTAACTCTCACTTATATAGTATTAGAAATAATGTTATGTTAGATTAATTTCAAATTGATATTTATAACGTGTAAAATGGCTTTACGAATAAATAACTTATGACTTATGAATGCCACGTGGACGCTACATTAATAAATAGCATTCTACACGAAGTAGAGTTCAGACGTGCCCTGGTGTCGAAACGGGCTGCCATTGAAAGCAAGAGTTCCTGACTCATTCATTAAAGTTATTGACAGGACTTCAAAATGGGCATGTGTGGTAGTGACAGTGAAGATATCCAGGCGTGTTCGAAATACATATACAGGGCGGTGATAAATGCCACGTAGACGCTACATTAATAAATAGCGTTCTACACGAAGTAGAGTTCAGACGTGCCCTGGTGTCGAAACGGGCTGCCATTGAAAGCAAGAGTTCCTGACTCATTCATTAAAGTTATTGACAGGACTTCAAAATGGGCATGTGTGGTAGTGACAGCGAAGATCCAGGTCGAAAGCAAGAGTTCCTGACTCGTTCATTAATTGACAACATTTCAAATTTTCAAGAAAATGTGAAGAAAGCCTACCATCGACTATATGACGCCACAAGGCTGAATTGCGACAGTCACAACGCGCAAAGAGAACAGCAGGACACTTTCTTTACTAAATCCGCCTTATTAATAGTGCTTCTGTACGATTTTTTACGCTGTGACGCCTTACTTGTCACTTACTCTCTTTTAGAATTGATGAATTGATTGAGAAACTTTTGAAATTGTTTTTTAATATGAATAAGCGATTTTTCGAGATAGTAAATATGTGGTTATGTTTATTTTTCAATCCTCTATTTGATTTAATCGAAAAAAACCCCTTAAAAATGAAATGTTGTCAATTCGCGGCATGTTCGCGGAGACGCGCACCGCATGCTTCTTCACCACTCTGCGCAAGCGGCGCGCGTCCTTGCTCTACGGAACGCGGGCCGGCCCCACCCCAACATCATCTTGAACATGATTTCAAATAGGCTCGATTGTCCGTACATGAATCACTGCATGCAGATTCACTCTGCCCAAGCGATGCGCGTCCTTGCTCTGCAGAGTGCGTGTCAGCCCGAACATCATCTTGAACTTGATTTCAAATAGGCTCGATTGTCCGTACATGAATCACTGCATGCAGATTCACTCTGCCCAAGCGATGCGCGTCCTTGCTCTGCAGAGTGCGTGTCAGCCCCAACATCATCTTGAACTTGATTTCAAATAGGCTCGATTGTCCGTACATGAATCACTGCATGCAGATTCACTCTGCCCAAGCGATACGCGTCCTTGCTCTGCAGAGTGCGTGTCAGCCCGAACATCATTTTGAACATGATTTCAAATAGGCTCGATTGTCCGTACATGAATCACTGCATGCAGATTCACTCTGCCCAAGCGATACGCGTCCTTGCTCTGCAGAGTGCGTGTCAGCCCGAACATCATTTTGAACATGATTTCAAATAGGCTCGATTGTCCGTACATGAATCACTGCATGCAGATTCACTCTGCCCAAGCGATGCGCGTCCTTGCTCTGCAGAATGCGTATCAGCCCCAACATCATTTTGAACATGATTTCAATTAGGCTCGATTGTCCGTTAAATTACTGCATGCAAATTCATGTAGACTAGAATGTTAAATGATGTGATATAACCAGTTACCGCTGCCTGTGGATAGCAAGCGCATTACTCACATCTATGTTGCCGAACTTTAAAAATATGTAGCTTGCCATCGCTCTGCCCACCCACTGGTGCACAATCGTCAACATTTGAAGCATGCACACAAAAAATGTGTTAATGAACCTCGTTCCGAATAGGTATGTGCACGCGCATGGAGCCATATATGAAGCGACAGTACTGACACGGTTAACTGATCATGTTGAACCTTAATGCAAGGAGATAAAGTCCAATTTGGTTAGTGTTGAAATTATTCAAAATGTCATAATTAAAAAAAAAAACCTTCGTGTGAATTTGTACCTTCTTGCTTGGATGGTAAGGTCGCTTTTTGAACGGACTAATTTGATACAATTCGGACATACATTTCAACTACGTTTGGCGAGCGTGCTCATATATGGGTTCATTCATAAATCGAACATACAGTTGATGACGATTGGCTATTTTACTATTTTTTTTTGTCAATCGAAACAGTTTCTATAGAGAATTAAATGTATACGGGACCGACTGTAATCGAAGCACGACAAGAGTGAAAATTTATATGACAAAACTAGCTCGACATGTTGTTTGTTGGTTGTTCATGGATAGAAGACATCCTATGAGTATTAGTTAATATGCGGTAAAGTCTTTCCTCTGGTTACCTTTTTAGGGTTCCGTACCGTAAGGGTAAAACGGGACTCTACTAAGACTCCGCTATCCGTCTGTCACCAGGCTGTATCTCATGAACCGTGACAGTTACACAGTTGAAATTTTCACAGATGATGTAATTCTGTGGCCGCTGTAACAACAAATACTAATAAACAAAATAAAATAAATATTTATGCGGGCTCCCATACAACAAACGTGATTTTTTTTTGTCGTTTCCATTTCCTCGGAACCCTACTTACGGCTTGCCTGATGGTAAGCAGACACCGTCGCCTATGGACGCTTGTGACTCCAGAAGAATCACAAGCGCGTCGCCGACCCTTAATAACTTGAGGATTCGTTGTGTTGACAGCTAGAGACATATGCAGGTCCCTCACTCTCAACACAGCGCGTCCTCGGGAGCTCTGGCGACCTTACTCACCACCAGGAACACAACACCACGTACCTGCCTTAGGGTGGTATTCCACTCGTCCAATATACATTTGATCAAAGAAATTGGATGATTTCATCAAACTTGGATGGGACCCCGACATTTGATCAAAGATTCTGATGACATCAATATGGCTACGCATGAAAAAAAAAACTTGGACAAAGATATTGGATGAGTGGAATGGGCCTCCGTCAAAGAAATTTAATCAAAGATTGGACATAGATATTGGACGAGTGGAATACAACTACTTCCACCACTACCACCATACAGCCAAAGGACGTCCACTGCTGGACATGGGCCTCCCCAAATTTACAGGGGGTATATGCCGTAATCGCCACGCTTGGCATGCGGGTTGGCGATCGCAGTATCTCCACCGCACTCCAGGGATGCTGCTGCCCATCCCCCGGTGGTCTACGCAACTACTTATGTACATATATTTCAATCTTTCCCAATCTAGTCGATACCCCCCCCCCCCCCCCCCAAATGCGTTATACTTAGTATACTAAAACTATTTTCAAGTAAATAGCAGAAATTTTCCTTTACAAAGTCTTCTTTTGTCGGCCTGTTTAGTGTTTAGCCTAGTTGGTAGTGACACTGCCTCCGAAGCTAGAGGTCCCGGGTTCGAATTCTGGTAAGGGCATTTGTTTCTGTGGTGAGCAGAAACATTTGTTCCTGAGACTTGGATGTTTTCTATGTATTTAAGTAGTACACAATTGTACAATTGTAGTTAGTTTTAGTTTTATATTTCAAATTGTTTAAATTAAAAATTATTTTCACTAATAAAAAAAAATTAAGTATATATGTATTAAATATTATTGTCGTCTAGTACCCATAACACAAGCCTTATTGAGCTTAGTATGGGACTAGTTCGATTTGTGTAAAAAAAATTCCTCTAAAAGTTATTTCAAAGTCTTTGTCATAAACGAAATAACTGGAAACAGTTTTTTAATATTTACTTGATTCATTTTATTATAATTATTTCTAGTATATCATTAGTCTGAGATGAATGAAATAATTAAATGAAACTATATTGTGCCAGTGAATCGTTTGTCCCTATTAGGAAATGAATGATTGGAGACCCATATTTGTATTGTAATGACACATATCTAATAGCCTGTTGCGATGTCGCAATACAAGAATATCAATTAGAGACAATTTTAAGTGATGTTTATTGATTTGGCAATATGCTGTTGCGCTACTTGTTTGTGTATGTATGTAAAGGTTTTATACATACTTTATTCCGAAGATGAAAGGCCGAGCCAAACCGAATGCGTGCGCAGCACGTGCGGTTGCGCGTGTGCGTGGCGTGCGCGTTGTATCGTATGAAATGTCATAGCAGATGACACACCGCTTGCGTGACGTGCACGCGTGCTGCTCACGCAAGCGGTTTGTCATCTATTATGACATTTCATACGATACAACGCGCACGCCACGCACACGCGCACGCGCACGTGCTGCGCACGCATTCGGTGTGGCTCGGCTTTTAAGGTTTAAAACCTATATGATTATTTATATTCGACCAAAACTGATGACGTAATAAATTAACGTCGCCTATGTAAGTTTATAATAGTAAGTAGGTTTACACTTTTGCACCTTATTCCATTGAGATAGGGCGGGAAGTGTAGGTAAACATATCTTTGATGTCGACTCCTTCAAAGTTCCTCTTTCGAGTTCATTCCTTCGTTTGTAATCTGGAACTATGCCTTCAAAGTAACTTGAGAATAATTACAAACCGCATTTTCGAACGATTGCAATTTGAATCTAATATTAACAGTCTAAAGTTGATATTTCTTTAAAGTCATAATACAATCGAGACTTATCTCAGCCAGACTCAGCTCCGGTCCAAAGAAAAGGGAACCTTTCGCAGCGATGTTACGGTTCAAAGTCGTATGTATTGAAACTACACAGCTTTGCCAAGTGTTTGCAGTAGATTTAAGTGAAAGTAACCGCATGGCGCGTTCAGAAGGCCTACTTCGAACTTCGAACTTCGTGTTATGCCGTCCCTTTCACGCTCATGTTATACACTATATGACGGAAACGGCACGGCATGATTTTCGAAGTTCGGAGTAGTCCCACAGATCTCGTACTTTGATATCGTTTCCGTGTACTATAGTATTCTGAGACAGTAAAGTCTGTACGGCGCCTTTTAAGGTCAACAACCCACTTGACCCCACCGAAAACCGTATCCATAATAACATTAATAAGACCAATATTGCTCTGTAGGTATGTGATTTGTTCCTGGTGCAATGGTAAGTAAGGTCGCCATATAGCCTCCGAGGATGCGCTGCGTTGAGAGGGTTGCGTGTAACACAACGAATTCTCAAGTCAATAAAGGGTTGGTAACATCCCTGTGATTGTTCTGGAGTCGCAAGCGTCAATAGGCAACGGCGTCTGTTTAGCACCAGGCAGGCCGTAAGCTTGTTTGCCACCTTCGTTGTATAAAAAAAAACTGCGTGCGAGTTAATCCCGATGTCCTCTCTTTGCCTCCCTATTATTATACGGGGTCTTTTCTTTTAATTGATTTCCGAGCCTTTAAGAACATAGCCGTGTATAGAAACAACGTGTCGTCGCGTGTTTAGTTTTGCAAAATTCAAGAAAATTTTTCATTTTCGTATAGTACGGCTCTTCCCAGGTAATATGAATGTTGTACTGGCACGTGCTAACTAGGTAGCTAGCGGCTTTGCGATAATAGAGACAATGGCCTTTCTTTGAAAGATTAAGGCTCGAAGCGAAAAATTCACCTCGGAAGAGCTGTACTATACAAAATAATTAGGGTTACGTTTACTCGCATCACTGGGCCATTCGAATATATAGCGTCATGGTGGTAGCCTTTTTGGACCCGGGTATGTCCTTAAACTACGACCAAGACCACCGGGGAATGGGCAGCAGCATTCCTAGAGTGCGGTGGAGATACTGCGATCGCCAACCCGCATACTAAGCGTGGCGATTATGGCATTTACCCCCCCATGACATTGGGGGAGGCCTATGTCCAGCAGTGGACGTCCTTCGGCTGATATGGTGGTGGTGGTGGTAAGTAGCCTTTTAGCTATAAGCATCCGCAGAAATAATGGCTTACCGTGTGATTCTGCAGAAGAATCGGATGAGAACTTGAGGAGTATATATATAACTCGACTAGCCCGAGAAAGATACGGTTTTTTTGAAAATAATTTAATAACTGGCCAGTTTTTGTTATACGGTTCTATTATGTGATTTTAAGAACCTATATTTTTAAAATTTTCGAATCTGAAGACCGGAAGTTGGAAAAAGAATGATGTGCCCGAAAACTGGTGAATTTTTGCAGCAAACAGGGTATCAGTATTTTTATGATGAGTACTTCTATGTTTATGTCTATTTTAATACTTACGACCAGAATCGAACAATATATGCAACGGGAAATGAGAAAAAAAATCTAATATGTAGTAGTTGTAGTCAATTTGACCTTCATGAATAGTCTACAGAGTGCATTTGGCTGCCACATTAATTCCAAAAGTTATTACAGCTTTAGGTATTTTGGGTTGATTCAGTATAAAAAGTGTCAAGAAATATAATAAAGGCATATAAAAACCCTAACTGTAATGATACCTTATATGCCATTAGCGCAATGCATTTTTATGTTTTACGATATTAATAATTGATTGTATTATTAAGTTACCGTAACAAAAATAAGTTGATTTCCATATATTACAAAGAACATACATAGAAGTAGTATATCATAAAGAAAATAATTCTTATAGTGTTTTCGATGGATTTTAACGGATTTTTTATAGATTTATTTTTAATATTTTCTACCGTCGCGTTAATAAATGTAGGTGTATTATTAAAGAATACTAAGTGTAATTACTTAACCTAATTTTTGATGCACAAAATTTGCTGATACCGATATATTGTTGTTTTTTCATACAATGAAACCGTATAGCTCTCGGGCTAGACGTCTAGTGGGTTTTTTCCCTAATTTCACTTCCAATCTCTGTATTTTCCTTCGAAACTTGTCCTCTAGGAGCTCTGCTTTCCTCTTTCCCATGTTCAAAGTTTTTATCTGCCGCGGACTTGGGACACGTGCGAAGGCTTGAGCACGGAAATACAGAATGAGGAATGGCGGACTTTGTCGGACTGCAACGGGCGGTGCTATAGGTGGGGGAATGAGTGTTGCCAGGTGAAACTAAGTTACTCCCCAAAAAAAAAACCAACAAACCGTGCAAGGCTAGTGCCTGGGAATACTATTACAATATGTAAACACTAATTAATCGCGTCGAATGAAGCTGTTCACATTCTGTCGGCCTGTTTAGCCTAGTTGGTAGTGTCATTGCCTCCGAAGCTAGAGGTCCCGGGTTCGATTCCCGGTAAGGGCATTTGTTTCTGTGGTGAGCAGAGACATTTGTTCCTGAGACTTGGATGTTTTCTATGTATTTAAGTATATATCTATTAAATATATCGTCGTCTAGTACCCATAACACAAGCTTTATTGAGCTTACCGTGGGACTAGTTCGATTTGTGTGAAAAATGTCCCCTAATATTTATATTTATATTTTATATTTATACATAATTATCATCGAACTTAACTTGGTAAGTTCGTTTGCTTTTTAATTATATCACCAAGGATGAATGCAAGACGGCCTTAAGAGAGTTAAGAGTTAACATGGAGTTAAGCAAAAGTTAATGCCAAGTAGTCAAGTATGACAAAGTTCGGATTTCGAATGACACGCATGTCAACATTGTTTAATTGTTAACCATTTTTTATACTATACTACGAATAGAGGTGTTATTTAATGAAAATGAATTCTTCTATATTTATGTTTTCGAAATGGTACGAATTGGGATACTTGGTGCCTTAGAGAAGATCTAGACACGCGGCAGCGTGTCCAGCCAAGTTCACCCCAGGAACTGGCGGACAGCAGCCGTGTGTTATTTTACACGAACCGTTTGGAGCCACTTTTGACCCCCCCAATAACTCAAAATCTATCTTACATAAAAAAAAAAAATTTGGTACATGTATTAAGATCTTTTGCGGCTTAATGCATTTTGAGCTTTAACTTGGCAGTTTTCTTAAATATCCAACAGCTTTTATGGTATTATAACATAATGCATAGAAAACTGCCAAGTTAAAGCTCAAAATGCATTAAGCCGCAGTAAATTAGTTTTATTGTAAACAATGTTGTGCCGGACTTGGCACCATTTCAGAGAATCTACGGAACTTGGCACCCATTTAGATCTCAATTATTTTGTCGGTGAAGACGACAACCAAACATCGCATATTCTTGGCTCCCATTTTCACATTTATGTTTTTGATAGGATTACTTTATTTCATCTCAGGAATGTGCCCTCGCAATTAACGGAATTCAATAAAAAACATCCTGTAAGTAGCATGTATAGGTACTTAGCGTTCAGTTTAATTTACGATTGGTTTGACCTAGGTACTCTAACTTACGTAGAAATCGGTTTTGGTGTGCTTCATTTAAATCTTGTGAAATTCATGTGTTAATGCACTATGCGTTCTCACATTATACAGGGTGATTTTGGGGTCGTGATTCGGAATGATTGTACACGGTCAAGAATTCAAAGTAGACAACATCACAGTTGGTATGACGGATTATAACACAAATAATTCTCTTTTTCTTCAAATTCTAATGGGAAATAATACTTTTTCATACAACTTGGTCACCGTACCCCACTGTCAACTCTCCATACTATCCGTCAAAGAGAGAAGGGTAACCATGTTTTTTTGTGATTTAGTATTTTTGTCATCAAAATAAATTAAAAAAGAAATACGTTTGTTTCGTGTCACTACAACTTTTTTGAAAAGGCTAACCGATACCAAGCCGTAAAACTTATTCTTGATCCACGACCCCGAAATCACCCTGTAGAAGGCAGTGAATTGTGTGCATTTTATTTTAATTTAAAGCGGTCCTACAATGCGACTGGTTTTGAGTGTTAGGACCTTTACATAGAGTTCTAATTCGCATGCCAGATATATCGTGTGGAAAAAGCGGAGTTTTTGTTCTCAATTGCCTTCATGTAGGGTTTATATTCGCGTGTCTGAAACGTAAAGAAGTACCTATATACGTATATGGGGACAAGTGAAGTGTTGTTCTGATTTTGAATATTAGTACCTTCATATAGGGTTTATATTCGCGTGTCTGAGATATCGTGTGGAATTGGAAATGAAGTACAAGATGGGAATAAGTAAAGCGTTGTTATTGTTATCTCCACTGATAAGGCAAGAGAAAGCTCGAGATTACGTTGTATGCTAAGTGTCTGCTGTTTTAGTGTTTTCCGTACCCATTTAGGTTTAAACGGAAATCCTTCTCATGGTTTAGTCTTTATGCAAATATAGCATCAATAAATGTCAAATCCTATTTATTAACCGACTTCAAAAAAAGGAGGAGGTTTTCAATTCGTCGGTTTTTTTATGTATGATAACCGATTACTCAGAGGCTATTGGACCGATTTCAAATTTTTTTTTTGTTCGAAAGGGTATGTTTCCTAGTTGGTCCCATTGTCATCAAGTCTGGATCTGATGACGGGATCTTAGAGAAATCGAGGGAAATCCTCAAATTGTATAGTAGCAGAGGCCGAGTAAGAGTGGAAAAGTATATACGGCGTCGTTTTTTTTTTGTTAAAAATTCACTTGTCTTACGTTACTTAATGGCCTTTTACATAAACGCACCTCGAGATTAATTTAGCTAAATTGCCGTTAAAATTCGTTGTCTCTATCTGTCACCTTGACATCTGTGTTTGCGAGAAAGGGACAAAACTCAATTTAGTTAACAAAGGCTTTTGTTAAATAAGTATTCTATCCAAAAACACTAGGTACTTTTGTTGACGTTAAAGATATTTAATGCACTGAAAAAAATCGTTTGGTTCTTTAGTTGCGAACCCGTCTATTTTTAGCCTTCAGTTTTCGAGTATATTCTAGTAAATAGTTACTTTGAAAAAAGTTTTCTAGCTGTTTACATACCTTTTTATATTTTACGTTATTTGGTATCTTTGTAATTATTATTAATCATCTGATAATGATTACGTAATAACGTTAGGATGATTCTTAACGTTATCGAAGTATCCTGAAGGATGCCCCAGGTCAGCTACATAATCCCAAGAATTGGCGTAGGCACTAGTTTTTACGGAGGCGACTGTCATCTGACTTTCCAACCCAAAGAGGAAGTAGACCTTAATGGGATTAGGCTTGTCAATTTTTAATTAATAATAACATACTGATGATGATGAACTTATAATAATAATAAATAATAAATAAATATTGGGAGACAATCTTACACAAATCGACCTAGTCCCAAACTAAGCAAAGCTTGTACTATGGGTACTAGACGACGATATACATACTTATATAGATAAATACATAGAGAACATCCAAGACACAAGAACAAAATCCATGCTATAAATACAAAAACAATGCTCTGGCCGGGATTCGAACTCGGGACCTCTAGCTTCGGAGGCAGTGTCACTACCAACTAGGCTAGACAGGCCGTCAGACTAGACATACATCATCATCAGCCGAAATACGTCCACTGCTGGACATAGGCCTCTTTCAAAGAATTCCACAATGAACGGTCCTGCGCTATATACCCGTATCCAGCGGACACCCGTGATCCTTACCAGGTCATTAGTCCCCCTTGTGTGGTGCCTGCCCACGCTACGCCTTCCGTGGTCGCCACTCAAGAACCTTTCCGCCCCAACAGCCATCGGTAACTTTAAAAGTTACTAAAGAGAATTAAGGGGTACTCAAAAGTTTTGCCCATGGCTGTATGTAAAGATTACTATAATAATCTGGTCTCCTCTCCCCAGGTATCGCGACTGGTCATCCTCCACGAGGAAGCTGAGGATGGCAACGCTATGCCCGACCTGGCGCGGCCGGTGCAGGCCGTGTCCCTCGCCGTCAACAACCTCGTCAAGGTAAACCCAATTATATTAGTCCCAAATACTCCAAAGTGGTTGTTCGTTGTCAAGAGGAAGCCTGAAAGTAGCACCCATAGTGGATAAGATGAGAGCTGATCGTTTTGGCGAATATTCAAGGTTTTTACTGCTTTTTTTTCGTCATTGTTGTTTTGTTAAAAGAAAATGATAGAGTTTTGTTAAAGTTCTCATGGTTTGTCCTACCCTCTGTAAGTAGCCGGAAATCGTGAAACGAGCTTTTGAAAACGCTGGAGACTCGCCCGCCTACGTTGTTATGAACAAGTTTTAAAGAGGAATGAATGTCATGTGACAGGAGGAATATATCAGGTAATATTAGAATTGATTTTATACAATATTTTGAGTTTCGACATGATGTAAGGGAAGAGGTCAACGAAGGAATAGGTGGACCGCGTGAGAGACGATATGTGATGGATGGATGTGAGTGACGAGATGACGGGTGATAGGTATGGAAGAAAAAGATATGCTGGGCCTTGCTGTGCCGACCCCAAGTAAATTGGACGAGATCAAGCGAAATGGTGATTAGTGAAGATAGTGTATAGCCACCATTTAGGTAGGCATGTAACACACTCGACCTCATCATCAGGTGGGATATTGGTTAAATATTTACCTATTTTTTATATAAAAAATACATGTTTTTTTTAGACATAGGAGGCAAACGAGCTGACGAACCGCCTGATGGTAAGCGATTAGCGCCGCCCATGGACACTCGCACTATTTCCCACTTAACAGTACTATTAGGTTAACCTAACCTAACCGTGACGAGGCAATGGATGAGGAAGGAACGCACAGTGTTCCAAAAACGCTTGGAATCGGACATTTTGTTATAACTCTGGTAATCGATGTAGTTCAATATGGTAAATAAAAGTGTAGAATATATTTTTGCTATAAAGGAACTCTTAGGCGCTTTAGACGGATACTTAAAATTCAATTTCTCAGTGTCTCCATGAGATTCGGAACTGTAATTATTAATGGCGATAGACATAAATAGTAACTATCATACGCAATAATAATTGAATACGACCACATCACCAATAAAAAAATAAAATCGAAAAACTGGTTTTTCGTCAATTTCTTTCACTCTATCTACTAATAATACACGTTTAATAGCTCAAAGAACGCGCAATTATATGCATTATCACATGACAAATTACTGCTGTTCCATAAATTCACAAAAAAAAAAGAAATAGCAATTTTTCCATTTTAGTACCTACCGGAAATGGCCAACATTATAATTTTTTTTCTCCGAATCTATAAAGATTTCACTGGGGGTCACTTCTACACTTTTATTTCCCATATTGAACTACACTGATTACCAGAGTTATAACAAAATGTCCGATCCCAAGCGTTTTTGGAACACTGTGGGACGCGGGGAGATGACAAAAGGGAAAATGAGGATAGCGGAGGGCAGGCGCCTGCCGTCGTTTGTCTTTTACCCCCACTTCTCCGCTACCTCTTATAACTCCTAGGCGGCAGGTCTCAGTGACAAGACTCCTGTTTATGATTTATGTAAACAAACAACTGTCGTTTTTTAAGGGCATTTCGTTTTATAATTTTAAAACCTCTTACCATTACCAGTAGCATCAAACATTATTTCCACATTATTTTCGCACAAACTTGACTTGAAGTTATTACTTATGCAAGAAACTTAACTATATCGTGTGTTGTCCAGGTGGGCCACGAAACTATCGAGTCATCTGACGACGCGATCCTCAGACAGGACATGCCCGGAGCGTTACGCAGGGTGGAAGGAGCTGCCACATTATTACAGCAAGCTTCCGATATGCTACGCGCCGATCCATACTCCGGACCTGCCAGGTAACTAACTCAGATGACGCGATCTTCAGACAGGACATGCCCGGAGCGTTACGCAGGGTGGAAGGAGCTGCCACATTATTACAGCAAAATTCCGATATGCTACGCGCCGATCCATACTCCGGACCTGCCAGGTAACTAACTTCAGATGACGCGATCCTCAGACAGGACATGCCCGGAGCGTTACGCAGGGTGGAAGGAGCTGCCACATTATTACAGCAAGCTTCCGATATGCTACGCGCCGATCCATACTCCGGACCTGCCAGGTAACTAACTCAGATGACGCGATCTTCAGACAGGACATGCCCGGAGCGTTACGCAGGGTGGAAGGAGCTGCCACATTATTACAGCAAGCTTCCGATATGCTACGCGCCGATCCATACTCCGGACCTGCCAGGTAACTAACTTCAGATGACGCGATCCTCAGACAGGACATGCCCGGAGCGTTACGCAGGGTGGAAGGAGCTGCCACATTATTACAGCAAGCTTCCGATATGCTACGCGCCGATCCATACTCCGGACCTGCCAGGTAACTAACTTCAGATGACGCGATCCTCAGACAGGACATGCCCGGAGCGTTACGCAGGGTGGAAGGAGCTGCCACATTATTACAGCAAGCTTCCGATATGCTACGCGCCGATCCATACTCCGGACCTGCCAGGTAACTAACTTCAGATGACGCGAATCCTCAGACAGGACATGCCCGGAGCGTTACGCAGGGTGGAAGGAGCTGCCACATTATTACAGCAAAATTCCGATATGCTACGCGCCGATCCATACTCCGGACCTGCCAGGTAACTAACTTCAGATGACGCGATCCTCAGACAGGACATGCCCGGAGCGTTACGCAGGGTGGAAGGAGCTGCCACATTATTACAGCAAAATTCTGATATGCTACGCGCCGATCCATACTCCGGACCTGCCAGGTAACTAACTTCAGATGACGCGATCCTCAGACAGGACATGCCCGGAGCGTTACGCAGGGTGGAAGGAGCTGCCACATTATTACAGCAAGCTTCCGATATGCTACGCGCCGATCCATACTCCGGACCTGCCAGGTAACTAACTTCAGATGACGCGAATCCTCAGACAGGACATGCCCGGAGCGTTACGCAGGGTGGAAGGAGCTGCCACATTATTACAGCAAAATTCCGATATGCTACGCGCCGATCCATACTCCGGACCTGCCAGGTAACTAACTTCAGATGACGCGATCCTCAGACAGGACATGCCCGGAGCGTTACGCAGGGTGGAAGGAGCTGCCACATTATTACAGCAAAATTCCGGAATGCTACGCGCCGATCCATACTCTGGACCTGCCAGGTAACTAACTTCAGATGACGCGATCCTCAGACAGGACATTTATTTATTTATTTAAGAAACAAACAGTCTTTTATAATTATATGTAACACTAGAAAATTTCCTTAAAACTAGACTTACAGTTTCCTTAATAATAATATTTATTAACATCGTGTTCGATAAATTGTAACACTGAGTAAAACAGAGCTATTTATGCATGCATCTACAAAAAAAAAAAAAAAAAATATTAACGCAAAAAAAAAGGACATGCCCGGAGCGTTACGCAGGGTGGAAGGAGCTGCCACATTATTACAGCAAAATTCCGATATGCTACGCGCCGATCCATACTCCGGACCTGCCAGGTAACTAACTTCAGATGACGCGATCCTCAGACAGGACATGCCCGGAGCGTTACGCAGGGTGGAAGGAGCTGCCACATTATTACAGCAAAATTCCGATATGCTACGCGCCGATCCATACTCTGGACCTGCCAGGTAACTAACTTCAGATGACGCGATCCTCAGACAGGACATGCCCGGAGCGTTACGCAGGGTGGAAGGAGCTGCCACATTATTACAGCAAAATTCCGATATGCTACGCGCCGATCCATACTCCGGACCTGCCAGGTAACTAACTTCAGATGACGCGATCCTCAGACAGGACATGCTTGACGCGCTATGTAGGCTTGAAGGCGCTGCTATTGGCTATGTGCACGTCTGAAACGTCAAACGTCAAAGGTCCCGAGACAATATCAAAACTCAGAGATGTCAAATAATAACACATGAATATTTTATTTACTTTAGTAAACGAGAAAGACCCCGTATTGGAACTTTTACTGAAATAAATAAGAGAATAAATAAATACATACAAAAGAAACGAATCGTAGGAAATCGTTAAGAAACCAATAGAAAACGTGAAAGTAAATTTGACAGTGGCCCCCGGTAAGTACACATTTCTGCCATGGTGTGCGCTACGATCGCCTTGCTTACCCCCACCACCTACATCGCACATAGCCAATATTATTACAGCAAGCTTCCAACATGCTACGGGTTGACCCATACTCTGTGCCTGACAGGTAACTAACATCAGACGTCAGATACTTGTAGAACTTGCGGTTCTCGACGGAGAGTGGAAGGCGCTGCCATACTATTACAGAAGGCATCTGATATGCTACAATCCGACCTATACTTTTGGCTTGCCAGCTAACTGACATCAGATGTCAGACTGGACTTGCGTTGCTCTACAGAGACTGGAAGGCGCTGCCACACTATTACAATAAACTTCCAATATGCTACGGGCTGACACATACTCCAAGCCTGCCAGGTAACTAACATCAGACGTCAGACAGGGCTTGCGGTGCTCTACGGAGAGTGGAAGCCTCTGTCACACTATTACAGCAAGTTTCCGATATGCGCTACGCGCTGATCCATATTCCGGTCCTGTCAAACCATAGGTATTCTAATCCTACGAAACCAGTTACGGTCGGAGTATTTTTTTTCCTGTATTTTTTTCCAATTACGCAACAAATCTGACTTACTAACTGTATGATTACGACGGGTTTCCTAATATGTAAGTTATTCTTGCATCGTAACGTGTATTTAGACTGATGAAACCAGATCTCCAATATAAAGTATTAAGCGTTGCCCTGCCACTGAAGAGTTTCACAAAGAGGATGACGACGATCAGTAGATGACATACATTTCTTTTATTCAGACGATCACTTTGGCTTAGTTGGTAGTGACCCTGCCTACGAAGCCGGAGGTCCCGGGTTCGAATCCCGGTCAGGGCATTATTTGTGCATTTATAACAAATATTGTCGGCCTGTTTAGCCTAGTTGGTAGTGTCACTGCCTCCGAAGCTAGAGGTCCCGGGCATTTGTTTCTGTGGTGAGCAGAGACATTTGTTCCTGAGACTTGGATGTTTTTTATGTATTTAAGTATATATCTATTAAATATATCGTCGTCTAGTACCCATAACACAAGCCTTATTGAGCTTACTGTGGGACTAGTTCGATTTGTGTAAAAATTGTCCCCTAATATTTATTATTTATTTATTGTTCCTGAGTCTTGGATGTTTCCTATGTATTTCAGTATGCATTTATCTATATAAGTATATATTATGTATATCGTCGTCTAGTACCCATAGTACAAGCTTTGCTTAGTTTGAGACTAGGCCGATGTGTTTAAGATTGTCCCCCAATATATATTTATTTATTTTATTTTATTTATATCTTTCCAGGAAAAAGCTGATAGAAGGTTCTAGAGGCATCCTCCAAGGCACTTCGGCCCTTCTTCTCTGCTTCGACGAGTCTGAAGTTAGGAAGATCGTCAAGGAATGCAAAAAGGTATGATACTAAGATGTCGAGCGATATTCAACCTTAAAGCCGTGAGTTACCCGTTTCATTATATTTGAATATTAGTAGATATCACATACTTGTAGTTATATGCATTTGAAGTAATACTCGTGACTGTTAGATTAGGAGATATAAATTCCCAATTAGGGGCCCATTTCACAAAGACTTATAAGTTATAACATAGTAGTCTTTGCCCGCGACTTCGTCCGCTTAGAACTTGTTATCGCCTTTGAGAAATAATGACAATATATTGTTTAACGCGCAGGCTCAACCATTGCTCTCCCATACAATCTTTCACCCCCGAATGATTACATTCAATATGGCAGCATGCTCTTGCCCGCGCACCGACGAAATTTTTAAATCATTGTTAAAACGAATGATTACCTATTTCGGAATATCAAACGTACAGATTTTAGATAAATGAATGACCTATCTTATACAGAATAATAATTTGATTTTAAATTATTAGGGGACAATTTTTTACACAAATCGAACTAGTCCCATAGTAAGCTCAATAAGGCTTGTGTTATGGGTACTCGACGATGATATATTTAATAGATATATATGTACTAGCTGTTGCCCGCGACTTCGTCCGCGTCTTCGCTCCTATTGGTCGAAGCGTGATGTTATATAGCCTAAAGCCTTCCTCGATAAATGAACTATCCAACACAAAAATAATTTTGCAATTCGAACCAGTAGTTCCTGAGATTAGCGCGTTCAAACAAACAAACTCTTCAGCTTTATAGACCCAAGTCTCAGGTACAAATGTTTCTGCTCACTACAGAAACAAATGCCCTTGCCGGGATTCGAACCCGGGACCTCTAGCTTCAGAGGCAGTGTCACTACCAACTAGGCTAAACAGGCCAACAAATTTTGATTGTACTTATAGGAATTGAAAAGAGACCTACTCGTTAGAAGCCTTTGTGCCATGGATTCCAAACGTCTACCTCGTCTGTATTTTCACTTCATAATAATTTTCATTCATTTTGATTTCTGTGTTGTTCGCTCGTAGTAAATAGAACCCTGTCCTTAGGTGCTAGATTACCTCGGCGTGGCAGAAGTCATCGATACCATGGAAGACTTGGTGCAGTTCTTGAGGGACATTTCGCCTGCGTTGTCGAGAGCTGCTAGAGAGGTAATTATGTTTGCATTCTTTTATATTTTTGCTTGTAAAGTACAGCTTACTACTCTTAGCTAAGAGTTCGCAAGTAAACCGCTAAAAAACGTGTAGGTCTATTACTGTTAATACTATGTATCCACTTGCGTATTTATACACGCGGTTAATGCGCCACGCCAATAAAGTTTTTGCAAAAAGGTTTTTGCTCAGTGGACGTGGCGCAAGCAACATCTCCTGCCAGCATCTCCTGATGATGCCTCGTAGAGAGGCGAAACGTGTCGAGGTTTTGTCCTTATTTGTGGTGGTATTTTGTATTTATTTGCATATTTGTGCGAGCGGAGGGAGGGTGGGAGTATTAACCGCGTGCAAAAATACGCAAGTGGATACATAGCATTAACAGTAATAGACCCACACGGTTTTTAGTGGACTAGCAAAGAAATTTTGTTAAAGAAGCTTAATAGTTAGCAGAAAGCATATTACTGCATAACGGTGTGGTAATAAAGGTTGTGGTCGTATTTTTATTGCCCTAGCCTTTCGGCTCGGGTGAAAAACATTCCGACACATTTTTTGTAATAGAATCAGCATTTATTATATTAATAACAATGTCAGAAGCTGGCCAGAAGTCAGCATACGAAAATCAATGCAATTAATAATAGCAAGTAGCCTGTAACGTATATGTGCATATGGTTCTTTGTTGCCAGAATCAAAAAAAAATAAAAAAATAATGTTAACTGGGGCTGAAAGACGATATATTATCAATTTATCACTATTATCAGGGGTAGGTTCAACGAAAAAACTGGTTGTGGTCGATGGACAGATTTATTTATTTCTTTAAACATTTTTTTTTTGTTTTTTTTTTTATTAAAAATGGGATTGCTCTTGGCCAGCATCTAGCCAGGGGGCAAAGATGAGGCCGACGACACAAAAACACAATCACATGAGTAGATGCACAAAGGGCGGACTTAAGCCATGAGGCATTCTCTATCAGTCAACCATAGGACCAAACAGAAACTTGTACAAGTGGGTGCAGTGAGTGAAATAAAAAGAAAACATGAAAAGTTAAATAATTTATAGAAGTATTAACAAATGTAGTGTTTAGGTAAAAACGTTGCCTAAAATTATAGATTTATTTGACGGTTGCCTAAAATTATAGATTATAAAGTGTCACGGATTCCGTGACAACATGAGTGAGTGTCCAATTTAGCACTTAAGATTTGAAAATTGTCTCTCTGCTTCAAAAAATATCGGTAAATAAATATTTTACTTCCTACAACAAGGGAAGGGATCAAACAACTTAAACTGAATTTGTATTTGACAATATTTTGCCACCTTTATCCCTCGGGGTGTAGATTTCATAAGGCCTTCCTTAGTACAGTCAGCATCAAAAGAAGCTACGCATTTGAAAAATACAAAAGTCTTTATTTATAAGGGAATAAGAGCTTTTGACCGCTTCATTTATTTATTTGATGCAAAAACCATGGTTACAGAAAGGCGTAGCATACTTATCCTTAAAAATAAATTTTAATATCACATGCTTCTATAGGTACGAGTCGCTTGCGTATTTGTTATGTGCACGAGAAGAGTCTATACAAATTAGCAGAAACAAAAAAAAATGCATTGAACAAGGAACATTTCATCGCGTGCTTAGCTTATTGCGATGCTTAGCTACTTCTAATGCTGACAGTACACGAAACTGGCCACTGGGTCGTGTGCCAAGTCGTCTGAACGGTACCACATTCGTAGGATACGACGCTATTTACTGGTCTGATTCCTTATTTCTTCTTCAATATACAGGCCTGTTAAAGGAGCAAAAAATTTACCCCTTTTCCAGGCGTGGTGCGTTTCATCGACCACATCAGTGTCAAGAGAATTTCAATCCTAGTTCTCTGATTTAAGGCTCAAATAGGCATCTTCTGGGTGAGCTCGCTTCATCGTCGGCCTCATCTTTGCCCCCTGGCTAGATGCTGGCCAAGAGCAATCCCATTTTTAATAAAAAAAAAAAACATTGCATTTTCGTAAAAAGTGACTCGTCTTGAAATCAATCACCATATCGTAACTATTTTGAGTATATATTTTGTTTATTGTAAAGCCTTCTAGATTGGCGCGGCCTGGAAAAGGGTTAAACGGTACACTATTGAGCTCTGCAGCCATTATTCCCAAATAGATAAAATTGAAAAAAAAAGTTTATCTTTTTGATTTATTTTTTATGCAAATATAGCTTATGTGTACTTTTTTACTCTACTGGAGTGATACTGATATTAATAACTATTTATTTTAAAAACACTAAAAATTTATAAAAGAAATGAAATAGTCCCAAAAATATCCTTTCTAACCAAAAATGCAACAACGATTATAAGTCATAACTACATGCTAACTCAAAATCGGTAGTGACTGCCACGCTATAATATCGTGGCGCCAAGATCCATTACTTGGAGGTCATAACTTTAGAACAAAATTTCTACCAATTAAAAAAAGACTTTTTGGACACAAGAGGTTACTGCAGATGCTCTTAGGAAGCGTCCTTTAAATTTTTGCTCCTATTACAGGCGATACCCTGTATAATCTTACCCCCTTATTCATAAAACTTAACAAACCTCTGTTAACTAAAAGTTGTTTTGTCCCTTTCTCAAAAACATAAATGTCATAGTGACAGATAAGGACAAACCAACTTTAGCGGCTTGTTAACTAATAGAGCCTTGATGAACGTTTATGAATAAAGGGGTTAGTCTGTTTCCTAACCAATGTGCATTTCTGTTCTCAGGTAGCGGCGCGCGCGGCGGAACTAACGCACCCTCCACACGCGGAGACTTTGACGCGGTGTTTGGAAAGCGTCAAACAGCTTGCGCCCGTTCTCATCTGCTCTATGAAGATATACATACACATCCTCACTGAAGGTACGACCTGTAGGCGTATAAAATTAGCGAAACCTGGACATAATTCGATAACTGTAATTTTCTTTTTCTATGATTTAAAGTATTGTTAGTTATAGTTAAAATAAAAAGAATTAAACACTTTTAAGCTCCGCGTCAATGTTAAAAAAATAAAACAAAAAACTAAATTTTTAACGCATTTTGATTTCGTACGTAAGCCATAATAAATAACTTTGTAAAAGTACTTGTATTATGATAAGAAAAAATATCATTTGATCAATTATCGCGGATATTTATTGTTTAATATGTTTCTTATAGTATTAATAAAATTGTATTTTATGTGTTTGACAGGCGGCAAAGGTATCGAAGAAGCAGCTGAAAACAGAAATTATCTTGCCCAGAGGATGGCCGATGAAATCCATGAAATTATTCGGTAAGTGATACCTATCGTCTTTGGAGTGATATAATTAAAAGAAATAATAAACCAGTTCACAGAAAAACTGAACGTGAGGCTCAAATACTAAACTCTCCGAATTATTCGCTCATGGAGTATTACAGTCAGTACGTTTTTTTTTTTAGGTTAGGTTAGTTTATGCTTGGAGCTTTTATTACTACCCTATAATTAATAGAATAATTCAACTGCTGAGAAAATATTTAGTGTCTGCTAATTATATAACAGACATAAGTGCAACTAAGAAATTGCCCAATTTTTTTTAAAGTATGCGTACATTGTTCACACAATTGTTTTGATGCATAGTCGCGAAATGAAAAGCTTCGTCACTTTTCGAATTTAACGGCATTAAACTAGAGTTTGAAAGTGACGAACCTTTTCATTCCGCGACTGTACCTAAACTGTAGTACTGTGTACATCATCATCAGTCGTTCCCTCAATGCTGAGGATCGTGACATCATGTCCTTTTATTGCTGACCAGACTTCTCCATACGTGTACATATAAAAACGATTAATTTGATCATTTGTCGTAGAGTATTGCAGCTGACATCATACGTAGAAGACGGGGGAGAAAAGGACAACATTGCGGTCCTTAAGGCTCTGCAGGCTCAAATACACGGCAAGATCGCTAGCGCCCACGAGTTCCTTAATGTAAGTGAAAATGTGACTTTTCTCATCTGCTATTTAGAAAATAGTCATTGTTGCCCCGGAATGGGGGATCTATGTCGTACTTTTCTTCCATCATTTGAGGGCAATAAATAGTTCTCCTCATACAAAGCAGTATGTGCCACGCGGCAGCAAAATAATTTGTAAGGCATTTCATGTTTTTAGGAGCTGGCCTCATAGGTTGTGTAAAAAACAGTGTGTGTCACACGGTCGCAAAAATATTTCCATCTTGGGCGTAACCACTAATAATAATAATCGTATGGCATTTATTTTCGACCCGTGAGATCGTCGAGAAGACAAGTACGGTTGCCAGTTTTTGTTGCACTTTTAGCACCACCCAGGGGTCACGTGTAGGGTAACGGTGGGTACTCCCTACGGACGTGGTGCAACCTCGACCCGCCTCTGTCAAGTGAGTGGGCAACTTGACTGTTAGAAGTTCTCAAGCCGCCCAAAGGCCTCTAACTTGGCTTAACGACTGCTGTCATAGATTACAGCCGGGATCAACGGCTTAACGTGCCTTCCAAAGCACGGGAGCGCTCAGTTAGTAACCACTCAAAGCGGTCACCCATTCAAGAACTGACCGGCGCCTACATTGCTTTACCTCGCATACCGCACGCGGTTCCCGGGCGCCGCTGGGCCACGAGCGCTCCGGCGTGTGGCGTGGGCGTGTGGTAGAGAATGCGTTATGGCATTAAGTCCGCCTTTTGTACTATAAGTTTTACTTTTGTTCAATAAAGATTAAATAAATAAATAAACACTTGAATCGCTAGTTACGCTTAAGATTCTACAATAGAATCTTTCGCTTCACTTAGGATTCAATATACGGCCCTCGCCGTAAATATATAATAAAATAAAATAAATATTGGGGGACAATCTTACACAAATCGACCTAGTCCCAAACGAAGCAAAGCTTGTACTATGGATACTAGACGACGATATACATACTTATATAGATAAATGCATAGAGAACATCCAAGACCCAAGAACAAAATCCGTGCTAAATGTACAAATAATGCCCTGGCCGGGATTCGAACCCGGGACCTCTAGCTTCGGAGGCAGTGTCACTACCAACTAGACTAAACAGGTCGTCAAGATATAATTTTGCTGTCTTGAGACACAACCTACTATTATTGAATGTAGTAGATTAAGTATCCTGAAAAATCACAATCTTCGATTACCATTATCATAGTTTAATACTCAATTTGTATTTGTGCTTTTTCAGAAATAAAAGCGCTTACGTCGTTTTCGACCCACTGTTACATTTATGGGGTGCCCCCCCAGTTTAATATTTTATTCGTAATTTCACATCATATTTCTATAGCGGTTCATAACATACACCTTCACACCAAATTTCATAATTGTAGTGGTCATTTTCTCCGAGTAAATTGGCTGTGACATACGGACGGACAGACAGACAGATATGACGAATCCATAAGGGTTCCGTTTTTGCAATTTGGCTACGGAACCCTAAAAATGAAAAATATTTATTCTTTCTTCTCATTACATTAATGATTGTAAGGTTGGGACTTCCTGGTAATTATATCTACCTGTGACATGAAGCCCCGCTCTTCCATAATACTTGTCAATTTGTGGAAATTAGCTTTAGTTTAAGAGGGCGCAGTACGCTCGGTTCTCCATACAAACGTATTTATGCTCTCATTTTAAAACGCCATGCTAGAATAACATGTAACTTTGTATACACAATGGGATCGTATTTATTTATTATTACTTATTTATTAATTATCCATAATACCTAGGTCGAAATTAGTTTCTGTTGCTTGAAATTATAATGGAGAAAAAATACAACGATTATTAAGGTTTTCATACAAGCCGTAAATAACTCAAAAAACAGCTGTATTTTTTTCTTTTACAATTGAAGGGATGTTTACAAAAAACAACATATCTGCTTAGACCGGTTGACACTTCTGGAGGAACATTTATAATGGGCTCAGGAGTCGACCAGTGTAGTCAGTTATGTTGTTTTTGTAAACATCCCTTCAATTTCTAACAACAGAAACTAATTTCCGACCTAGGTATGCCGGATCCCATTGTGTATACAAAGTTTCATGATATTCTAGCATAGCGTTTTAAAGTGAGAGCATAAATACGTTTGTATGGAGAACCGAGCGTACTGCGCCCTCTTAAGGAAAAGTTTATACATTAAAATGTTAATACTTCATTAATCTTACAAGATGCATTTCTGAAACCGTTTTTTTCGGGGCTTTTGCGCGTGTATAAGTGCATTTATAATATAACTAGCATTTGCCAGCGGCTTCGCCCGCGTACTAAGCGAAATTTTTAACAGTCTACAAAAAACAGGTTCGTATGTTTGTCCACGCTTATCTCGCGTTTGGCTGAACCGATTTAGATGCGGTCTCCAGAAAAGTAGTTGTTATATTCTGGGGGTTTCGGTATACGAAGTTTGGTGATTGTGATTCATTAACAGATGAACAGATGAAAAGTCAGTATACATTCTGAGAACCGGCAAACTGTTGAATTTCATTTGATTTTGGCAAAAATAAGGATCGAAAACTATTATCATGCATTTCCGAGAGGCCGAAGGGGATAGGGCCGATGAAATAAAAGCATGTCTTAAATGGCCCTTACTAAAAGTATCTGTGTACTACAGTAACACCGATAGGTCTGATAACGACTAAGCAGCGCGCAGCGGTCATAAACTCTGGTCCTTTGAAGTACAGAAATACGGCTAATTCAATATCATGTGTAACATTTATTTTACCTAAAATTAAATTTATTAGGTAGGTTTTGCCAGTTCCTATTGGTGCATCCAAAAAGAAAATTTGGCCTTACTTCCATTCGCACTCCTTACTGTCAGTCCGTCTGTTACAACCAAGTTGCTTTTACTGGACCGATTGAATTGCAATTTGGCACAAAGTATCAAGAATTTAGAGCGCTCGTGGCCCAGCGGCACCGGCCTACCGGGTGCGGTATGCGAGGTTAAGAAATGTGGGCGCAGGTCAGTTCTTGGATGGGTGACCGCTTTGCGTGAGTGGTTACTAACTGACTCTCGTGCTTTGGAAGGCACGCTAAGCCATTGATCCCGGCTGCTGTCTACGACAGCAATCGTTAAGCCGAGTTAGAGGCCTTCGGGTGGCTTGAGAACTTCTAACAGTCAAGTTGCCCACTCACTTGACAAAGGGGAGTCCAAGTTGCACCACGTCCGTAGGGAGTACCCACCGTTACCCTACACGTGACCCCTGGGTGGTGCTAAAAGTGCAACAAAAACTGGCAACCGTACTTGTCTTCTCGAAAATCTCACGGTTCGTAAATAAATGCCATACGATTAAAAAAAATCTAAAGATTGATTTAAATGGAAAAAATATCGAAACCTATATGTCGTTTTTAAAAGCAAATCCCCCACACGCCCGTATAGTAACATTAAACTTTTTTGCATACAGGAATGTATGGAATGCAAAATTTTACCTCAGATTCGTATTAAGAGACCTCTCGGACGCTTAGATATCAATTTTGAACGAAATCGGGACGAAAAAAAAGAAAATCAATATGGCCGCCACTTCCACAAATTTTTACCTCAGATTCGTATTAAGAGACCTCTCGGACACTCAGATATCGATTTTGAACGAAATTGGGACGAAAATGAAGAAAATCAATATGGCCGCCACTTTTTTTTAATGTTATCTCAAATTCGTATTAGGGGACCTCTCGGACGCTTAGATATCAAATTTGAACGAAATCGGGACAGAAATGAAGAAAATCAAAATGGCTGCCACTTTTTCCAAATTTTACCTCGGATTCGTATTAGAGGACCTCTCGGACGCTCGGATATCGATTTTGAACGAAATCGGGTTGAAATGAAGAAAATCAATATGGCTGCCATTTTTTCCAAATTTTACCTCGGATTCGTATTAAGAATTCTCTCGGACGCTCAGATATCGATTTTGAACAAAATTGGGAAGGAAATAAAGAAAATCAATATGGCTGTGACTTCTTCAAAATTTAACCCCGGATTCGTATTAAGAGACGGACGCTCAGAAATCGATTTTGAACGAAATCGGGACGGAAATGAAGAAAATCATCAATATGGCCGTTACTTTATTCAAAGTTTTACCTCGGATTCCTATTAAAAGTCCACCCGAACGCTCAAATATCGATTTTTGTCGAAATCGTATCAGACGGCACTGATTAATAAAACCACTTACAATACATTGAATCAAAAAAGGTCGTATCTTCATAGGGAACTCACGGCACTTCATGCACCTTTAGACCTTATTAGGAACTTACATGCCAAATTTGGTATCTCTCGAACCAGCAGTTTGGGCTGTGCGTTGATATGTCACTCACTCAGTCAGTCAGTGTTTTCTTGCAATTTGGCACAAACTTTTAAAAGTTTTCATGCCCGCAATATTAAATTTCAAAATCAATGCCATTTTCGAAATTAACGACCCAAAAAATCATAAAAATCACACCCATATTAATATTTGGACATTCCAACCCCTCGGACCCCAACAGAGGATGGTATTTCATCATCCCAATGGGATTTTAAAATCATTGTTATTTTTGTAATCAGCGACCCGATAAACCATAGAAACAACACCCATATCGATTTTCAGAATTTGTCACCAGATTTCCCCCTTTTAGGGGTTGATTTCTCAAAAAACCTGAAACACATGTTTACTCATTTATCGTTAGAAATAATCCTGTGAAGTTTCGAATAAAATAATCCAACTAATATTGATTCCCCATACAAACTTCGGACCCCCATTTCACCCCCTTAGGGGTTGAATTTTGAAAATCCTTTCTTAATGCACCTCAAGACCTTATATGGAACCTACATATTAAATTTGGAATCTCTAGAACCAGCAGTTTGCGCTGTGCGTTGATGTCAGTCACTCAGTTATTTTTTGAAATTTGGCACAAACTTTCAAAAGCTTTCATGTCCACAATATTAAATTTCAAAACCGATGCCATTTTCGTAATTCGTCTCAAAAATTTTAGTTGTTAGACATTTCATCCCCCTCGCATCCCAACAGCGGGGATGGTATTTCACGTGCTCCACGTGAGATTTTAAAATCATTGTTTATTTCGTTATCAGCGACGCGGTATATCATAAAAACAATACCCATGTCGATTTTTAGAATTTGTCACCACCTTTCCCCTTTTTAGGGGTTGATTTCTCAAAAAACCTGAAACACGTATTTACTCATTTATCGTTAGAAATACTCCTGTGAAGTTTCGAATAAAATAGTCCTACTAATTTTGTTTCTCCAAACAAACTTTGGACCCCAATTTCACCCCCTTAGGGGTTGAATTTTGGAAAATCCTTCCTTAGTGCACCCCTAGACCTTATAAGGAACCTATGTGCTAAATTTGGAATTTCTAGGACCAGCGGTTTGGGCTGTGCGTTGATATGTCAGTCAGTTTCTTCTTTTATATATTTAGATTATGGATTTTTGTATGTGTAAGTCTGATAATATTAATAACTCACTCATTTACTGAAAATCAGCGTCGTGGCACTTCATGCTTCGCCACATACTGAGTGGACTCCTTTTTGAGACTATCCTTAATTATGTATTACATTTTAGGGTTCCGTACCTCGAAAAGAAAAAACGGAACCCTTACAGTACAGTACATTTTTTTGTTGTTTATTTCATTGCATGTTTGAGAAAAGCACTATATAAGTACATACCTCGGCGGGAAATATGGGGTTGCCCGCCTGAGACCTATCCGATCTCGCTTCGCTCGGCCGTCTATATGTCTTCGGCCGGCAACCCTTTTCGTCCCGGCCTCTGTAGTAATGTACTATTTTTACGGAACGTTCGGTGCGCGAGTCCGACTCGCACTTGGCCGGTTTTTTTATTGGTCTCCAGTTTTAGCAAGTTGTGGTGTTATTGTGCCGCGTGTTTCAAATAGATCATCATTCATTGAATAAATATGAATGTATTGTGTATAGGATCCCGACGCGCCCCGCAACAGCGGAGGAGAGCGAGCTCTGCGCTCCGTGCTGACGTCGGCGCAGCGCGCCGCCGAGCACCTCGCGCCCGCGCACGCCGACGCCGTCCGCGGCCATGTCAGGTCAGCATCCTATTATTTACCGGCTTCAATAGAAGGAACGAGGTACTCAGTTCGTCTGCATGTTTGCTTGTTCTTTTTTTATGTATGTACATTCCCCGTTAACTCTTGACCATGTTGGCCGATTTTGATAATTCTTTTTTCGTTTCAAAGCAGGGCACCCCGACATTGGTCCCATATAAATTTGGTAAAGGTCTGATGATGGGATCTAGGAGGAATCGAAGTAACTCCTCGAATTTGATAGGCCCATATATGCCGATTTTGGTATTGTCAATCGGTACCCGAGCATTGGCTCCCGGAAACCACAAATTATGGCATAGCAAGTCCAAAATTGGAGTCGGCTTTTTGGTATAATAAATCATTATCATTATTTTTTATATCACGTCGATGGCAAACAAGCGTACGGCCCGCCTAATGGTAAGCGGTCACCGTAGCCTGTGGACGCCTGCAACTCCAGGTGTGTCACATGCGCGTTGCCGACCTTTTCTCGAAGAACCCCATACTGTAGTCCTCCGGGAAAACCTCGGCAGAGGGCTCATTCCACAACCGGAGCGTCCGAGGGAAGAAATTCCTCTGAAACCGTACTGTACGTACTGTATTAGCGGGGCAATCTCACAAAACGATCAAGTCCCACAGTAAACTTAATAAGACCTTCACACTTGCTATTCAGAAAAGAGTCATTGTTGCCCTCGAATGAGAGATCGAAGTCGTAAATAATAAATATTGGGGGACAATCTTACACAAATCGACCTAGTCCCAAACTAAGCAAAGCTTGTACTATGGGTACTAGACGACGATATACATACTTATATAGATAAATACATACTTAAATACATAGAAAACATCCAAGACCCAAAAACAAATATCCGTGAAAAATGCACAAATAAATGCCCTGGCCGGGATTCGAACCCGGGACCTCTAGCTTCGGAGGCAGAGTCACTACCAACTAGGCTAAACAGGTCGTCAAAACTGGTATATAACTTAGATTTGTTTTATTTAGCATCATCATCCTAACGTTATTCCCAGTACAGTTGCATCCTGAAGAATGCCCGGGGTCCGCTACCTAATCCGAAGAATTGGCGTAGGCACTAGTTTTTACGAAAGCGACTGCCATCTGACCTTTTGTTTTCTAGTGTGGGGATCAGCATAAAATGTAACTGTGTTTTTATATTTTTAGTATATAATCTATTTGTATTTGTTTTAAAAAAAAATATGTGCCACAAAGCGGGTCTATCTTAGCACGGTATTGACATGATTGCCAGACCTGATCATCCGTTGGCACCATCAGGTGATTTCACGGTTTAACACACACTTACTGATTACTGATTGCCTTTTTCCTCAGGCAGTGCCTGGTTACCTAGAGTTCTCCAAATGGTTCTATCTATGACTTTCCTCCTCCACATGGGTCCAGTAATATCTTTAAGTTCATCCTCCCAATATTTTTTTCTGTCTGCCTTTTTTTTCTCTTTCCATCTCTTGGATACCATGTTGTTATCTTTATTGACAACTTTTTTGGAACACACACTTAGGCTGGGTTGCACCGACTTACGATCACAGACCGATCAACGTTAAATATGGCGCCGGCAGTTGTCATCCCATAGAAACTTGTCAAACTCTCCATACATTCAAATTTTGACGAACACAGCTTACGATTACAGACGGTTTGGTGCAACCAGGCCTTAGGAAATAAAAAATAAAAATGAAGATATAAAAGTCAAAGGATGCCTGCCTCTCACTTTTATCTCCGGCAGACAGTGACTCGCCCTTTGTTAAATGGGCCCCTATAAATAACGACATTAAAAAATGGCCTAAGGGCAACACCGGTGCAGAGGGGCTGGGGGTAGAGAGGTAGCACTGGCCTTTAAACACATAGCCAACTCGCCACTTAGGTGACCACATCCACCACCGAGCAACAGCTCCAGCGACTCCACTCTGGACAGCCGGTTAAGGCAAGCCAGAGGCGGGGGGGCCTGTCCATACAACCAACCCACACGCTCGCTACTCCCTAACAGCTCGCCACAAGTTGCCATGCGTTGACTGATTGCACTGGAAACAGTGGGCGATGGGGTCGTCACCTTGTCAATAAAACTACATACGAGTCACAACAGTCGAAATGCCTGTAATTCGAATCGAGCGCTTTGCATCATCTTTTATAATGCGCACTTCTAAGGTTTGAAATTCTCTGCCGGCGTTTGTATATCCGAGTTTATATAACCTAGACCTTTTTAAGGCACGTGTGAATAGGCATCTTCTGGGTGAGCTCGCTTCATCGTCGGCCTCGTATTTGCCCCCCGGCTAGATGCTGGCCAAGAGCAATCCCATTTTTAATAAGAATTTTTAATAAAATAAACCACGTAATTATTTAAATTTATGTATTTTTGCAGATCTGGTGGGATAAATGCCGACCAACTCTGCGATGAGAGACATTACGGCCACGGAAGAGAGGCTAAGGTAGTTTTGTCTTTACTACCCTAATGGCGCAATTTCATTGGTCGATAACTCGGTCGATATACGGCATACGGGGACTCCCCACAGGCGGTATAACGACCAGTGAAAGTGGTGCAGTTTAATTGGTCGTTAACTCGTTCGGTATGCAGCATACGGGGAGTCCCCGCAGCCGAGATAACAACCAATGAAAGTCTAGCAGATACCCTGTGGCACGCGTTCCAGAAATCTCTCGTACCCCGCATGCGGGCCCCGTCGACTATTGAAAATGTTTCCCCGAATGCGGGCCCTGTGGCACGCGTTCCAGAAATCTCTCGTACCTCGCATGCGGGCCCTAGCAACTAATGAAATTGCGCCTTAATGAGTAATGATATACAAATATACAACATATCCTAGCGGCATGCATGGGGGATGCGGCGAGCGGGCGTTGTAAGAGGGAACTAGTGAAGGATTTCGTACCCGAGCTTGTTTGTTCCGATAGCTCAGAGGCTAGAGCGATTGGCCGCGTATGCCAGATGTCGCAGGTTCGAATCTTGCTCGGAGCATTAAATTTTTCCTTTAATTTGAAATTAGGAATTTTCGTTAGCAACGTTACTGATTAATACAAAATTAATAGAGAATATTTGTATTTTAATTATCGACTTCAATAGAAGGAAGGAGGTACTCAGTTTGTCTCTATGTTTGCTTGTTTTTTTTATGCATGTATGTTACCCGATAAATCTTGACCACGTCCGGCCGATTCCGATAATTCTTTTTTTTTTGTTTCAAAGCAGGTACCCCGACATTGGTCCCATATAAATTTGGTGAAGGTCTTATAATGGGATCTAGGAGGAATCGAGGGAACTCTTCGAATTCGATAGGCACGCATATGCCGATTTCGGTATTTTTTGTTGATAACCAAGTATTGGCTCACGGGAACCACAAACTGTGGCGTAGCAAGTACAAAATTGGAGTCTGGGTTTCTTGGTACTTTTTTTATTTAAAAAAAAATGTATTGTTATATTCGCAGGCACTAAACCTAGCGTCCGACCTCCGTTCGCAAATCAACGAAGTGGACTCGATCGTGAACGAGGGCGTCCGCGCCGCCGAGCAGGCGGGAGGCCGCACCATGCGCGCCAGACTAGAGACAGCTCACAAGTGGCTGCTGCATCCTAACTCCGACCCACACACCAGGGTCGAGGGGCAGAAGGCGATCAACAGCATCGTTTCACAGGGACAGAGGGTGAGTTGAGTTTCGAAACTACAGGTAAGAAGCCCTCACTACGCTCAAACTCTATTAGAATCCCTCACTACGCTCAAGCTCCATTGGAATCCCTCACTACGCTCAAACTTTATTAGAATCCCTCACTACGATCAGGCTCCATTGGAATCCCTCACTAAGCTCAAACTTCATTAGAATCCCTCACTACGCTCAAGATTTATTGGAATCCCTTACTACGCTGAAGCTCCGTTAGAACCCTCACTACGCCCAAACTCCATTCAAATCCGACAATACGAGCAGGCCTTAAGCTAAAGACAAGGCAAATATTGCAAGATAAGCAAACACGCGGCAGGCAAGACCATGCGCGCCAAACTATATAGAGACCGCGCACGAGTGGCTCCTGCATCCTAACTCCGACCCACACACCAGGGTCGAGGGGCAGAAGGCGATCAACAGCATCGTTTCTCAAGGAAGGAGGGCGAGGGTCCAAATATAATCGATAGTCGCTACAACTACAAATTCAAAATTCCAGGTTAGAATCCCTCACCTGGCTCTAATTCTCACATGTGGAACCCTCGCTACGCTCAAAATATATCCCACTACGATAAATATACCCTTACGAGTTCCTCGCTGTGCTCAGAATTCCAGTTAGATACATGGCTCCTGCACCCGAATACCAACCCCCATACGCGGGTCGTGGGACAAAAGGATATTAACAGTATTGTGTACAAATATATTTGAAAATAAAAATCAATAATTAATTCAAAATTCCAGGTAAGAATCTCTCACTATGTTTTAATTTTCACGTTAAAAACCCTCACTACGCTCACAATATACTATACCTCACTACGATGGAATATCGTTAGGGGGGCTTCGCTGTGAACTCTATGTTAGAATCACTCGCCTAAGCTCCTGTTGCCTTATTGAGCTCTCATTTGCTCAAATTTTGATAATTCTAGTTTTACTTTGTCCGATTTAAAACTTTAATCTTTATTAATTCCATGTAGATAGCGGACGGACTTCAAGGGCGCGAGAAGGCAGAAATACTCCAGCTGTGCTCGGACGTACAACGGCTGTCGGACAAGTTGGCGGACTTGTGCGCCAGCGGACGAGGGGACTCGGAGGAAGCTCGAGCTGTTACCAGGTAAGTCACGTGTACGGCCGGTTGTACAGTCAGAATATTTTTTTTTTTTATGACATAGGTGGCAAACGAGCAGACGAATCGCCTGATGGTAAGCGATTAGCGCCGCCCATGGACACTCGCAACACCAGAGGGGTTGTAAGTGCGTTGCCGGTGTTTACGATGGGAGTACGCTCTTTTCTTGAAGGTTTGAAGGTCGAATCGGAAAGAAGAAGAAAAACAACAGATAAGAATAGAAACAACAGATTCGGCCATCTTATTTATTTATTCCTCTCGTCTCTTCTTAACACTTTTTTTATACTTGCGGCAAGCAAGCTTACGGCCTGCCTGATGGTAAGCAGACACCGTAGCCTATGGACACTCGAAACTCCAGCGGCACCACAAGTGCGTTGAGGGACCCGCAGATGTCTTCAGCTGACAAACAAGAGACGTATGCAGGCCCCTCACTCCCGACACAGCGCATCCTATAATAGTACATTACTACAGAGGCCGGGACGAAAGGGGTTGCCGGCCGAAGACATATATATGGATAGGTCTTAGGCGGGCAACCCCAAATTTCCCGCCGAGGTATGTATAATGCTTTTCTCAAACATGCAATGAAATTACCAACAAAATAATTTTTTTAATACGCATTGTGGCAGAATGCCATGATGCCTGTGCCACAAATTTATGTGGAATGAAATTAAAAAGGAGGACTTTGCCGGCCTAGGCCTGCAAGATTTGTATGAAATTCCATTAACGACCTCTTGTCCTAGCCGCACCTGAAACGTCATACTTCGCAGCCTATTTTATAAGGAACATAACATCAATATTTCATTGCATGTTTGAGAAAATCTCTTTTACTCATTTCCTACTTCTGTCATCTCGTTTTCTGTCTCTCTCACTCTAATGTACGTTCCTTTCTACTCATTTGTTATTAATTATTAAGATACCATCTTATATGCCCCCTGAAATATACATATACAAAGAGAAATACTTTGTATATTAATATTACACACCTTACAAGATAGTTAGTATCTTATTTTTTTTAATTTGATAAGTAAAGAGTTAACACAAAGTTTTAAGTTCGCATTATCCTACAATCCCAAAACCCTGATGTTTATTAAGTTCTCTTTGTAGGGAACTGACTGACAAGCTGCACGCGCTCCAGCGCGGCATGGACCGCGCCTGCGTCAACCGCGTGGTGGAGGACTTCATCGACGTGGCCGCGCCGCTGCGCCACTTCACTGATGCCGTCAACACGCCTGAAGGTAAACACTGACAGACAGACAGGCAAATACATCGAGGTAGACAAGGACAGATACACATAGACATAGATTTATAGGTACACAACGAAGGCCAAAACGTGTTGGCGAAGGTATAAAAAAAAAGATTAACGCTGTATACGGACAAACAGACAATAAGTGTGAGTAAACTGGTACATATCCATACAGTTTATTAACCTCAAAGTGGCTTTTAGGTTATAAACTGTAAGGAAATGACAGGTGTCAGGATTGACTTCTTAACCGCCGACCACTATACTGACAAAAATACGAATAATGATAATCGAAAATAGCGACCACGGATAATCGAAAATAATCGCTAATAAGTTGAAAAACCCAAGTAAGAGTCCCTCACTACGCTCTAATTTTCACATTAGAACCCCTCGCTTCGCCGAAAAATGTACTATCCCCACTATTATAAAGGTTCCTCGCTGTGCTCTGAAATCCATTCCGTGCTAGAATTCCTCGCGACGCTCAGAACTCCTATCAAGGTAAAGGTTAACGCCGAATACAGATAAAGAGGCGAGACTTACTATTGACAAAAATATGATTAATACGGCTAACAGATTTTCTTCCGAATACTGACTGACAGACAGTCAAATGTTCTAGATATTTTAAGGCTAGTAATCTAAAATGCCATCACCAACACAGATAGCTGTCCACTCGTACACTTTATTCCCATTGTAATAAGGATCACGAATGGTTAGTTTTGATTTTAAAGATTTAAAGATTTTTTATTGAACATAATAAACAGCTATAGAAAATAACAAAACGTTCGTAATCAGCTGCAGTAGTCGGGGACTGAGTCGCAGTGATTACGCCCACCTCAGTACAGGACGAACTTATGTTCTAAGACAATGTTATTGAAGTTCTGATATAACTACTTAGGTTAGATACATAGGTAGACAAGGGTTACGTGTTAAGTTTACAAGTAGGTGAAAAGATGTACAAGTAGAACTCAATACAGTATAGATCAATCCGACAACAAATACAGACATAGTTTATATTATAATTAAGAAAGAACAAACATAATGTATATCATTTCAAAAGTAGCAAAACCACAAGTGTATATGTAACGAAAGAACGAGTGAGCGTCTGTGTGTGTGTGTTATTGTGTGTATGTGTGTGTGTGAGTGTGTGTGTGTCTGTGTGTGATTGGAGTGGAAGTATATATAAAAGAGTGTGTATTTATGTATATGGGTCACTTTTGGCCAGTGTGTTGTGTTGGTGTTTGTACTTCTCTGGCATACATAGAAAATGTTTCCTCTTCCTTTGTTTTTCAACTGTGGTAGTCGTAACTACCCAGTGTACTACCACAAATACCAACTAAAAGTAGTGCTTCAGACCCAGACTGTGGAAGTCTGGGTCTTCTTGTATAGTGGACTGTAGTTTTAAATGATACTCATACTCATACTCATTTTATTGATAAAATAAAAAAAAATATGTCACAATTATTAGATAATTAAAGTCTGTCATAGCTTACATTACGAAAATCATTATAAATAACATAGAAATAGAATGTTTTACATTAAATTGTCATTGGACTTATAAAATTCTGACATATTATACTCGTAAAACAATATAAAATTCTGACATATTACATTCACTGGTTTGTACTTAAGAGGGCGCAGTATGCTCGGCTCTCCATACAAACGTATTTTTGCTCTTTTAGAATAACATGAAACTTTGTATACATAATGGGATCTGGCACATCTAGGTCGGAAATTCGTTTCTGTTGCTAGAAATTGTAAAAAATAAAAATACAGCGGTTTTTTGAGATTTTTACGGCTTGTATGAAAACCTATAATTTCAAGCAACAGAAACTAATTTTCGACCTAGATATGCCGGATCCCATTGTGTATACAAAGTTTCATGTTATTCTAGCATGGCGTTTAAAAATGAGAGCGTAAATACGTTTGTATGGAGAACCGAACGTACTGCGCATTCTCAATATATTTGCAGCAACACACACATTAACACAATACAGTTTTAATTAATTATCACAGGTCACTTTATTTCTTAACAATATTATACGGCCGTACGCTGGATCGGATATTAGCAGAGAGCGTTAACTGATAATAATAAAAAAAACGACCAAGAGAATGTCAGGCCATGCTCAGTGTAGGCTCAAAAGGGAATACTTTCGCAGCGTTTCGTAAGTCTTTTACTAAGAAGGGAAGACTTTTTATGATAACTCAAAAACGGCTTAACTGATCTTGTCCGCTATAGTTTTCGTTGAAAGTCTTTATCAAGCTTTACTTTCATGAATTTTTCCATATTTTGTGAACCCAAAGTTCAAAAGTTAGAGGGAGGGGGGGGGGGGGGGGACACATTTTTTTTTCTTTTGGAGTGAATATTTCCGAATGTATTCACTTTATCAAAAATGTTTGAAGAAGACCTAAGAATAATTTTGAAAAACCTATCCACCAACACCCTGCACCATAGGGTTGAAGCTATATATTTTTTTAGATTTTGTTTTATGACTCTCAGTTTTATTGATTTATATATCCATAGCAAATTGCAGCTTTCTAGCACTAACAATCACAGAGCAAAGCCTCGGACAGACAGACGAACAGACACATAGACAGACAGACCGACATAGCGAAACTATAAGGGTTCCTAGTTGACTACGGAACCCTAAAAACTATGTTAGTTCCGAACAGTATTGTAGTATGGTCCTTAAGACCACACACGAAGCTCAGCTGATAGTTAACAAATAAATCATTTTCTATTTTCTAATTCCAAGAACATGTAATATGATACCTGGCCCTGAGTGAATACAGGTAATGATTTATTATTCCATATATGCCGACACATTCCAATGATGCAGATGGAAATTATTAACACTCCAATGAATCCGCTGTTTACACAGTATACAAGATGTGCGTTGTACGGAATAATAGTACATTACTACAGAGGCCGGGACGAAAGGGGTTGCCGGCCGAAGACATATATATGGATAGGTCTTAGGCGGGCAACCCCAAATTTCCCGCCGAGGTATGTATAGTGCTTTTCTCAAACATGAAATGAAATAAACAACAAAAAAAATAACAAAATTTTATTTTTAATACGCATAGTGGCAGAATGTCATGATGCCTGTGCCACAAATTTATGTGGAATGGAATTAAAAAGAGGACTTTGCCGGCCTAGGCCTGCAAGATTTGTATGAAATTCCATTAACGACCTCTTGTCATAGCCGCGCCTGAAACGTCATACTTCGCAGCCTATTATAAGGAACATAACATCAATATTTCATTGCATGTTTGAGAAAAGAACATTATTGACTCGACGCTTGACGTATCATTTCAACCCTCGAGCACCGTACACTTCAGTATTATAATGGAGTTAAAGGTCCGGGATGCCAACCTAACGCTATTCATGTTGTAATGTGGGCAGTGGTGCCAACGGTGATTTCTTTCGATTTTGTATAAACTCTTTTGATTTATTCAGTATGTCTATGGTTTTTAGCGCATCCTTAATTTGTGATGTCCTTCACCAGAAGTACATTAGTATTCCACTCATCCAATATCTTTGTCCAATATACATTTGATCAAAGAAATTGGATGATTTCATCCGACTTGGATGGGACCCCGACATTTGATCAAAGATTCCGATGACAGTTAAATCAATATGGCTACACATGAAAAAAAAAACTTGGACAAAGATATTGGATGAGTGGAATGGCCCTCTGTCAAAGAAATTTGATCAAAGATTGGACGAAGAAATTGGATGAGTAGAATACCAACCCGTATTAAACTCATCCAATATCTTTATCCAAGAAATTGGATGATTTCATTAAACTTGGATGGGACCCCGACATTTGATCAAAGATTCCGATGACAGTTAAATCAATATGGCTACGCATGAAAAAAAAACTTGGACAAAGATATTGGATGAGTGGAATACCACCCTTAGGCAGTTATTTATTTATGCTATGCAGTTAAAATGTCCGGTCACAAGTACTATCGTTATTTAGTACTTGTATGAACTCGGGGACTTACGAGGTTAACCTCTCGTCAGTGGCGACAAAAATGGCAAAAAGTAGTTGTGTGTGCAGCTTGAATCGGGCCATGTCACTGCACTGGTAATTTCGCGGGTTTTTGAGTATTGACAGCTCAAGGCTAAGTTGTTATATATCCTATTTCATATTCATTTTTTCCACCACCACCACCACCATATCAGCCAAAGGACGTCCACTGCTGGACATAGGCCTCCCCCAAATTAATGCCACGCTTGGCATGCGGGTTGGCGATCGCAGTATCTCCACCGCACTCCAGGGATGCTGCTGCCCATCCCCCGGTGGTCTTGGTCGTAGTTTTAGGACATACCCGGGTCCATAATATTAAATATATATTATATTATTCATAATATTAATATTACTTGTCATAAAATTACAATATGTATTCTATACAATCAATTATAATAAATCAATTAATTATATTTCTTTGGTAATAAACCTTTAAGGTGCAAAAGAGTTAGGTGTACAGTAGAACCACAAATATAAGTTACATCGGCAATCTTCGTTCACGCCGACGAGTGCAGACAAGTACCGAATGAAATCGAATGTATGACCAATTCAATAAAGATCTTGTTGCATTATACGTAAGGTAGAATATGCAATGACATGTGAACTCGTGCTCACTAAGATATTTTTTTTGGGACATATGCTGGCCAGCAGCCTTATGGCTTTAGCTGGGGCAGTGGCGGCCGTACCTTGAGTGCACTCGTGCGTTGCACTACCAAAAATTTAACACCATCAATACCACCGTCATCAATAAAACAATCTCAATATTCTGTAATATACATACCTAAATTACATTAAAAAAATGCAAAGAAACCACTACGCTACGAGGGTAAAACTGAAAGTTTCGGGAATAGAAGAAAATATGCAGTATAAGTGAGTTTATTTATTTTTATTGTTTTTCAAAATATTCTCCTTTGTATTTCATGCACTTATGCATGCGTTCAAACCAGTCCATAAAGCACTTTTTGAACTCTGAAGTAGAGGTCGACAAAATGGCCATTTTATAGGCCTCCACTGCTTCTTCTGGCGTCTGAAACCGCTGACCACGCAGTTTGTCCTTGATTCTGGGGAATGTAAAAAAGTCGTTGGGACTTAAGTCAGGGCTATATGGAGGGTGGTCCAATATTTCGACTTTTTCACCGTCCAGGTACTCAGTTGTTGTCCGAGCGGTGTGTGGGCTGGCGTTGTCGTGGTGAAGGATGATGCGACGACTAGGGTTTGTTTTTCGGAGTTCAGCAAAGACGTTCGGCAAACAAATAGTGGTGAACCAATCAGCATTGACTGTTCTACGATCCTCAAGAGCCACAGTAGCTACGTGACCAGATTTAGAGATAAACGTAGCCACCATCTTCTTAGCCGTACTGCGAGAACGAACAACTTTTGTGGGTTTGAGCTCGTCTTCGAAGACCCATACTCGGGATTGGTTTTTAGTTTCAGGCTCATAAGCGTATATCCACGACTCGTCACCTGATACTATGCTAAAAACAGCATTTGAGCGTCCCTTGTTAAATCTTTTCAAAGTTTTGCGGCACCAATTGACACGGACTATTTTCTGCTCGTCAGACAATAGGTGAGGTATCCAACGGGAAAATAACTTTTTCACGCCTAATTCTTCTTTTAAAATAATTTGTATTTGACTCATTCCAATACCCAGGTGCTCTTGAATTTCCCGATATGTCACATGTCGGTCTTCATTTATCAGACGACGCACAACATCGACGTTTTCTTGCGTGACTGCCGATTTTGGTCGACCTTCACGCACTTCGTCGGTGAGGGATACACGGCCACGTTGAAATTCTGAATACCACCTGTATATTGTAGTCTTTGAAGGAGCTTCAATATTAAAAGCAGCAACCATCCGCTCTTCACATTGTTTTTGTGTTAGTCCACTTTTAAAGTCATAATAAATCATAGCTCTGAAATTTTCACGGCACAATTCCATTTTAAGCAGTGACTCGACGACTTCAATAAACAATTGAAACCGAACCATACTTTTTTTTTCTAAGTGGCCAGTGTGTTGAGATAAGGAAACTTCAGAGATTATAAAAAGGTATAATACATGTTAAAAATAAATTAATAAGTATTCGATTCCCGCCACTTTCAGTGCAAGCCTCGTATGTCGTAGTCTATAATAGTACATTTCGATGCTAGTGCGGAAAGTATGTCATTTCTTCACGAGTACCGAGGGATGCCACGAGCCGCAGGCGAGTGGCAACACTCGGGACGAGTGAAGAATGACATTTCCGCACGTGTATTGAACGACGTTTTTTAATACAGTTGCGAAAAAATAAGAAAAACAACAAGTAATATTTATAAAATCAATATCGAATGTTGCCTTTAGAAACTTAAAACATGCTTGCAGTAAGTAAAAACGCCTCTTCTTTGACAGGCGTTTCGGCAGCTATTCCGTTCCACTCAGACAACTTATTAAGAACGGTTTTTCAATATTCAATATTAAAAAATAAACGTGTTATAATGATGAAGAGGTAAGTAATAAAATATGAAATGTGTATATTTTTCGTATTCTGATATTAACAGTAGGTTTTTATGTTGATTATGACGTTTAAAGGAAACTAATATTTAATATAAATAAGTCATGCATTGGAACAAGCATAAATTTAAAAAAATTGGAAAAGTGAAAAGCACTAGTGCGCGAAAACCAACTTTCCGCACGCTAAACAGCAACGTAAAGTAGCACTTTTTGAGCAACTGTATTAAAAAATTATTTTTCGCTCAGTCTCAAAAAACCTCTCCGTGCGCTTCGTGGAGCGCACGCACTAGCCAGTACAATTTCTATGTGAATCGCGTTAGAGCGCCGGGCGCGTGAGACGGAAGATACTCCGTACAAACTGAATGAAGAAAAAGGTAAATCTCGTGCGGCGCACGGATCCCACACGAGGGACCGGCGGCGATATTACCCGACCAAGTGAAGTTAACGCTTAAAATATAAACCTTTTCTTGCGCTTCAATTGTGAAGTTGGCTTAGTTGGTTAATAACATGGCCGGCACTTCACTTTTCTCGTATCGTGCCATTATTCGTAATTCGTGTTTATTGCTTGTTTTGTAAAGTGAGTGTGACTATGTGTTTAATGGAAAAAATAAGTGTGAACTTGAATATCGAGAATATTAAAAACAATGTTAAAACTTTTAGTGATTGATAAATTAGAAATAAAATCGGCTGGGCCGCCAAGGTCATGCCTTAATTTAAAACCATTTTCCAGGAATTAAAATCGACGTATTGAGGTACTTAATACATATAAAATTTGATGGTTAGTAGGAAAATGTAGTTGTATTGCAATTTTTGAGTTATATATTATAGTATTTCATAAATCCATAAATTAGCGCACCACCGGTTCTCGTAGTCAGCAGCCGCCACTGAGCTGGGGGTTCTGGCTGGCTGTGGATGGACGCCTCTTATGGAGCCATCCCACAGCTCGGATTCCGCAGCCGGACAAAATGGCGGGCGCCGGAGTTGCCGGCGTCGCGCGCAAAATGTTGGCCAAAGTTGAGGATTTTAATCGCGCAAACGAACCGCCTTATGATTGGCTAAAATGCTTTCTGCGCAGGTACGTCGATGTACTTTATGTATATTCGTGGTTACCACGTTTGTCTGTTGGCATTTCTAATCGATGTAAGATTGGAAATACGAGCATTTCTAATCGATGTAAGATTTAAAATGTCAAAACCGGGTCTCGTTACTGACGAGGGGTTAAAGGATAGGATGGTATTCCACTCGTCCAATATACATTTGATTAAAGAAATTGGATGATTTCATCAAACTTGGATGGGACCCCGACATTTGATCAAAAATTCTGATGACATTTAAATGAATATGGCTCCGCATGAAAAAAATTAAACTTGGACAAAGATATTAGATAAGTGGAATGGACCTACGTCAAAGAAATTTGATCAAAGACTGGACAAAGATATTGGATGAGTAGAATACCACCCTTAGTATTCCACTCATCCAATATCTTTGTCCAATATACACTTGATCAAAGAAATTGGCTGATTTCATCAAACTTGGAAGGGACCCCGACATTTGATCAAAGATTCTGATGACATTTAAATCAATACGGCTGCGCATGAATAAAATAAAACTTGGACCAAGATATTGGATAAGTGGAATGGGTTGTATTCCAAAATTAAGGTGGTATTCCACTCATCCAATATCTTCATCCAATTTCTTCGTCCAATCTTTGATCAAATTTCTTTGACGGAGGCCCATTCCACTTATCCAATATCTTTGTCCAAGTTTTATTTTTTCATGCGTAGCCGTATTGATTTAAATGTCATCAGAATCTTTGATCAAATGTCGGGGTCCCTTCCAAGTTTGATGAAATCATCCAATTTCTTTGATCAAATGTATATTGGACAAAGATATTGGAAGAGTGGAATACCACCCATAAAGAAAAACGGCCTGTTTAAACGAGTATAACTTCACCAGGCACCCCGGGCCGGGAGGCGAACTTCCACGACAAGGCGGCCGCGTTACAGGCGTTCAGCCAGCGCGCCGCCGCCGCCGCGCACATGGTCGCCGCGCACTCGCACCACAACAAGCGGCTCGCCGACCAGCTCGCGCACCACGCCCGACAGGTACAGTCAGCCAGCGCGCCGCCGCCGCCGCGCACATGGTCGCCGCGCACTCGCACCACAACAAGCGGCTCGCCGACCAGCTCGCGCACCACGCCCGACAGGTACAGTCAGCCAGCGCGCCGCCGCCGCCGCGCACATGGTCGCCGCGCACTCGCACCACAACAAGCGGCTCGCCGACCAGCTCGCGCACCACGCCCGACAGGTACAGTCAGCCAGCGCGCCGCCGCCGCCGCGCACATGGTCGCCGCGCACTCGCACCACAACAAGCGGCTCGCCGACCAGCTCGCGCACCACGCCCGACAGGTACCGCCGTGTCCCACTGTTAGGGTGGTATTCCACTCGTCCAATATCTTTGTCAAATCTTTGATCAAAGTTCTTTGACGTAGGCCCATTCCACTCATCCAATATCTTTGTCCAAGTTTTTTTTTTCATACGTAGCCATATTGATTTAACTGTCATCAGAATCTTTGATCAAATGTCGAGATCCCATCCAAGTTGGATGAAACCGTGTGGGGGGCCTGCCCACGCTACTCCTTCCGGTACGTGGTCGCCACTCGAGAACCTTTCCGCCCCAACGGCCATCGGTTCTACTTGCTATGTGCCCCGCCCACTGCCACTTAAGTTTAGCGATATACCCGACAGGAGGACATACCCGGGTCCAGTACAATGCATGAATATTAGTTATTGTGAGTTCCCGATATTATATTTCTACACCGATACTGGCAAACTATGCTGAAACTTATTAAAAATTTCTACTTACCAAAAAATTTAAACTTTGTTATTGTAAAAGGCAATCATATTAATTTCCAATTCAACTCTTTTTTACATTTATTTTTTTACTCCTATTTATTCTGTGGTTTATAAACCCACGACTAAATTGTTAATGAATTATTTGTAGCCTCTCTTGTCCATGCAGGACATTACCAAATAATTTGTACCTTTCTAATATAAAAGAACGTATTCTCGTAAGAAAACTACGGCACTTAAGTCGTTTTGTGTAAGGAGGAGTCTTCCGGTGATAATTTATCCTTTTTGAGCTATACTCAATGGCTATACTGTTCGAAATAATCTTCTATAAATGGGGGTACGAAATCCTAAAAAGAGTTATCTTAATAGAACCGTAGGTACGCTTTATTAACCTACTTTTTTTGTTAATCACTTACAAATTAAAGTTACAAGAGTAAAAATGGAATTTCTTTCACGAGATCATTTTTATTATTGGTGTTATTCATAATGACTTAATGACACTGACATACCTACACGTGAAGTAATATGTACTTATTAATGTATTCATGGAGTGACAACCTCAACGCTACACGTGCCGCGCATGAATGAATACAAGTTATGCGATAGACAGAGATGCAGAGAGTAGGTACGTTTCTTATGCCTAAACGCCGTTTTTGTTAGGAAGTGAAATTTCTGTATGTACTTATTACTTATTCTGTGGTTGTGTGTTGTGAAAGATTTACTATAGAATCTAATATCCCCATGAAGCAGAGACAAGTTATTTTGTTTAAATTTAATAATCTTTATGTCTTCTGCTTTTTGGTTCATGCTTCGGGTTTTTCATTAATAAATCATAAAGTAGTGGTAATAACACCACACTCTTATTTAAAAGTTTATTTATAAAAAATATATACAAGAATCAATTTAAAACCTTATGAATATCAAATGAAGCGTCTACTACTGGTGCTTGTCAGCTTAACCTTTTCGCCGCCAGACGTCAAAGTAATTCGCCGTACCCGTGACGCCACAACGGTAAAAAAATGATGTGTAAAGAAATAATGCCAATATAAAATTGGGAGTTTTTCATAAAAAAAATTGTCGGCCAGTGCCGTCGTTGGCGTCGGGGTGACGATTTTACGTTGACGTCTATGGCCGACCGTGGCGTTCAAAAGGTTAAAGATTCCAACTTTGGATATCAATATCATTAACTAGCTTTTGCCTGCGACTCCGTCCGCGTGCATCTCGTTATATTATAGAAATAATTGCTATTAAATTTGATGTAGGCGCAGGCTTAAACTTCTACCCCCCTTTTCACGCCCCAAGCAATGATTTCCGGAATAAAAACTATCCTGTGTCCTTTCGCGGGACTCAAACTATCTATATACCAAATTTCATCTGAATCGGTTTAAGCGTGAAGAGGTAACAGACAGACAGACAGACTGAGTTACTTTCGCATTTATAATATTATACATGGTAATGGTAATTACGGTATTATAGTATGGATTACTATATCTATGTCGTTTTTGCCCAACTTTCAGGTAGAAAAGCTGTCGCCCCAATTGGTAGCTGCCGGAAAGATCAGGCTCAACTATCCAGACAGTAAGGTAAGCTTTATTCATTACATAAGAAACGCTGTAATAAGTCAATCGTATGTACTTCGATGTGTGCAGCTTTATATACCTATATGTCAATTTACAAATACATAGTTGATTTTTTCGTCTTGTTCTTTTTTTTCAACTCCAGCAGTTTAATGACTGACAGCAGTACTAAGGCTGGCGTTTATAAAAATAGTAAAGTTACATAAAAATATTTATTTATTTATTTTTATTTATTTATAAACTCATTAAATATGTACACCAAACATTTCACTATTTCTAATTACAGCTAAATTACAATTTGAACAAGCGTTTAAAGACACAGTGTGCAGTAACTGCCCAAAAAGACCGGGGCCTGTGCTAGGGCTAGTTACAAATATGTGACACAATTATAGAGAGCGATCGGATCGTGGAAAAACAATTTTCTTATAATGTACTAATAGACTTTATCAATGGAAAAAGCTTAAGAGGGCGCAGTACGATCGTTGTGGATCGGTTCTCCATACAAACGTATTTATGCTCTCATTTTAAAACGCCATGCTAGAATAACATGAAAATTTGTATACACAATGGGATCTGGCATATCTAGGTCGGATCATAGTTTTTGTTGCTAGAAATAGTAAAAGAAAAAAAATACAGCGGCTTTTTGAGTTTTTTACGGCTTGTATGAAAACCTTAATAATCGCTGTATTTTTTCTCCATTATAATTTCAAGCAACAGAAACTATGATCCGACCTAGATATGCCGGATCCCCTTGTGTATACAAAGTTTCATGTTATTCTAGCCTGGCGTTTTAAAATGAGAGCATAAATACGTTTGTATGGAGAACCGAACGTACTGCGCAGTCTTAATATAAAAGACATATCTATATTTGATAAATATAACAAACTTAATTAAATACAAGGAACTATTATTACAACTAATATTCATAACAGAAAATGAATAAGATGAGAAGTAAATGATAAATTCATATAAAAATAAGAAAAAAAAATTACACTACTTATCAAAACTTTACCTAATATAACAAATGTCTGTATAAAAACCAGATTTTAAACAATATTTTTTCATATTAAGGCGCAGTGTAGGGCAAGCCATTCTCCATACAAAGGTTGTGCAAGTTTTTTGCGTTAGTTTTGGCACTACGGCGTTTAATTTTATTTTTTGTTGCTACATATTGGATATACGCAGAACTTGATGTTGAAATTTTGCATTATTTAAAAAAAAAAACAAAAATCAAAAAATAATTAAAATTAAAGAAGAAAAACATCAAGACATAGCTAACAAAAAAATAAGCATATCGATCAAAAATAGTAACTGGAGTGCAAACACAAACGAAGAGAAACTTGCACAAAGTTTGTATGGAAAGAGCTTGCCCACCCCTTCGCCTTAAGCCGTCAAAGTTTCATTTTTATCATCATCATCATATTAGCTGAAGGACGTCCACTGCTGGACATAGGTCTCCTCCATAGAGTGCCGCAATGATCGATCCTATTGACCACCACTTTGGCTTAGTTGGTAGTGACCCTGCCTAAGAACCCGGGTTCGAATCCCGGTCAGCGCATTATTTGTGCATTTATCACGAATATTGCTCCTGGGTCTTGGATGTTTCCTATGTATTTAAGTATGTATTTATCTATATATAAGTATGTATATCGTCGTCTAGTACCCATAGTACAGTAGTACCACGAATATAAGTTACATAGACGTACGTGCGCAGTAAGCATTTTTTGCCAAAATATTTTAGCCAATCATGGGCAGTGCGTTTGCGCGAGTATAATCCTCAACGGCCATTGGCCAACATTTTGCGCGCGACGCTGGCAACTCCTCGTATTGTCTGGCTCTATTCTATATTCTACCTTACGTATAAAGTAATATGTCTTTATTGAATTGGTCATACATTCGATTACATTCGTTACTTGTCTGCACTTGTCGTGGTGAACGAAGATTGCTGATGAATCATATATTTGTGGTTCTACTGTACACGCTTTGCTTAGTTTGGGACTAGGTCGATTTGTGTAAGATTCTCTCCCAATATATATATTTCTATTTTTTTAAATGTATATAAATTTAAATTTTCTAAATGCACATGTGATTTGTATGTCAGGTGGCGGAGGAGCACTTCAACAACCTGAAGAGCCAGTACGCGGACGCGGTGCTGCGCGTGCGCGACCTGTGCGACCAGGCCGTGGACCCGCTCGACTTCGTCCGCACCGCCGGTAACACACGAGACACACCCAACGGCCGGAGTCGGCGCGCACGCCACCACACTCATAGGAATCCGAACCCTCCATACAGAAGCTAGACTTCGTATACAAACGGCAGCGGCAGAGCCGGCGGCCCGCGACCCATTCAAATATGAAATTTGAATCATGTTACAATGTATTCTTTATTTTTACATGGGGATTATATTACCGTATACTATTTTAACTTTTGGACGAAAACAAAAGCCATATCTTTTACTAGCTATTGCCCGCGACGTCGTCCGCGTCCTCGCTCCTATAGGTCGCAGCGTGATGTTATATAGCCTAAAGTCTTCCTCGATAAATGGACTATCCAACACAAAAATAATTTTTCAATTCGAACCAGTAGTTCCAAAGATTAGCGCGTTCAAACAAACATTATTTATTTATTTATTTTTATTTTATTTATTTGGGGCATCAACAGCATTACAGAAAAGAAAATACAAGACTTAATAGCTAACTAGCTAGCTGGCTTATTATAGATATACTTTTTTTTTAACTTTTGGACGAAACGAAAAAGCATATCTTTTATTCAGATTTAGTGAAATATCTTTTTATGATATTGGTGCAATTGTATAATTTTCAATTTTTATTGGCGTGTTTTAAATTGTAACATGTGTCAATAAATTGTATTTAAGAAGTTTTTTAGAACTTAATAATTAACAATTTCTGTAACATAAACTGTTAGAGCAGACAATGTATTTAAAATTGAATTAAACTAGTTAGATAGTTTCCATTAAATGGTAAAAATGATATTTAGCTTGTGTTACAATGTCTACCATTATAGTACTTGGTATCTGAAACAATAAAAAAATCTGTAACGATAAAAAGCACGGTAAAATAAGCAAAAAAATATTGTAATAAAGCCATCCCCCAACAAATTGATCCGCAGTTTGGCGAAGTTTTTAAGTTTATTCATCGTGAACTAAAAATTAAAGAAAAATAAAAATATGCGCAGGTGAGCTGATGCAGAAGCACACGTATTTGTGTGAGGATGCCATACGCAACAACGATTCGCAGAAAATGGTCGACAACACTTCCGCTATTGCCAGGTAAGTAGTTTTTTTAAAGGTCTACTATGTTTTAGGATTCGTGTTGTGAGGTATTTATGTAGGGAGAACCAACAGCTATTCTTGCAAAAATTATGGCTTAGTTAATTATATTGAGCCAATTACCGGAACTCACGAACTTCGATCTGTAACACCTCACTTTGTCGTGTTATTTTTAATCGACTTCAATAGAATGAAGTAGGGTCTCAGTTCGTCTGCATGTATTTTTTTAATCATAATTGTCGTATGTTTAAAAAGGGAAAGAAAACAAATGAATTGAATCAAAGTAAATGCTACGCTATTTTCTTGTAACTTAGTAAGTTAATAAATGTACTACAAACACACTTATTATAATAATAATGATAATGGCGTAGGGATGTGACAACCCCATCGCCCACTGGATTTCCAGTGCAGTCAGTCAACATAGGGCAGCTTGTGGCAAGCTGTTAGGGAGCAGCGACCCTATGTACCTGAGTGCTCCTGGGGGTGTCCTGTAGGTTGGTTGTATGAACAGGCCCCCCGCCTCTGGCTTGCCTTAACCGGCTGTCCAGAGTGGAGTCGCTAGAGCTGTTGCTCGGGGGTGGATGTGGTCACCTAAGTGGCGAGTTGGCTATATGTTTAAAGTCCAGTGCCACCTCTCTACCCCCAGCCCTCTGCACCGGTGTTGCCCTTAGGCCATTTTTAATGTCGCTATTTATAGGGGCCCATCTAGCAGAGGGCGAGTCACCGTCTGCCTGACATAAAAATGTGAGACAGTTTTATTAGGCAGACATCAGTTGTCTCACTCAATAGCCCAGCCATTAGTCCATCATATTCACCCAATAGCCCGGTTCATTTAGATTCCATCAACCAGCAATAGTTCCTGTACACCCTGGCGGGTGCTGTCTCTGCGTGTATCCCATGACACGGGCAGGGACAGCATCCGCTCGGTGTACCCCTTGCATTTCATTAAATTGTCAAAAGGGCCTCTACGTGTTGGCTATGTGGTACTCGGTTGGTACTTGTACTACTCGGTACTTCGGCTCCGCGCACGCCTTCCAAAGGTCCGGGACACCATTGTCCCGTGAGCGGAAAAGACATATAATAATAATAAATTTATTTGCAGAAAAAAGGGTGTGTTACAAGTCTTGGGTTAACAAATTGTTCAGCCTTCTTCAGCCATTTCTTAACAGCATGCAAATATTACGTTACACAGAGATAAACATGGATTATCATCTATGGGTACAGTTAAATAATACACTAAACTTTATTAACTTATAAACTAATATACTTTGAATTGTTACTGCTGCACTGCTACATATAAGTATTGACAGTAAAATTTGTAATAAAGGGTTCTATTTTTGCTTTTGAGGTACGTAATTACTAATCTTAATCAGCGTTGTAGTTCATAAAATCATTCATATTATAAAAACAGTGTTCTAGGAGCCACGTTCTTAAGGTTCGCCTGAATGCTTTGCACTCGAATGATTTTATATGTGCTGGTAACTTATTATAAATACTGATACTCATATTATAAGCATTTCTTTTGTAAATGTCAGTTTCACAGCGTGGTTTAATTAAGAGATCCCTATATTGAAATCTTGGATTGCCAGAACAAATATCAGATCGTTTTACGAAATATTTTGGAAATTTCTTAACAAAGCTACAAATTTTTAATATATACATACATGGCAATGGTAAAACGTTGAGTTGCTTAAAAATAGGTTTACAGCTACTCCCTATCCAAACGTTTGCAATTACTCGTACACATTTTTTTTTTGTAGTTTGAATACCCTTTCTACATCGACTGAGTTGCCCCAAAGAATGAGGCCATAGCTAAGTATGGACGATACGTGGCCATGGTAAGCCGTGATGTAATGTTCTAAATTTCAAATAACTAGGAAAAATTTAGTGCTTCGACCCGAATTCGAACATGCGACATCGGGCATACGCGGTGTTTTCTCCTTTAATTTGAAATTTAGGACTTAGAATTTTTGGTTAGCAGCTTTACTACTTAATACTAAATTTGTTTATTTGTAGAGTGATTTAGAATTATTGATTTCAAAATAACAGTGTTAATCCCAAAGGTTGGAATTTTCGCGGCAAAACTGTAGAGTGTCGCAGTGTGCCTATTCGCAGTCGCAGTGTATCGATCTCGGCAGGGCCGTAGCTGGGGGGGGGGGGCATTAGGGGGCAATGCCCTACCTTAAAATATCATTGCCCTACCTTAAGGAATACCATCGACTAGGACATTCAACTAGTCAACTGTTTGTTCATAGTTTAATATGATTAAAAAAAAACGTATTACCGATATCGAGCGACATCTAAACAACTTCGAATTAAACAAGGAATCATAATTTATTTATCTTTTATCTAATTATATAAAAAAAGAAACTGACTGACCGACATATCAACGCACAGCCCAAACTGCTGGTTCTAGAGATTCCAAATTCAACACAATACGTTCTTTATAAGGTCTAGGGGTGCACTAAGAAAGGATTATTCAAACTTTCACCCCCTAAGGAGGTGAAATGGGATCCTAAATTTGTACGAGGAAACAAGATTAGTTAGACTATTTTATTTAAAACTTCACAGGAGTACTCCTAACGATAAAAGAGTAAACACGTGTTTCAGGTTTTTTAAAGAATTCAACCCCTCTATCCTCCTAGCGTTATATCATCCTCATACCGCACGCGGTACGCGAGCGCCGCTGGGCCACGAGCGCTCCTCAAGAAAGAGAATTCAACCCCTAAAAGGGGGAAATGTGGTGAAAAGTTTGAACATCAATATGGGTATTGTTTCTATGGTTTATTGGGTCGCTGATTACGAAAACAACAATGATTTTAAAATCCAACGTGGCGGACGTAAAATACCATCTCCCCTGTTGGGGTGAGATGGTGTTGAAATGTCTAAATAACAATATTGGTGTCGTTTTTATAGTTGTTTGGGTCGTTACTTACGAAAATAGGATCGATTTTGAAATTTAATATTGTGAACATGAAAATTCTTGAAAGTACGTATGCCAAATTGCTATTCAATCGGTCCAGTAGTCGGAGCAAATCGGTTGGAACAGACGGACTGACAGACAGCCACACGTGATCCTATAAGGGTTCTATTTTTGCTTTTGAGGTATGAAACGAGTTTTCTTATGCTAGGTCTATATACACGAGAAGTTTCTAGTTTAAATAAATATACATTTGCCCCTCAAACAAACTTTAAACACCTTTTTCACCCCTTAAGAGGCCGAATTTTCCAAAACGCTGAAAGTGTTTTCTTATAGTATTCTTTAATCTCACTTTAATGTTAGGCTTATAGACGAAGTTTAAAATTTCTCTTTTAAAACATATTTGCACCCCAAACAGTTTTACTTAACCCCTTTTTCACTCTGTCAGAAGGCGAATTTTCTAAAACGCTGAACTCATTTTTCTCAGTTTTAATGCTTAGTGTATATATTAGCCCCCATGAAATTGGGGGAGTGTGTCTGCCTATGTCCAGCAGTGGACGTCCTAGGGCAGATATGGTGGTGGTGGTATATATTAGAGAAGTTTCAATCTGTTCCTCATTTAAACCCCCGAAGGGAAAATATATTATATTAGGATAAGGATACTATAAAATAAAATATAGATATTTTCTGAATTTCTTGCATTACGTTCGATATTAGGATAAAACGAGTCGTTTGGTTGGCGTATATTTTATAAAAAGTCATTAGAAATTTCCTGTCAGGAAGAGCTCAAACTTGGTGTGTGTTGATTTCTATTTTTATTTTACGAAACAACTGGCTGTAATGAAATGGAGTGGTATATTTTTGGAATCAGCTTACGGAGTCCTTTCATATGATATACGCCCTACTTCTTACTCGATAGGTTTTTGAAGAAAAAAAATGATGTCATTACTGCCAAATGCACCACGTGGCGGATATCCACCCAAGTTTAAAATATTTAGCAAGAATCCTTCTAAAGTTACCTGATAAAAATAAACCATATGAGAATATTCCTAAAAGGCTGCAGTGAAATCCAAGATTAAAAAACGTATTTGCTTTTCACCCTGTTGATCCAAGTGATTTTTTTAAAGAAAATATGTTATATTTTAGGTATATTTTTAAATTTCCTTAACAAATAGCCGCATGTCAGTGTTAATATTTGATGAAATTACATATTATGTTTAGTTGAATAACTCGGGAAAAGGATAACAAATTTCAGTCCAGGGACCCGATTCTCCATAGGTACGTAACCGGCTATACCCTTTTTACTTGCGCCTTGGTTTGTGCCCTACATGTAATTACCGATGCCCTATATTCAATTCAACTCTGGCTACGGCCCTGGATCTCGGTAGTTGTGAAATAGAAAATGAAAAGGTTGAGTATGTAACTTTTGAGTCGTAGTTTTGTATAAAATTATATAAAAACAAATGCAAGTTTTTCGTCGGAATTATGTGTTTTGTGGTGGCGTATGAGTAAATAAAATAACGTTTAATGTTACATTATCTGGGGTAAGTCTGTTTTGTTTTTCACTTCAAAGCGATTTATGTAAACAGACAGAATAATTAACATGCCAATATAATAACAATACTCATACTCATATTTATTTATAATAATTCATGTTACATGTCAATATCCAAAGTAAAAAATTACATAATTATCCATCCGTACAATAAAATGAACATAAAAATTTACAAAATATTGTAAGTAATTGTACAGTCAACCAGTCTATCTTGGAATAAATTCACTAAAGCTGTAGAAAGTGTGCTCGATAAGCCATGCCTTTAGTCGTGATTTAAAACTGGCCATCGAAGGTGCCTCTAAAATTTGTGCCGGCAATCGGTTGTACACTCTTGGTCCCATGACATGGGTGAGTTTGCTAGATTTCGCTAGTTTATGCTTAACTCCCACAAGTCTCTGAGCGTTACGTAGGTTACGACCGTGTATATCTGCTCCCCTCGCGTATTCGTGTAAATGACACCGCACGTATGTAGCCACCTGAAATATCATTAACGAAGGCAGAGTGAGTATCCCAAGGGACCGGAAGTATGGTTTTGCGGACGCACTTTGGCCTACCTGTGCAATAGCTCGTATGGCTCTCTTTTGCATGCGAAAGACACGCTCCCAGTCGGCAGCGCGTCCCCACAGCTCTGCACCGTATTGTAGGAGCGAGTGCACAGTAGCGAAATAGCACGAGCGCACCACACTTCTAGGCATTACTCGCGCCAATCGACGTAGGGCAAAGCAGGCACTCCCTAGCTTGCTACACACCTTCGCGATGTGCGATTCCCACTTTAGTCCTCCGTCCAACTCGAACTCTAGAAATGTGGTATTTTGCACTTGTGCTAGATTGTTGCCGTCCACAAGAACCTCTAGTCTCCTTGTAACCTTTCCCCCGAGGTTGAAATATATAAAATGGGTCTTTTTTAAATTTAGGACCAATCCATTGTTTCGGAAATAAAGTGACACCTGATTTACGACTTCGTTTAAACGTCGCTCGAGTAGGTCGATGTTAGGTGCACATACTACCGCGGCAACGTCGTCGGCGTACATGTACACCTTCCCCGCTGGTATCGCTTCTGGAAGGCCATTGAGAAGCAACGAGAAAAGTATATTTGACACCGAAGACCCCTGCGCCACGCCCATCGCGGTTGACATTGGATCCGACCTCACTCTGCCTCCATCGCCCACCACTACCTGTGATCTCCCATGCATAATGTCCGATACAAGTGCGTGCGCTTTACCGTTGATGCCGCAGCGAGTACGCCGTGATCTGCGAGATCGAACGCCTTCGACAGATCACAGCACAACACTGCGACCTGCTGGCCCCGCTCGCGGGCGTCCATCATCCGGCGCACCACATCGCGTGCCATCGCGCCCGTAGAGTGTCCCGCACGAAAGGCATACTGCCGCGCAGATAGGGCTTCGGTTGCTGTCAGGAACTCAATTAAGCGCGAGCTAAGCCCATTCTCCATCACCTTTGCCACCGCCGGTATGATAGAGACGGGTCTGTAGCAATCAATATCCTCTCTTTTTCCCTTACCCTTATACAAAGGGGAAAATTTACTGATTTTAAGAGTGGAAGGGTATACTCCCTCAGAGAGTACAGACCCGCCAGCACTGGTGACAGAGGGGCGGCAGCAAGATGTAGAAGTTCCATCGACACACCATACAGATATTACAGATCCTTCGATAGTTTGTGTGGTATCTTCTTTGTTATAATCTGATAGACTTAGTCCGCAGAGAATGGACGAAGACGCAGGCTACGAGATGCCGGCGCCCCGCACGCCGCGGCCGCACGAGTGCAACGATGATTCATCGCGCTCGCTGCATCCTGCTTCGATCTTAACCGATTTCCTAGTGTATCGACGATGATATCTGTGAAATCGACCTTTGAGCTTTTTATCTGACCTCGCTCCTTATTAATAATTTGCCACATCGACTTACTAGCATTTTTACTTTTTGCCATAATATTTATGTAGTGGTTATATTTACTAGTTCTAATGAGTTCGTTATAATTTTGATGTGCTATATCAATTATATGTTTTACATGTTCATTATTCGGATATTCTCTTCTGATAGCCATGAATTATTTTTACGGTTACTTATATTTTTAACGGGAAAACAAATGTCAACCTTATTACTAATACAACACACTAATACAACAAAACCATATATTTCAGGCAGTGCCCATAAAGTGGTAATAGTTACAATCTCTCTTACAGAAGTATTGTTAATAATTTATACCAAAATAAAACCGACTCCAATCAACTACAGAAATGCCTATCAAATTTGAGGAGTTCCCTCGTTTCCTCCTGGTCATCAGACCTTCACGAAATATATAATTTGGGGGTACTGCTTTGAAACAAAAAAAGAATTATCCGAAACTGCCTACGTGGTCAAGAGTTTTTGGGGGAGCCTAATACATAAATGAATAAAATAAAATAAAAAAGAACATGCAGACGAACCAAGAACCTCCTTCCTTCTATTGAAGTTGGTTGATAAAGGCCACAAACCCAAGATATGAGACATAAAGCATAATAACCGGATGAGTCTTGAAATTTAAATCACATAATAAAGATATCCTACAGGTTAAAAAAGTAGTCAAAATTTTAAATTTGGAGATTAATAATTCAAAATTGTAATTAATATTAATTAAAACTACAATGCCAATAGTACAATCCCGTAACTCACCATTTCTAATGTAAATTTTATTAAATTGGCACGAATTAATTTTCATTTAATAATAAATATGATCATCGATATCAATGAAAAAAATAATCTTGCACTAGAAAAACTGCGACTCTTATATTTTTCCCCCAAATTTCCGAGCTCTGTCATAAAATTGATAGAATCTGAGAAGTTTACTGCGCTCTGGTGATACTGCGATCGCCAACGCGCATGCCGAGCGTGGGGATTGTGGCATTTACTCCCATAAAATTTTAGGAGGACTGTTGGACAATGGACATAGGTCCATTGTCCAACAGTGGACGTCCTTCGGCTGGGATTTTTTTTTTTTTTACAATTATTTATTTCTCCATCTATACACCTACTAGTGACCCGCCCCGGCTTCGCACGGGTGCAATGCTGATACTAAATATATTTACTACTGAAAGTCTAACCCGGCCGGTACCGCCGCAACCGCTCTATCCCTGCATTTTAAATCTGTAATAGCTTCGAAATTATTTATTTAAATTACATGCTACAAAGGTCATATTGAGCTATATTAAATGCACAATGTATTTAAGGTACTTAATTTGATAAGGATTAATGCTGAATTGCTTAGAATCGTTTCGTAAATAAGCCGTCGTACTTCTCGTAAAAAGTAAAGGATAAAAATGGCTATTGTCGGTTATTCCTAAGAGATACACATATACCATCCCGGAATTTTGTAGACCTTTTTAAGGTGTACAATACTGTACTACATTATTTTCATCTATCGAGTAAGGTTCAGCCAGCGTTTGCAATGTAAGCGCAAAAAATGTGTTTATTTACGACATAACATAAGAAACCTCTAAAATGATCAGTGTTTCTCTAGTATATTATGTATGTACGGTCGCGCTCTTTAATTGGAACCCATTTCGCCAAGTTTTTCCTTGAATTTCTATACAATATGACAGGCCTGTAAACCTTAAGTGGGTCACAAATTAAAGTCCTTGACTGTACATATAAACGTTCCTCTTAAAATTACTCTATCTATTATAAAACGACATCATAACATAATCCGTTGCGTAGTTTGAAAGATTTAAGCATACATAGGGACAGACAGACAGCGGGAAGCGACTTTGTTTTATACTATGTAGTGTAGGTAATAGCTAAAAGTAGTTCCGAAATTAATTTTTGTTCCCTTTTGGGAATATAAACCATTTATGTTTCGCACACAAACTGAGCAACAAATAAAACCCGTAACGTCTGTAAGCTGCGCCATCCAATCAGTCACCGTCTCGTACGACCCGGCCGTGTGTTTAGCTATGAAGCGATACTGCCGACGCCGCCCGTCCCGCTTCGCATGACCGAACACGCGCGCGGGCGCCGGACAAATAAAATAAATAGCATTATATTGTAAACAATTGAAGTATGTTAACTTTTTTTTAAATTGTAGGCTAGCGAACCGCGTGTTGCTCGTGGGCGGCGCCGAGCGCGAGAACACGGAGGACGCGGAGTTCGCGCGCGCGCTCAGCGCCGCGCACCAGCGCCTGCAGGCCGCCATCGCGCCCGCCGTGCACCGCGCCAAGGCCGTGGCGCTGGGCGACGCCGCGCAGGCGCCCGCCTGGCGCGCGGCCAACGCAGAGGTATTCTAGCGGGTCGATTGTCGCCGCCATCGCGCCCGCCGTGCACCGCGCCAAGGCCGTGGCGCTGGGCGACGCCGCGCAGGCGCCCGCCTGGCGCGCGGCCAACGCAGAGGTATTCTAGCGGGTCGATTGTCGCCGCCATCGCGCCCGCCGTGCACCGCGCCAAGGCCGTGGCGCTGGGCGACGCCGCGCAGGCGCCCGCCTGGCGCGCGGCCAACGCAGAGGTATTCTAGCGGGTCGATTGTCGCCGCCATCGCGCCCGCCGTGCACCGCGCCAAGGCCGTGGCGCTGGGCGACGCCGCGCAGGCGCCCGCCTGGCGCGCGGCCAACGCAGAGGTATTCTAGCGGGTCGATTGTCGCCGCCATCGCGCCCGCCGTGCACCGCGCCAAGGCCGTGGCGCTGGGCGACGCCGCGCAGGCGCCCGCCTGGCGCGCGGCCAACGCAGAGGTATTCTAGCGGGTCGATTGTCGCCGCCATCGCGCCCGCTGTGCTTTTTTTATGTGTTCAAATACCAGCTTAACAATATACTTCGCCCAGCGCCCGTCCTCCGCGCGTGCACGGGCCGTAACTACATGATATATCGTGTAGTTATGAGATCATGTATAATTGTGTAATGTAAAAACTGTACAGGTCCGGGCCTGGCGCGTGCGCGCCGTCGATGCCGCGCCGGGGTGACTCGGTAAACATGCTTCCGCCGGTTCAATGGTTGCATATGAAACACATGAAAGAGGATTTAATATATGGATGCAGATAAATCAGGCATTAAAACAATTGTGTGATCTTATTACTAAACTCATGTTTGAATGCCTCACATTATGTAACAGGTGCATCAACTAGTATGATTGAATTGTCAGATAATCAACGCCGCGTCGGGCGTGGAGTCGGCGCTGAGCCGGCACTACGCGCCGCCGCCGCCCGCGCTGCCGGCGGCGCTGTCGGCGCTGCGCCTCAACAACAGCACGGCGCCGCCGCGCCCGCCGCCGCCCGCCGCCGGCGCGCCGCCGCCGCGCCCGCCGCCGCCCGACACCGACGACGAGGGGGAGGACATCTTCAGCAGGCAGCCGCATCCCAGCCAGCCCATATTGGTAAGTGAACGACCATAATAATGATGAATCACTAAAAATTCAGCCCTATACACTCCACACAAAGTCGACAAGTTATTTTAATAAAAACGTATATGTTAAAAGCTTAAAAAAATCGTATGCCTTATATACGAGTAACCTTAGTAAAATAGTAAATCAGCCAACTGCATTGACTGCCTACCACGGGTATGTTACTTCAACTCTGAGATACGGCGTCATGTTATGGGGCAATTCCACACACCGATAAATGGCCTTCAAGGCACAAAAACAGTCTAATGATCAGTATGTAAGTTACCAACAACAGTATCTTGTAGATATACACATTTCATTAGACACAACATACTGACATTACCATGCCTATATATTTATGAAACAACAGTATACGTTAAGGCCGACATGGACCAATTTTTCGTTTAAAAGTGCTCGCCGTCGTGCCAATGTTACCATAAATTTACATTTTATTTTTATATTTCGTCCGCGAAGTCAATTAATGTTAAAGATGTAATTGATAAAAAACATAAAAATTCAAATATTATTAAAACATGGAAACTCGCATAGTTTATAAATTAAAATTAAATAAGTAACATTTCAAATTGCAATGCTGAAATAATTTATGAAACCTACTAATCATTACTATTACTTACTTTTCTATTAGCTGTTCTGTTACTTAGTGCCTATGGTAAATAATTTGTTTTCATAAACGTGTACCAGAAATATAATCACATATTTCTGTAAAAAATTAAGAGACATAACACTATCCCGAAACCATTATGAGTGACATAATTAAACGACACTGGGCAAGCGTGGGAATCTCATCTATTTGAGGAGGCCTGTGCCCAGCAGTGGGACTTATAAAGGCTAATAATGAAATAAAACGATGTAACACAAATGTTTCCTACCAGGTGGCAGCCCACAACCTCCACAAGGCCGTCCGCGAATGGTCCTCGAAGGACAACGAGATCATCGCGGCCGCCAAACGCATGGCCATCCTCATGGCTCGTCTATCTGAACTCGTCCGCTCCGACTCTAAGGGTAAGTCATTCGATAACATGAGTGGACTTTAAGACTTAAATGGTCGCGTACGGTGCGGTTTCAGAGGAACTTCCTTCCTCGGACGCTCCGGTTGTGGAATGAGGTTTTCCCGAGGAACTACAGTATGGGATTCTTCAAGAAAGGAGTGTATAAAATAGGCCGTACGCTTGTTTGCCACCGACGTGGTAATAAAAAAAGACAAACCGTGCCAAGTCACAGTAAATATTATTTAGTTGAAGCAGTAACACAGTTTCTTAAGACCTATATTGACCCATATAGTAATTCTTCTTTGATGTGTTAAAAAAACATCCCTAAATATTTTATAAAATTAGAAAGAAATAGAAAAAAAAACATTTATTTGTGACACACACAATTGGGTAAGTTACAGAAAGAACAACAACAAAAGAAAAGAAAAATGTCACGAAATGGTCCCAAGTTAGCATGTAGCTGGGGTGACCACCAGGGCTGTTCTTCCGTTGGAACCATCAGTGAGACCACGCCAGGAAGCGCAAAAAAAAAGAACAAACATGACAGAATGAACATAGGAACACAAGCACAAAATCAATAACTTTACATACAATGCAACAATTAGAATTAAAAAAAGAATAAGGATACGATAACAACTTAACAATACAGTACAGAATATATATCATGTAGTAATTAGATGTAATTTGGTAATAAACCACTATAATTACATGAAAGAAGATTTAATATATTGATATAGATAACCTAGTGTATGCATGTGCGATTGAGGAGTGTCTTTTCAAAAGGGCTTATTTTTGTCTTAGCGGTACTCCTAAAGATAACCTTGCACAAGAAAACTTAGGGTTCAATTTAGAAGAAGAGTTACAGAAAAAATAAGCCGTTTTGAAAAGACAGTGCTCAATTGTTCATAATCAGATGATAAAACACCTGTGTGATCTTATTATAAAACGAGCGAGCGAGAGGAGAGAGCCACACTCGTGATTTAATGACTCTCATTACGTAATAGTTGGATAAACTACTAGTATAGACCTTAGCACACATGCGCGGCACAAGTGACTGGTGACCACTGCATCCTGCTGTATGTGAGTGGTAAACGCACTCGTTGGTACGAATGGTCGTTGGTACGACCTTATTTTGCTGCTTTAAACTATCAACTGTGGCACAGTGGCTCCATCATCATCTTTATTATGTGCTAAATTCAACTGAATTCATTCTAAATTCGAGTGGATATTTCGCACAAATTGACGGTAGGTAATTGTAAAGCTTTGCAACGGCTTAAAGCTATATTATCTATTATAAATAAATAAATACATAAATATACTAACTTAACTTTTTACTACTAAAAATTTGCTTAGATCTTTTTGACTCATCCGCCGTGTGGTTATTGACGACCTGTTTAGCCTAGTTGGTAGTGACTCTGCCTCCGAAGCTAGAGGTCCCGGGTTCGAATCCCGGCCAGGGCATTTATTTGTGCATTTTTCACGGATATTTGTTCTTGGGTCTTGGATGTTTTCTATGTATTTAAGTATGTATTTATCTATGTAAGTATGTATATCGTCGTCTAGTACCCATAGTACAAGCTTTGCTTAGTTTGGGACTAGGTCGATTTGTGTAAGATTGTCCCCCAATATTATTATTTATATAATAAAATAAATAAGTTTAAAACTTAAGTAATCTCAAAACATTAAATATACTAATGCAATAAATATGTATAGAATGCTCGCGCCACAGACAGGATTCTTCAAACTGGGCCCACCGCGCGCTTCTATATAGTATGTACATGTCTGTACGTCTATACACCGCCATACTATGAACCATATTAGCGCACAGTTTGAGAAACACTAGTGTAGAGTTCTGCAGAGAAAAGCGATGTGACCCTCTCTGCATAGATATTTAGTACATACGGTATCGCATTCTTACTAGAAATTAGTAGGTAAATAATATTTTCACCCAATATTCTTTTTTTTGTATTGGCCAAATTATTACAGTGAGCCAGTAAATTGGACTACCACTAATTGACTCTATAATGTATACTATTATATGCTATCAGAATATTTTCTTTAGACCAAATGGGCATAAGGCGAGATATTATATAATTAGCTGAGTTGAGTTTCTTGCACACCTTATTAATGTGTTCCTGCCATTTGTGGGTTTACATTAAGAGTAAATAATTTTTAACCACCAACGGAATTATATCGTTTGCAAATCAAATCAAATCGAAAAATATTTATGATTTTTTATTTTTTGGCGCAAATAAAAAAAACAAAATGGCGGATTTTTGGCGCCAAATTCAAATGTTTGGCACGCTCTGCAGGCTGAACGGCTCGATGAATTCTAGCTTCAAAGGTGTCGTTAGATTCGTATTAATTGTATGTGTGTAAATGATAGTAGTTTATTGGTACGAAACTCCAAAATTAGTCGAGTTTATAAAAAAAAAACTTGTTTAATACCGTTTTTAAAGGCCTACTCGTGGACTATTTACTTGGCTGACTGTACCTATCCCTAACCTATTAATTCATTTGTTAAATTTATCAGCGTGTACCAAAGCTACGTCCCATCAAGATAAAAACCTTATACGACTCTCATACATGTATAATATCATATCATATCTTATCATATGTCTGTATATAACGCTATCATACGTCGTTGTCTTCCCACCGCTCACTGGACAGTGGTCGCTATGAACCTGAGTGGTAAGTGGCTTGCATTGTGAACTCTGTGTGGTTGTGTTAGAGTTTATTTTAGTAGTAGTAGTAGTAGATGCGCTTAGATAAATCAAGATATTGTCATGTGATTTTACACTCTGTGTGTGAATAAATAAAGTTCATATTTGCTTTTAGGTGAAATTAAAATCCAAACTACGAAGGGCGTTCAATAAATTATCGGTATTGATACCTTTTAAACCTCTTTAGTAAACTATTTACTATTAGCCGGTAAAAGTCATTAATATTAAAAAAAAGTGAACTTCAAACGGCGATGTCCTTTTGTTTTTCTGGAATTGCCGAACAAACGTGATCACTATGAGCGATTTGTCAATGTAAATTAAATTAGAGCACCGAGCGGTATTAAAATTCTTGACCAGACTGGTAAAAAATTAAATAGCTATAAAAAAGAAATGGATTATGTTTACCGTGAGTCTGCTCCTTCTTTATCAAGAATTCAGAAGTCGTCAAGTCAATTTAAGCATGGGGGAGCCCGTCGATGCTTCTTTATCAGAAAATTTTAAAAAAGTGGATAAAATTATATTTGAAGATGGTTGAGTGAAGGTGAAAGCAACAGCTCAAAGAACCAACCTTTCTACTGGTACCAGACACGATATAATTCATGGCCATCTTAATATGTCAAAAGTCAGTGCGAGATGGGTACCGCGAATCCTGACACCACTTCAGAAAAATACGCGTGTTGCTTGTTAATCCGAATTTCTTGAGGTGCGCGGTGAAATTCCTGATAAGATACTGCAAAATTTTGTAAGTAGAGATGAAACGTGGGTTCATCATTAGCACCCTGAGAGTAATCAAGAGTCCATGCAGTGGCACATTAATGGAAGCCCTCATACCAAGAAGTACAAAGTCATGCCTTCAGCTGGCAAGGTCATGCTCACAATATTCTGGGATTGTGATGGAATATTGCTGATCGTTTCTAAAAAAAGGTTGTAAATATTAAAGGAGAGTACTACGCTAATATTCTACGCCAAATAAGGAAATCAAAGGTGTTCTGCTTCTGCAGGACAACGCCCCTGTGCATAATGCTCATATTGCCAAGGCTGCTGCTCTTGAATCTGGGTTCGAAACTTTTACATACCCACCTTATAGTCCAGACTTGACCCCTAATGACTTCTTTTTATTTCCTAATCTCAATAAGGATCTACGTGGAAATTGATTTTTTAACGATGAAGCATTGAAGACAGTATTGTAAGAGCATTTTGACACCAAAGACAAAAATATTTTTATGAGGGGTTAAAAATACTAAATGACCCGTCTTATAAGTGCATAAACATAGGGGAGGAGTATATTGAAAAACAAAAATAAAAACCCATCGTATTCTTTTGTTTTCATTCTAATACCGAGAATTTATTAAACACCCCTCGTATATGAGAAAGATATACATACTCGTATCTGATTTATCTAGAGTAATCTTCGTTAATAATTTAGTTGGTTTATTAGCTATATTATAAGTCATAAGTAATTTATTTGCACCATATTTATTGGTATTATTAGTCGTTGTCTTTAGAGTATTTTTATATATTCTTGTTTTGGGATGGGGTGTTATCCTGGCAGGGTTGCCATGTGATGCGGGGAGTCATCGAGGAAATTAAACAACGTGAATGCTGACAAAAGGCTGACTTTTATTTAAAGGAACTTAATTTATAATTACACTAAATAGCAAGGTTTGCAAATATTATTACCTCCGTAGTTACAGAAAAACAAAATCATATTAAGTAAATGAATGAATCGGTATTGAATCTGCATTGAATTCTTAAATAAAAAGCGATTTTAATAATTCTTGGTCACATTATGTTACTTGAACTGATTCTTTATTGACAAAATAGCATCGAATACAAAAATGTTTCTGTATAGCATGTTTTCTGTGTAAATGTGTCTGTTTGATTTAATATTATTTGATACATGTAATAATATTTACATGTCATTTTGTACAAAAGTAAACAACATTTTCCCAATCATTACTTTTTCAACTCTATCTTCACGTTGCTAAGGTTCGTTGTCCATTTCAGGTAGCAAGCGTGAGCTGATAGCCACAGCCAAGGCAATCGCTGAAGCTTCGGAAGAAGTCACGAGGCTGGCCAAGAAACTCGCTTTGGAGTGCACTGACAAGAGAATTAGAACCGTAAGTATAACGATTTACAGTTGTTTTTTCTATAATAACGGATGTACAAGTGTAAGATAACAGTGTTGAAATATTTACGATATTTCGCGGCTCTTGAGTATAAATATATATAATACCTTCTATGCCATTATTCATTAACGCCTGTGAAATCTATTTTATTTAAAATGGCGTCAATAATACTTATTTTTTTGTTTTGAATTTCAAATTAAAGGGAAAAATTGAAAAACACAACCGATTTTTCATAAATCCATAAATGCAGAATTTATTGTTTTTAAAAATAAAGGAAAGTCTCCTTTACACAGAATATGCTAATTCCAATATTTAAGGTAATTGCCATCCATGTGGCATTTGATCTTTCCAGCCGGTATATTTACTCGTATTTTAGAATTAGATTATACTTATAAATGTCATGCTTTATTCCAGAATCTGCTACAAGTTTGCGAACGTATCCCAACCATCGGAACTCAACTCAAGATCCTCTCCACTGTCAAAGCCACTATGCTGGGAGCTCAAGGTAATAATCATGTCACGAACGAACTAAATATTTTTCTACGATTTTACAGTCTTAATTTTTTTCTATTCTTTTGAATTGTCATTTTTACCTTAGATTTCGATCCCTTTTCGCTTGTGTATATAATTTCTTTATAGGTCCCTGAACATATATTTATTGTAAAACTACGCTTTTCTGTCTGTATTAGACCATTAATTTTTGTTTCTAGCTTTTACCTTTGATATGTATTGTCTAAAAGGCATTTAAGACTGCGCAGTACGTTCGGTTCTCCATACAAACGTATTTATGCTCTCATTTTAAAACGCCAGGCTAGAATAACATGAAACTTTGTATACACAATGGGATCCGGCATATCTAGGTCGGATCATAGTTTCTGTTGCTTGAAATTATAATGGAGAAAAAATACAGCGATTATTAAGGTTTTCATACAAGCCGTAAAAAACTCAAAAAGCCGCTGTATTTTTTTTTTTACAATTTCTAGCAACAGAAACTATGATCCGACCTAGATATGCCGGATCCCATTGTGTATACAAATTTTCATGTTATTCTAGCATGGCGTTTTAAAATGAGAGCATAAATACGTTTGTATGGAGAACCGATCCACACCGATCGTACTGCGCCCTCTAGCTTTGAAGATCCCCAAATACTTGGAATGTAATCAAGTATTTGACGATATGGTTGCTCTTGTATATTAGAAGACCATGGATGGCGTGAACAATTAGATCGCGTTGGCCGAGTAAATGTTCATGACCATTTTGGATGTCTACCAAGTATTTGGTGATCTTGAATGCTACTTACTATATTACGCTGACTGTACTAAGTACAGTACCTATTTCTTGGGGAATATTTTTAAGGCGCTGGTCCCCTATTTTATGCTATACGCGACGTCTGACTTCAGCGTCACAATGCATACTATACAGGGCGTTTTTATTGATTTCCGTTCCTTCAAGCATATAGCCGTGTATTGCCATTGAAACAACGTAGCACATTTAGTTTCTCAAAATTCAAGAAAAAATTTTTTTTTCGTTTTCATACAAAATAATTAATTAGTGACAGTCAAAAGAGGTTTCACACGAGAATCAAAGAAGTCTTAATCATTGAATACTGATTGTCTCATTAACAGGGTGTTATTACGTGGCGCAATTGTTTTCCGAATGTTCTCCAAAAACCAACATAAACTTTAAGTTATATACTTAAGTCTACTTCTAAGGACGAGTATTATCAACTCTGAAAGCATTGGCATCTAATTTGGAAGCACCTTATAGAAATGTACTGTAGTGGTATCTTTCAAACGTCGACGTCGGCGTCTTGCGTCCATAAAAATGTTGACGCGGAAGTCAGACGTCGCGTATAGCATAAAATAGGAGAACAGAGGGCCTACTCCGAACTTCGATCGTGCCGTCCCTTTCCGTTATATAGTGTATAACACGAGAGTGAAAGGGACGGCACGACACGAAGTTCGATTTTCGAAGTACCTCCTCACCTCACCTTATAGATATTCTTAAGGATAGTCAGTATTCCAAAGAACTTGAAAGTACTTTAAAAAATCATAATTTTTCCTTGCACATTCGAACACCTACAAGATTAAATGCATGCCTGGACCAAATTGCCAGCAATATTAATAATGTTGAGCCTGACACCCATAAACTTTGCTTATCAGATCATGAAATGGCCCAAACGTTGACTATCAATATTAAAAGAAATAAAACAATTGTGACCTGGTTTGAATATAAACGCGACTATAATAGCTACAACATTGGTAAATTTTGTGAGTGTATAGCAGCCCTTTCTTTCTCGGAATATCATCGGAGGACTTTAATGATGCCTTCTCAACTTTTTATGACCTGATATGTTTGCTTTTCGAATTATGTTTTCCACTAGTCGAGGTAAAAGTGAATAACAAACGGAACAATATTAAATGGTTAACAAAAGGGATAAAAAAGTCATGTCATGTAAAACGTGCGATATACATCAATTATAGGAATTCTGCCACAAACAAAAATACAAACAAAAACTATTTTAGGAACTACAACAAAATCTTAAAGAAATGTATAAGCATGTCTAGGAAAATTAATAATAATAAATACATAATCATGAATAAGAACAAATGTATGGCTACATGGAATGTTATATCATCGTCTACTTGTAATGAAGTACACAAAAATGACATCCGATCTATAAAATTTAATGACATGACTTACGAAAATCCACTAGACATCTCTAATATTTTGAATAATTTTTTCATTGACACCATAAATTACAATATTTCGCCTAAAACTAATTCCAATATTAAAATATGTAACCACCGTAATTCGATTTTCTTAAAACCAGTATCTGAAACTGAAGTATACAAATTGATTATGTCATTAAATAATAGTAAAACATGTGGTTATGATAATATATCGACAGATATCTTGAAGCTAAATGCCTTGAACTTAAGTCGACCCTTGAGTCATTTGATTAACCTGTCACTTAGTCAAGGTATTTTTCCGGAGCAACTGAAACTTTCAATCGTAAAGCCCTTGCACAAGAAAGGCGACCGTGATGATCCTAATTGCTATAGACCAATAACGATTGTACCTACTCTGTCAAAAGTTATCGAAAAGGCAATGTGTGTCCGATTAACCGACTACTTAACAAAAAATGATTTGTTAAATTCTGAACAGTACGGGTTCCGAAAGGGTCTTTCGACGGAACTGGCTTGCTTTAACTTCATCAAATTCATCACAGATGCAATTAACCACAAGCTGCCTGTTATGTCCATCTTCCTAGATATGAGTAAAGCTTTCGATTTTGTTGATCACACTATACTCCTTTCGAAACTTGAATCATATGGAATCCGCGGAAAAGCTTTGGAATGGTTTACAAGTTATTTAGGAAATAGGAAGCAATGCACTGAAATAACCAGAGTGGTCCCCGAAAAAAATCGTTTTGTTAAAAAATCATATAGATCTGAGTTCCGTTCAAATAACTCTGGAGTACCTCAGGGGAGCAATTTGGGGCCATTGCTGTTCCTACTCTATATAAACGATTTACCACAAGCAACAACTGAAAAGTGCATTCTGTTTGCTGATGATACGACGCTAATGGTCAAAGGAGATATCATCAATGAATATGAGACCAATATAAACAGAGCATTAGATGATATTTATACATGGACATGCAATAATAATCTTAACATCAATTTATCTAAAACTAAATACATGCAATTTCGTTCTTACAAATCTAACCCGAAACAGCTGAACATAAGGTATAGTAATAATTTAATAGAGGAAACCAGTAGCATAAAATTTTTAGGTTTAACGGTTGACAGTCACCTAAATTGGAAAGATCATATTGATTTCGTTTGCTCCAAATTGGATAGATTTGTTTTTGCACTAAGAAAACTCAGTAGAACAGTATCTACTGAAGCTGCAATAACAGCATATTATGGATACGTTTCGTCTACTTTAGATTATGGTCTCTTATTGTGGGGCAATTCGGTTCAGGTTGAGAGGGCATTTAAAGTACAAAAAAAGTGCATACGTGCTATCACAAACTCATGGTTAATGGATAGTTGCAAACCTTTATTTAAAAAATACAATATACTGACTTTGGCATGTATGTATATTAGAAAGGCCTGTCTGTTTGTCAAAGATCATAGGGACTATTTTCAATTACGTTCCGATGTGTCTACCGGAACACAAAGGGCACAGTACAGAAATCTCTTGTATCAACCTCGATGTCGTGCTGATATATATAGACGCAATGCCTACTATTCTTGCATATTAGTGTACAATAAATTACCAGACGAAATTAAACTTTTGTGCAATATAGAATTTAGGACAAAATTGACGAAATGGCTCTATGAACATTGTTTTTACTCCGTAAAGGAATTTTTGGACATTGCACGCAACTAAATTAATTTATAACCTTAAATTGTTTTCCTAATATCATTAGTTAGTTCATCAATATTTTTATTTGTAATTATTAATAGAGTATTATGCTAATATTTGCATGCCGTTTAAGGCTGAATACTGCGACTCACAATATAATGTTAACATCTTATGTACATATTCTTGCAAATAAACTTTACTTTACTTTACTTTACTTTTACTTTAGGGCGTAAAATAGATAACTGATGATTTCATTAAGATTTGGTCTAATACAGAATAAATCCAATATTTTTTTAATACCGCTTCTATAACTATGCCTCTTGCTTCCTAACAGTCGGCATGGCGGATTTCAAAGGTATTTATCGCTCGGCGTTTCTGTGGTTGCTGTGTTGTTTTAAAGTATAGTCAACCATGTTTGAGTACAGTCGGCGATCATTCACTTACTAGCCAAATCAGAAATTGGCTTATAAAACCTAGCAGTCTTGGTAGATTACTAGTAGTTGTTGTTAACTACATTGATATCTGTATAAGAAATATCAAAAATATGTGTACACAGCTTTGTTTTGTTAGGGACCAGACAGTTCGTGGCATTTTAAACATAGAGTGGAGTGGAATCGCTGATTACTTTTCTGATTGAATGAATAAGGATTGAATTATTTATGTGTTTGTATTTCATACTCCTTTTGCGTAGAATACAATTTAAGTACCTAAACTTAACTTAATTAAGCCCATTGTCCCATAATTTTACAGACTTTCTCAATAAATAAAAAAAATAAAAATTATCAAATATTGGGGGACAAATATTACACAAATCGACCTTGTCCCAAACAGTGGCGGTACGGCCTTAAAAGCCCAAAAGCCAGGCTTGCGTTACTAAAATTAGCAAAAACAAAATATATGTACGACTAATTCTTTTTTCCATTTCAAACTAACTTAAAATCCGCGCGACGGCGCCTGATCTGTATATTCTATTCACCTTGGTCGGGGTAGTAGTACAAAATTCGACGTAGCAAGTAAGTGGCGCTACTGCCGCGCGAAACGAGCGGTCTTAAGACGATAGAGTTGAGACTCGGGCTAGTCATCTCGCTCGCACACGAGGGCTTGCAAGCGGGCTTTAATGCTGATATCTTTTCTCTCTTTCTTATCTATGAAAACTGCTACAAAACGAGAGATACGTATCTATAGCTAGATCTAGCAAATAGTTTGTGACTAGAAGCCTGGCTTTCGACGTGAAGTTATCAACAGATGTTAGTCAAATGCGAATTTAGCGCGTGCGCGTTCATGACTGGATGGATTGTGATGCTAACTTCATTGATTACAATTATGTACATTACTTGAAACTGAACAATTTGTTTGAGCGGATAGTGTTTTGTATTAAAAAGTTTATTAAAGTGGAAAGTGCCGATGGATGAAGTCGTTCCGTGTGACGATTTAAAATGTGCACAAGTTACCGGCGTAGAAAAGGTAGGCACGCTAAACTTTGCACAAAAAAGCAACTTATTTTTTCACCGAAACCTACGCCTGACTTGAGTATTTCTCAGATAAGCAAGTCACATAAACGACAATGTCAAAGATCGGTGCGATTGATGAGATGTCTGTACAATTTATCTAGTAATAGCATGCCTTCAGTGTGTTTTGTTGGTCTGTCCTGTCTACGCCACACCAGTTAGTGATAATGAAGAGTGAAGATTTACTAGTATGGTAATATGGCAAGGTATCAAGGTAGGAGATAAATTTAATGATATTGTGTGTGAAAAAAAAATACATAAATGTATCCCTCGGCTTGCCCTTCTCTGCAACCCTAGGCACGCCACTGGTCCCAAACTAAGCAAAGCTACTACTATGCTAAGCTAGTGCTATAGGGTACTAGACGACGATATACATATATAGATAAATACACACTTCAATTCATAGAAAACATCCAAGACCCAAGAACAAATATCCGTGCTGAATGCTTTTTTTTTAAATTTCTATACAGTTTGATAGATCTGACAACTACAGCACAGGTGGGTCACAAATTAAATTCCTTTAAAAATCATGCAAAATATAATGTAGACTTCTTATTATTACAACAAAATTTATTTGCTTTGGCTCAAGGTTGAATGATAAAGAATGCTTTATGGCATTAAGTCTGCCTTTATTACTATAAATTTAAAATAAAATATGTATTCATTCAATCATAAGATTTAACATTGTAACAACGACTCCATATTCTCTATTTTAAATTGCCACCAACTCTCAGGCTACTAGTTACTATTATATATAGATGATTCTGACTTTTGCTTCATGCAGATATGAATGTTGTTGACTGCACATACAAAAAAGTTTGGGTTTGTGTTAATACTATCGCGTCTTCTCACTTGATTGCTTGCGTTTTACATATTAGGTTAGACAAAGCGCACGCCAAGCACCGGATCAGGTTCGCTGACACGCTTTGAGGGCTCAGCTCAGTCAAATTCGAGCGCTTATTGTATTTTTTTAGACCAGGGGTCGGCAACCTTTTAAGGGGCCAAGGGCCATATATTTGGTAAAGAAATTGACGCGGGCCGCACTTATTAATAATTTGTGACGTAGTCAGACAAAAGGTACATTTTCGTTACATACAAACCAGTCAGGAGGCTTGCGTGTCGCAAAAAAAGGACCAACGGGTCGCCGGTTGCCTACCGCTGGTTTAGACATTAAGCTTTCCAATATACACCGCGTGCCCTAATAGCTAGAAAGATTTTAACCACGTATTTTTGACGACATTATGAGTCAATAATGTTATATCAACATGGGTCCAATTATTTTTCTTATGTAAACTACTACTTCCGTACAAAATAAATCGATTTATTTGACCGCTACTTTGTGAACAACTCTTTACGTAACTTGTAAATGTGTTCCAAGACAAGAAGTGTCAGTCAAAAAAGTAGTAGGTGGCTACGTCACGCCTAGGGTTTGTTAAACTTGAGATTTGACAACTAGTCATCATCCTCCTAGCGTTATTCCCAGTACAGTTGCATCCTGAAGGATGCCTGGGGTCCGCTACCTAATCTCAAGAATTGGCGTAGGCACTAGTTTTTACGGAAGCGACTGCCATCTGACCTTCCAATCCGAGGGGGAAACTAGACCTTATTGAGATTAGGCTTGTCAAGTGAGTGGGCAACTTGACTGTTAGAAGTTCTCAAGCCGCCCGGAGGCCTCTAACTTGGCTTAACGACTGCTATCATAGACAGCAACCGGGATCAACGTCTTAACGTGCCTTCCAAAGCACGGGAGCGCTCAGTTATTAACCACTCAAAGCGGTCACCCATCCAAGAACTGACCTCGCCCGACATTGCTCAACCTCGCATACCGCACGCGGTACGCGGGCGCCGCTGGGCCACGAACGCTCCGGATTTTACAACTAGTGATTTGTTTTGAATAATCAATATCTCTTAAATTATGGGTTTTTGGACTACAATAAAGGAATAAAGGTAATATTTAAAATAAGTAGGTGCGTAATGTAAAAGCCAAGTCATCACTTTAGTCATATAAAATATTGAATTGTGCATTCACGCTGTTATGATTTGAATTTGTATGTGAACTAAATAGAATAAGTAAACTTAACCATACATCTCAGTGAGGACTGTTGAGGAGCTAAATGCATGTTTGCTATGCGGTTTATTAATATTAAGTATTATGTACATTTAACTCTGTTTGTTCTCCTAATAAATAAAATAAAAATAAAAAATAAAATGTCCTCTTGGCTCTAGAATCTTTGGTTTAAATCTGTCGGGTTATTAGGTCCCACAGTGTATATGCGTTACGCGCACCTTAATCAAAAACCGTATCATAGAACCTGACTTGTTATACGGGCCTTATTACTTAAAGTAACACGGTGATATTCATATTTTTTATCATATATATCTTTTTTGTGCATCTTCACTTTGCCAGTTTATTTTATTGATGTCATAAGCTTATGTATGTATAAGATTAAGCCAAACGACTGTCATGAGTAGGTGCTTTGTATTAAGGGATAGTTGAAGTTCCTGAACTAGCTAAAACTAAGAAAAGATTACATAAAATTCGCTCGATAGTAAATGGAATCATAAATTCCACGAATCGGCCTGAACGTATTTCGCCCTAAAAGAGAAACACAATTTCGAAATAACTACATATTGCAACGTAATTTGAAGACGTATCGAGGTTAGGAATAATATTTTCTCGACTCCATTGTGTTCGTATTGTTTTCTCTCGCTTAAGAGGGCTTTATCGTATCCACTAGCGCCACCCGAAATTAATTGTGATTATTTTAATTTAACTATAGATATTGAAAAAAGGATGGATGTGGATCAAAGGATTGAAAAGTAAAATCCGCCGTTTGACTCATAGATCGCCGAATCCAGCAATGTAAAAACTAGTTTGATGTATTTAAAAGGTACTTAAATGCAAAATACATTACATAGTGGCCTCCTTTTTTTAAAATATCTATCGTTAAATTGAAACAATCACATTTATTTACGAGTGGCTCTAGAGGACACGTTAAAGCACCCTTAAAATTATATCGTCAACATCTCTCTCTATCTCTCCTTGGCAATTATTATTCCCATCCGATTGTGAGGTTTGCCTTCCTCGTCTTCTCTCTCCACTTTTCTCTGTCTGACGTGACAGTGTCAGAAACGTTGCAGCACTCTAGATACTTGAATACTGAATCCATTCATTTTCAACATCATCGGCCTAAATATTTCTGGTCACAGGCCTCCTCTCGTGGACAAGAGGGAATCCTGACCCAGTGCCGAGTGATTTCACATACTCGTGATATCTTCTTTTTAATTAAACATATTTATTTGAGGGTTTGTTTACAGGAAGCGAAGAAGACCAGGAAGCGACTGAGATGTTGGTCGGCAACGCGCAAAACCTGATGCAGAGTGTAAGTACTTTCTTCCATATATTGCAGCGTGTGAATTAATAATATTTGAACTACTAGCCAGGATTAGAGAGGATGGATCGCTTCTGCGTGGGGTGATATAGCCTTAATCTGCGCACAGACCTCTTGTTAATGAACGGCCGCTGCAATAATCATCTCTCAAGATGCTGTGGAATGATGATGATGAATCCCTCACGGTCACTTCCTCTATATTAGTTTGCGTTTTATACGTGGTCTATGTACCTACAGGCTATCTCGCAAATCAATGTTATGTAGCAAGTGTATTTTCTTACCATTATGGATTTAGTAAATTTTCATCCAACTCCGTTCAGCTGTTTTTGCGAGATCGAGTAAGAAAGATCCGGACATCTAAACATTCAAACTTTCAAATAAATTAAGTAGGGTTATAATTTATTCATTAATTTTATATTTATGTGTTGAATAAATGCCGTAAGATCTTAAATAGTAGGGTTGTTAACATGATTTATTTTTATATTATGACAGGTGAAAGAAACTGTGAAGGCTGCAGAGGGCGCCTCTATCAAGATCCGATCAGAGCAGGGCGGGTACAAACTACGCTGGGTGCGCCGTTCGCCGTGGTACCAGATCTAACCTCGCCTGGGGACTGTGAAAGCTGTTTTATCACACAGAATACTCCAGTTTTAAGTCTTCTAGCCAGAGAACTAGACTTTTTGTACATGATTATCAAGATAAAATCAGAGCAGGGCGGCTACAAACTACCCTAGGTGCGCCGTTCGTCCTGGTACCAGATTTAACCTCGTCCGGAGCAATGAAAGAATATAGTACTCCAGTTTTAGGTCTTCCAGCAAAAAAAGGTTTGCCAGTTGTATCGCTCGCTCTGGTACTTCTTCTAACCTCATCTAAGGACAGTGAAAGTGGTTTTATCAGGCAGATAATAATCCTTTTTAGGTCTTCCAACTAGAATAAAATAAAATAAGTTTTCAGTTGTATTGCTCGCCCTGGTACTTTATCGAACCTCGTCTAGGGGCGGTGAAAGCATTTTTACTTTTACTTTTTTTACTTTTAAGATTCGATCAGAGCAGAGCATATTGTATTCTGGTTATAAAAAATATTCAAATAGTATTCATATTCATTGCTCTACAATAGAATCTAGATTCTTTTTTTCTGAAATCGGTAAATATTGATTTTAACCATCTCTTAATGATAATTATGTTTTTGTTTACAAAACGCGTAAACAACGCGCGTTGCGTAAACGCGTTATTTTCAACGTTGCGTAAACGCAAACAACTAAAGTGGATTCTAGCGTTTCTGACTCTGGATTAAATTGGAACTCTGTCATCTTAGTTTTAAAGTTGAAAGTCGCAAGAAAGCTACATGAGATTGCATAATATTTATAATAGCTGTAGCTTAATTCTAGTTGTATAATTTCCGATTGCCAAGCTTAAATGAACCTTAATGAAGCGGACTTGTGCGGTATTGGCATAACGTAGTTCGTCTGCTATATTAAAGTTTGACTTTTATTTTTAACGGAATAAAAATATGTTAAGATTTTATTTTAGTCAGCAACCGTTTGTACGTCTGGACAAGTTGAAATAAACTTTATGTGTAATTTTTTAAGTGTCATATTTGTTTGACGGCTGACGGTTTTTATTTACATCGAAGATTTTTTTTAATGAACAAATGAGTGTGATTCAAGAAAGAAAGTGCCATGTGCTAGTGCTTTATAATGTAATCTAGGTATAGAATTGGGTTCTAACGTAACATTTTCAAACACCTTTAGTACTAATTTCTTTACAATATTATTATTTATTTTATTAAATTCGGACGATATAAAGGCAGCTCTATCATTTTTATAAAACAAAGTATAAAAGGCTATTACAGTCTTTCGTCCTACCTATTGGTGTTTGAAAAACTTATTAATTCTCATATCATGTATTTTTATATACTAGGAGTAAAATATACACGAACGATATTATATTTGTGCTAATTCGCAATAAATTATAATCCTAATTATACTTCGGTTCAAATCACATAAAAGGCGACCTTTGTGTACTTGTGTCAATGACCTTTTATGTGTACCTACTTATTAGGTACGGAGTAAAGTAGCCTTGAACCCCTATGCCTTTAGGAATAAGGTCGACTTTGGCGCTTTAGTTGCAATTAAGAATGAATGTAGCAAGTAAGAGAGAATCTTATATTGTATACCGTACGATTCATTTTGTATTAGACAAAGACAGCTACTTGGACGTAGGTCTTGTTTGTTACGTTATGTCTTTACAATAAGGTGCATAATCGTGTTTTATTTCATGTCTTCCCAATATTACGCGTTATAGAATGCTGTAGATTTATATTATAATTTTATTTTAGAAATGATTTATGTCTTATGCAGAGCTAGAATTTGTACTATATACATATCTATCTTACCTATGGTCTATCTTTCTATCTTATGGTTCAATAACCATAAGGCCATAAGGTATGGTGGTGGTTTCTTTCTTATGGTTCTATCTTTATCTATTTCGATATCTATCTTGATGTTACAGTACCGACTATTAGTATATCACCTTCGTTTTGCCTGCGACTAACTTCTTTTTATGCTTCCTGAACGACTTACCATCCATTACTTGATGAGAAGAATTTAGACTGCTTGTAAGCCCGCCAAGAAGATTTTTTCTTATATTTCAGTTATAAAGGTGATTTATTACCGATATCTATCAACTATGTGTTGCCCGCAACTTCGTCCGCGCCTTCGCTCCTATTGGTCGCAGCGTGATGTTATATAGCCTAAGCCTTACTCGATAAATGGACTATACAACACAAAAATATTTTTTCTATTTAAAACCAGTAGTTCCTGAGATTAGCGCGTTCAAACAAACAAACTCTTCAGCTTTATAATATTAATAGTATAGATATGAACCATATCGACTAAAATGCTAGCAAGATTATTGTGCTTCTTGAACAATATTTCCTTGATATTCCACTAAAAAACTTGTAGATCAATTACTGATAACTGATAATGCAATGTATTCATTTGTGTATTTTTGTATACAGTTAATGATCCCACCCTGCCTCCGTCCGCACAAGCATGCAAAGAAATACCACCAATACTGACAAAACCTCGGGTTTCGCCTCTATGAGCCACCATCAGGAGATGCTGGCAAGAGATGTAGGCGCATAAAATTAGCGAAACCTGGACATAATTCGATAACTGTAATTTTCTTTTTCTATGATTTAAAGTATTGCTAGTTATAATTAAAATAAAAAGAATTAAATATTTTAAGGCTCCGCGTCAATGTTAAAAAAAAATACTAAATTCTTAATACATTTTGATTTCTTAAGTAAGCCATAATAAATAACTTTGTAAAAGTACCTGTATTATGATAAGAAAAAATATCATTTAATCAATTATAGTGGATATTTTTTGTTTAATATGTTTCTTATAGTACTAATAAAATGTTGACGGCCTGTTCAGCCTAGTTGGTAGTGACACTGCCTCCGAAGCTAGAGGTCCCGGGTTCGAATCCCGGTCAGGGCATTATTTGTTCCTGGGTCTTGGATGTTTTCTATGTATTTATCTATATAAGTATATATATCGTCGTCTAGTACCCATAGTACAAGCTTTGCTTAGTTTGAGACTAGGGCGATTTATGTAAGATTGTCCCTCAATATTTATTTATTATTTATTTATATTAAACAAAAATATTCACGATAATTGATTAAATGATATTTTTTCATATCATAATACAGTAGTTTTACAAAGTTATTTGTTATGGCTTACTTAAGAAATCAAAATGTGTTAAAAATTTAGTTTTTTTTGTTTTTTAACATTGAGGCGGGGCCTTAAAATGTTTAATTCTTTTTATTTTAACTATAACTAACAATACTTTAAAACATAGAAAAAGAAAATTACAGTTATCGAATTATGTCCAGGTTTTGCTAATTTTATGCGCCTAATGTTGCTTGCGCCACGTCCACTGAGCAAATGTACGGTTTTAAGCGGAATAGCAAAGAAATATTGTTCTAGAAACTTGGGATGGATTTCCGCAAAGTAACGCCGGATTCTACACCATATTCCGGATATTTCACTTAGATAATTGTGTATTTTTAAATTGTTTACTTGATCTAATTTCATCTCAAAACTCTCTTAAAATAGCCATAAGAAACGCCTAGCATACACTGTCAAGTAACTTTTGTATATTTACTGAATATATAAAGTTTACGCTTTGGTTAGTTAGGTTGTTGTGGGCGATGGGCTAGCAACCTGTCACTGCAATATCACATTTTCTCTACAATTGCTATAAGTGGCACTGAAATTAATGTTCGTGTGCTCTGCCTACCCCTTTTGGAAATATATGCGTGAGTTTATGTATGTATGTTGTGTATATAGGTTACTTGACTCCTCGCCTTATCTCGCCTTGAAGATTGTCTCGTACAAAATGAAATATAATTTATATTTTTGTATGTTCGTGAGATTGGTGCATTAACGAGTTTAGGTACGTGTGAGTTCGTTATTAAGCGTCAGTTTCAAACAAATGAGTCCCTTATGGCTGCGACTAAAAGGCGATATTGCCTTACTAACATGTCTGATGAATCTAATGCACCATGCTCGTACCTATGCTCGTAACCTTTTTAACGCCACGGTAAAAACAAAATCGACCTTTTGGTATCAAGTCTTCAACTGACTGAAAAACTGTTTTTTAACTATTTAACCTTGTATGTCAGCTGTGGCGAAAAAAAGGTTTATTATATTTAAATGGTAAATAGATATAGGGGTATTTAATAATAGCAAATTAGTATTAAACTATGTCGTAGAACCTGTGCTAAATTGTCACTAAATTTAATAATAGCGTGATTTATTAATATTTTCTAAGTATTTTAATCTTTTTTGTTGCCTTATTGATTATTATTTATTCTAATAAAGGATTATTTTTAATTTGTGCTTTTATTTTTTGTGTATGTAGTTTTTATGTTCCCAATGGCGTATATTCGTCGGCTGACAACCAAAACTTACCAAGTAATAAATACCTACTTAAAGTAAACCTCTTATCTCAGCATAGTTTTAGTATTGAGATACGAGGTTTCGAAGAGTAATGACAGATTTTATAGTGACTTGGTTGTCAACCGGAGATATTTTATTTGATTTTAAAGGCCCACGCATACCAGATTCGCAAGCAAAAATGTACACGTAAGCGGTTAGATACGTTCTATAAGAATTCATACTTAACACACGCAACATTTTACTTTGTACACGTCTACACTTGCGCATCTGGTGTGGCCGAGCCTTTTGACCGCCGGGTGGTGAAGTATTAAAGTAGCTGACACTATTTAGAGTTTTCTGCACGTCGTTTTACACAGGCAGCCTGTGGGCCTACACGCAAAAACAATACAGCGCCCTGCGAGTGCAATTATATTGCACTTAGAGTGCTGTTGCGGCTGCCTCGCCACTGCAGTGCTTCAGCAAGGAGGCGCGTGTGGACTGCTTTTCTGCCACCATGCGGAAGAGGGCTGCCTCATTGCTGGGCAGGGTGAAGACAAGCACCAACAGCATTCTGTCAATGTTTGCAAGCAGAATGGATAGAGTTTATTTAAACCACTGCCTCCAGTTTCTTATTTTATTTTATCATGTTATTTTATTTTATCATCTAATTTTGACAATTTAATGTAATGTTCAATTATGGGCTTTTTGTTGCCTGAAGCAAGTAAATAAAAAATAAATACGCCGAGCCCCTGACGCCAATAAAGATAATATTGCTAAGTAATAATGCCAAAACATCATAAAGGGTTCCAGGAGTGGCATTTCATAGTTTTTGAACGAACGTCCGTTGACGTCAGTGGCACGAATTTCCAATGGCGTAAGTTGCCGTCTTTGGCGGTCAAAAGGTTAACGTAAACGTCTACGCGTCGCTCTGCATCATTCCTGTTTGTCTACACATGAGACTTAGCTTTATTCTTCGCCCGGGTTGATCCCCGAATTGTACATTTTGATTGAAATTGTGAGAGCAGTTTTCGAGATACCGTAATAAATTAACAAATATACCAGAATTGCTTGTTTAAAGAAGACCTACTGAGAGTTAGCTAGTTTCCACTTGGCCCAAAAATTTAGTTTTCATACTTATTCCATCAATCAAGGCTGTTTGTATCGCCAACCTACACTGAAATGCTTTACGTAGACTTAAATATAATAAGTACTAGGCGTACTAAACCGATAGACTTAATGTTCTAGACTTGAAGTAATATTATATTTATTCTTATAAAATACTAGTTTCATTGCAATACCCCACTCTTATGGGTACCACCTCCACCTTCAACTGAGCTCGATTCTCCATACAAACCTAGTTCCGTTCTCATTTTTGAACACCGTGCTGAAATAACATGAAATTTTGTATACACAATGAGATCCATCTAATCTGGGCTGGAAATTAGTTTCCGTAGCTAGAAATTGTAATAGAAAAAAATACAGCGAGTTTTTGAGTCTTGCACGAAATCCTTAATAATCGTTGTATTTTTTTCTCCATTATAATTTCAAGCAACAGGAACTAATTTGCGGTCTAGATATGCCGGATCCCATTATGTATACAAAGTTTCATGCATGTGATTCCAGCATGCAGAGCCTGCGGACTCTTAAGGTTACAACATTAGGTAAAATCAAGTTTGTGAAAATAAAATCCAGTATAAGATAAAATATAAAATCTTTATTAAATTAATATAAATGCTGTGTCAAAAAAAGTGGTACAAACCTACTTAGGTTACAACACACGAGCACTTAAGAGGGCGCAGTACGATCGGTGTGGATCGGTTCTCCATACAAACGTATTTATGCTCTCATTTTAAAACGCCATGCTAGAATAACATGAAAATTTGTATACAGAATGGGATCCGGCATATCTAGGTCGGATCATAGTTTCTGTTGCTAAAAATTGTAAAAGAAAAAAAAATACAGCGGATTTTTGAGTATCTTACGGCTTGTATGAAAACCTTGATAATCGCTGTATTTTTTCTCCATTATAATTTCAAGCAACAGAAACTATGATTCGACCTAGATATGCCGGATCCCATTGTGTATACAAAGTTTCATGTTATTCTAGCCTGGCGTTTTAAAATGAGAGCATAAATACGTTTGTATGGAGAACCGAACGTACTGCGCAGTCTTAACCTTTTCACCGCCACAGCAGATTCAGTAAGTTGTCTTACACGCCAAAGTCTTTAGCAAAATACTAAAAATGGACCTTACTTGATAGCACACAGCCTACATCGACATGATATGGAGTCATGACGTGTGGGACACACAGATGTATCGAAATATCATTAAATGATATTTCGATACATCTGTTTCTCCGCTAAACTCCGAAAACGACCATCATTCATCATCAGTCATCAGTGTTCATTTTTTAAGCTGGCTTTTTTCCGGTGAAATCAAATAGAGGATAAAAAGTTAAGTAAATCCAGATTTTTTATTTCTCGAAAATATCCCAATTTCATATAAATAAATCCATTTCAAAAGTTCCTCATTCTAAAAGAGGGTAAGTGACATGTAAGGCGTCACAGCGTAACAAATCATGCAGAAGCACTGTTACAAAGACAAATTTACTGAAGAAAGTGAACTGCTGTTCTTTTTGTGCGCTGTGACTGTTATAATTAAGTATAATTATTATTAATATTTGCACGCCTGTAGATGGGCTGAATACTAGAGACAAGTAATTATGTAACATCCAGTGAAAAACGGTATTCGTAGCAAATAAATAATTTATTATTAAATATTAAACACTTTCTTAGTAGTGACGTCATTACGACGATGGTAGGTTTTCTTTGCATTTTCGTTAATATTTAGAAAACTAATAGGTATAAAAATATATTTTGGGGTTTCTTGTTAACAAATTAACGACATGAGTTAAGATTTCATACTACTTAAAAATTTGAAATTATGTCAATTGCCATATTACATAACAGCTGTCATGTTCATGTCAAATGGCAAAATATTAACAGTTTTCATTCTGACATTTTAATAATAATAATAATAATATTGGGGGACAATCTTACACAAATCGACTAGTCCCAAACTAAGCAAAGCTTGTACTATGGGTACTAAACGACGATATACATACTTATATAGATAAATACATACTTAAATACATAGAAAACATCCAAGACCCAAGAACAAATATCCGTGAAAAATGCACAAATAAATGCCCTGGCCGGGATTCGAACCCGGGACCTCTAGCTTCGGAGGCAGAGTCACTACCAACTAGGCTAAACAGGTCGTCATTTTACATTGACTAATAATGACAACATTTCAAATTTCAAAGTAGTATGAAAACTTGATTCATTTCGTTAATTTGTTAACAAGAAACACAAAAATATATTTGTAACATTTTTTTAGCTATTAGTTTCAAGATATTCACGAGAATGTGTAGAAAGACTACCATCGTCTATATGACGTCACGAGGCTGAATTATGCGTCACAACGCACAGTAAGAACAGCAGTAGGTACACTTTCTGTAGTAAATCCGTCTTAGTCATTTTCAGATTTTGTGCGCTGTCACGCCTTACTTGTCACTTACTCCCTTTTAGAATGAGGAACTTTTGAAATTGATTTTGTATATGAAAATGGGATATTTTCGAGAATTCAAAAATTTGGTTATATTTATTTTTTTACCCGTTACCTGAATTTATCGGAAAAAAGCCCGCCGATATTGGGGGACAATCTTACACAAATCGACCTAGTCCCAAACTAAGCAAAGCTTGTACTATGGGTACTAGGCGACGATATACATACTTAAATACATAGAAAACATCCAAGACCCAAGAACAAATATCCGTGATAAATACACAAATAAATGCCCTGGCCGGGATTCGAACCCGGGACCTCTAGCTTCAGAGGCAGAGTCACTACCAACTAGGCTAAACAGGCCGACAAATGTTGTCAATTGTCACTTCGGGACTAACTAGTCGTGTTCCAAGTTTAGCCGATGAGAAATCATTATTCACTACACGTGTACTCATACTCATTTATTCGTAAAGCCAATTTACATGTCAATATTAAATTCAATCAACTCACTTCATAACTGACTTCATATCAAGCAATTGGCGGCGAAATGGAAACGACCTCGGGTCTGTACTTGTCATAACTTGTACCCTTTTTCTCGCACAGAATGGCACTTTATCTTTGGTCCTCAGCACGTTAGTGGTAGTTCTTGCGGACCCAGCGGATCTTCGGGCCGCCGCGTTGAGATCGAATCTTGACGGAGGCGCTGGCCGCCGCTTTTACTACGTCCTGGATCTGCAAACAGATAACAGTCAGTCAGTCTCGTTTTCTAAATCTCCACTCAATCCCGCAAAGGTTAGCTGGATGAGATCCTTCATAGGGATAAGTTCGCCTTTGTACGTTAATCTGTCGCCCTGTTTAGCCTAGTTGGTAGTGTCACTGCCTCCGAAGCTAAAGGTCCCGGCTTCGAATCATTCATCATCAAAGCAGAAACATTTGTTCCTGAGACTTGGATGTTCTCTATGTATTTAAGTATCAATCTATTAATCATATCATCGTCTAGTACCCCTAACACAAGCCTTATTGAGCTTACTATGAGACTAGTTCGATTTGTGTAAAACTTGTCCTTTAATATTTTTTTTATTTATTAAAAAAAAATCTAATGTGACATGTTTATTGTTTCAACCTGTTATTGTGTACGTACAATAAAGTGCTTACATACATACAGTCAAGTATGAGCTGTAGAAAGAACATCCCTTTTGCTCAATATCTTCATCATATCAGCCGAAAGACGTCCACTGCTGGACATAGGCCTCCCCTAAAGAGTGCCACAATGCCCAGTCCTGCGCCACCCGCATCCAGCGGACTCCCGCGACCTTTACCAGGTCATCAGTCCACCTTGTGGAAGGTCTACCCGCGCTGAACCTTCCGGTAAGGTTGTTCAAGAATAGTAGTTCATTAGGAATTAGTATAACATGATTATATTGACGACCTGTTTAGCCTAGTTGGTAGTGACACTGCCTCTGAAGCTAGAGGTCCCGGGTTCGAATCCCGGCCAGGGCATTATTTGTGCATTTAGCACGGATTTTGTTCTTGGGTCTTGGATGTTTTCTATGTATTTAAGTATGTATTTATCTATATAAGTATGTATATCGTCGTCTAGTACCCATAGTACAAGCTTTGCTTAGTTTGGGACTAGGTCGATTTGTGTAAGATTGCCCCTCAATATTTATTTATTTATTATTTATTGGATCAATGTCAAATGGTGGGTTAAGACCAAGCGGAGGAGCACAGATTTTGCCGCGAACTGACTTTTCTTAGCGAAAAGCCGTTAGTGTAAGAATAGTTCCAACACGCCAAATTATGTGAATCACATAAAACGTTAGGTTCAACTCACGCTCATCATCAAATTCTGGGCGTTTCCTATCAACATGTTCATCGCTTCTATGTCTTCCTCGGATCCTGGAACAATCGAGAATTAATTTCAATTTTATACATTATTGATATTTTCAAATTATTCATTAAAAGAGCTTTTCGAGAATTAAATATTAGTACATTACTACAGAGACCGGGACGAAATGGGTTGCCGGCCGAAGACATATAGACGGCCGAGCGAAGTGAGGTCGGATAGGTCTCAGGCGGGCAACCCCTTATTTCCCGCCGAGGTATGTATAGTGCTTTTCTCAAACATGCAATGAAATAAACAACAAAAAAATCAAGGTTTTATTTTTAATACGCATAGTGGCAGAATGTCATGATACCTGTGCCACAAATTTATGTGGAATGGAAATTAAAAAAGAGGATTTTGCCGGCCTAGGCCTGCAAGATTTGTATGAAATTCCATTAACTACCTCTTGTCCTAGCCGCACCTGAAACGTCATACTTCGCAGCCTATTATAAGGTACATAACATCAATATTTCATTGCATGTTTGAGAAAAATATATTATATAACACACCCCCGAGATTTTTAAACATTGAAAAAAAATGAAGCGGGTCATTCACGTCTTTAAGGTAGTATATCGCTTGACATGTTTCAGACCGGTTCGCGGTCCTTAATCACGAGTACTTATCATGGCGTCATGTTAAGATATTTTTTGGATTTCATGTTGTCAATCAAGATCCTACCTCTAATGGTGCTAACGCTGCTGGCTATTATAAATGTTATATAACAGAGTGTAACAATGATAAGGCTAACACTATTATGTAACACTATTATGTTGAAGAAGTATAGTTGTTGTTATATAACATTTATAACAGCCACTGTAACCATAAACGAAATCCTGTTACGCCATAAGACTCGACTTTGGGCCCCATCCAGCCACAGCTAGAACTCTCAACTATCAGGTCCACCACCACCGCCATATCAGCCCAAGCAGGACATCATCATCATCATCATCATCAGTCGTTCCCTCAATGCTGAGGATCGTGACATCATGTCCTTTTATTGCTGACCAGACTTCTCCATAGGCTCCTATCACCCGCCTTATGCATGGCCTCGTGCAGATGTAGTTGCAAGGGTGCAGTGATTTGGGTGCTCCATCTAGCGGGTGGTCTGCCCCGTGACATCCGGCCCTCAACTTTTCCCGTCATGATAATAGGACATAGGCCGCCCCCAATTTCATGATGAGTAAATACCATAATCGTCATGCTTGGCATGCGGGTTGGCGATTGCAGTATCTCCACCGCACACCAGGGAAGCTGCTGCCCATCCCCCGGTGGTCTTTGTCTTAGTTTTTGGACATACCCGGGTCCTCAACGATCAGGTCGTCATTAAGTAATCAGTGCAGCGAGTCTTGTAACTCTACGCTTGCGGTTTCCACTCCAGAATTCGTCTGCTCCAACGGTTGTTGCATGTTGTACGTTCTCTACGGCTGAAGTGACCAACCCAGTTTCCTCTCTGTGCCAATATAGACCAAGTTGCATATACCTTGGTGTCCCAGGAAGGATCCCTTGACAGTCGTCAACATCTTGAGCTGGCCGCTGATGGTTGGAATCTGGTCACATACTTGCAGCAGATTCTGGAAACATAATTAATCTTGATTACATGGATATCCTGTCTATAAGACTCAACAATACTCAAGTCGACTAGTCCTTTTCATATACGTAGGTAAAAATAATAATAATAATAATCGTCTAGCATTTATTTTTCGAGCCGTTCTTCGAAAAGACAGTACGATTGCCAGTTTTGTTGCACTTTTAGCACCACCCAGGGGTCACGTTGTATAGTAAGCACCAGTTGAAAACGAAATAAAATGTAAACAAACAATGTATTAATTTGACATCCACCACCACCACCACCATATCAGCCAAAAGACGTCCACTGCTGGACATGGGCCTCCCCAAATTCACGGAGGGTATATGCCAATTTGAATTTGACATATTAAATGTTAAAATCCTACATTTTTTTTCGTTTTCAACTGGTGCTTACTTCAGGGTAACGGTGGGTACTCCCTACGGACGTGGTGCAACTTCGACCCCCCTTTTCTGGACCCCTTCGTACCTTGTCACAGTGAAAATCAATAAGAAAGCTGCTCATGTGCTTGTCACTGTGACCAGGTACGTAGTGCTCTTGAAATCAAATTCCTCGGCTGTACATAGTTTAGTCGCTATCAAAGAATCTGCTGTATCATCGAGTTGTCATTAACCTTTTAACTGTCATGCAAGGAGACAAATATTTATTATTAACACCTAGATTTATGACGGAGTTTAAATTTGCGAATAACTAATGAGCAGTGATTGGAATTAGGTGAGCTAAAATACCTTTTCTTTGCAAGAGGACATAATATAGAGTGCTTACAACCGGGTAGGAAAATATATGGTTTCTTGAAAACCGGGTATTCGATATTTATCCGTTAAATACGTAATTAAAGTTTAGAAGGTCCCTTTTTTTAAATGTGACTAAATTGTGACCATAAATGAACTACTACTCTATATAAGTATTTTAGCTCACCTAATTCCGATCGCTGCTAATGAACGGTTATTAGGTAAAATTTGATAGACTTTCATAGTAACAGTAGCTAATGATACTGACCGTTCGTATCCTCATGTCCGTGCACTCGAGCGCGAGTTTCCTCGCCAATCGCGCCACCTCGTGGGACGCGGCGACGATCGCCTTCGATGTCGATATCACCTCACGTTTCCTATCTAAATAACAAATTAACATTATTTCCTTGTTATATTTAAATATTTACATACACATACACTCACGCCTATATTCAAAAGGGGTAGGCAGAGCACACGAATATTAATTTTAGTACCAATTTCAGCAATTGTAGGTTAGGATGGAGACAATAGGCCATCGCCCACAACACACTTCAACCTGGTTCCCATAGTCGACTCTTACGACAACTAAGGGAAGAAAGGGGGTGGTGCTCTTCTAACCCCGCACCACACAAGGTTATTAAAATATTTATTGCACACTAGCATTTGCCCGCGACTTCGTCTGCGTAGAACTCGTTCTCGCCTTAGAATTATTTGTTTTCCCATACAATCTTTCTAAAGCTTAGATTGGGTTGGACGGCGTTAAAAAGGACAGGACATGATAGAGAAGTAAAGCCACGAATAGATCGGACTGGAGAGATTTGCTTAACCAGGCTAGGGCCCACCTGCGGCTGCAACGCCTCCGATAATGATGATGATACAAACTTTACCCTTCCTTACACTCCCATAAGGAATGATTACATTTAATATGACATTCTCTAGAAATCCTAATGTCAAAACGAATGATTAAGTGCTTATTTCGGAATATCAAACGTACCGATTCTAGATGAATGGATCCCGTCAAAAACATTACATGTACAATGACAAAAAGTCTCGCTACGCAGTTAGCAACTACACTATGTATAGGTTATCTAGGACGACATCATGAGTCTATCTTTCTTTATCTTTCTACCTGTGGCCTAAGTAACTGGCAAAAGTGATAGGATTACAAAGTTACACATGCAGTTTTTCTGGCTAGAAAACTAGACTTAGATTTGGATTCACAGTTACTTAGAGGGCTACACGCTAATAGGTTTCAAATTTTAAAGAGACCGTAGTGGCTGGCGAGCATACTGCGCAGTGCCGCGGCGCAGCGCTTGCGTTTACTCCTTTTTTGTCAGTTTTTTATCTTAAGATTTCACAAATTGTGAATGAGGATGTTTTTTCTTTGTCGTCAAGTCTATATATAGTCTAGTCGGTTTGTGTTTGTCTATATATAGGAGTTCCCATACAAAATTCGACCCCTCTTTTTACCCCTTTTTAACCCAAATCTGCACAATTTTTATACCCTATAACCTGGGCGGGGATTTTCTCGATAGATAAGTAAAGTTTGCGTCAAAATCCGTTCAGCCGTCTTCACATGATGCGCGGTCAAGTAAACAGACAAACAGATAAAAATTCTAAAAACTGTTGGAACGTGTTCTGTAATCGATTCTAAGTATCCGCAGCCAATTTTTTAACTGACTTCAAGATTTCAAAAGAGGAGGTTATCAATTCGGTTGTACGTTTTTTTTTAAATGTTTGTTACTCCACAACTCCGTCATTTCTGAACCGATTTTGAAAATTCTTTGTCAAAATGCAGTTCTGATGATGGGATCCATGAGGAATTGAGGGAACTCTTCATATCTTAGAAGGCAAACATTTATTGTTTTTATCAACAAATCGAGCATTTTCATACAAAAATGTGACATTAGATGAAGAGGAACTTTTTAACGACGCATAGTTCACGTTTGGCGAATTGTCCTCTTTTCTGTGTTTGTTAAGAATGTTAGATTTTCAAACCAATCATTTGTCAAGCTCCAGTTCTGATGATGGGATCCATGAGGAATAGAGGGAACTCCTCAAATGTAAAAGGCATACATATAGCGATTTTAGTATCTTCATAGATAAATCAAGCATTTACATTTAAATAAGTGACATTTGATGAAGTGGAACTGCTGGTGATGATCAGAATGGAACTCTTCAACGACGCATAGTTCACGTTTAGCAATTTGTTGTCTTCGTTATGTTTGACAAGCAAGCTAGGTTTTTAAGACACATTTTGTCAAGCTTGAGTTCTGATGGAGGATTCCATGAGGAATTGAGGGTACTTAGTCTTCTACCATTATAAACATACTTATAGCCATTTTTATTTCATTGTATGGAATCTAAGAGTGCACCATCTAAGTATAATAATCTATCACCGGCACATCCCCCATTGAAGTCGTTTTTTTTCTTAATAATAATACAAATATCTTCCATGTACAGACTTTCGACCCTCTTCAGCTTTATTACATGTATAGATAATACGAACTTGTAACAAGCTTTTGCCCGCGACTTCGTCCGAGTCCGACTTAGCAATTCTAAATTCAAATCTGTAGTAAAACAAACACTTATTTCAAAAGCATATTATAAGGTAAACGATTACATCATGGACAGGGATGTTTGGCAGTGAGTGTCCTGCACGGCTAATCTATCGCGAAAATAGGTTTTCTACTGTAGCTTGTTATTTTTGTAGTAACTGAGACTGTAATTTTATATTTAACTATACAACTATAACTATATAACATAAAAATTATGTAAAGCGTCAACTCATATCGAAAGCATATTATAGCACACATGACTACATGAATGATAAAACACCGTGGGATTAATTGTGACTGAAATATTAATGAATTAATCATTATGGCGTTAGATATTAATATGATCTTTTTTTTTTTGATATTTTGATTTTATTCTAGAAACTGTCTAGATTTCTATTTTTTATATATTTTTCTATTATTATTATTATTTATTTTTTGACGATCCTATTGTGAATTTTACTACAAAATAATTTCTTACTTTGACATGTCTCCAACAACAATATTTATTTTGAAGAATAATAATAGCATCAATAAATTGCTCTAAATAATTAATTAATATATATGTTAATACATGTTATAACTGACGATTCGAAAGTGCTTGTTGCTAGGCCTATTTGAATAAAGAATATTTTGACTTTGACTTTGACTTTGACAATGTATATTGTTTTGAAAAAATGACACCTCGCCGAGTTTCTTACGCCGGTTCTTCTCGTGGCAGAGGTTTATTTTTCCGAACCGGTGGTAGTTTATTGACGTTCATAGGTGCATATAATATGCCTAATTTGAAGAATAAACTACTTTTATTTTTTACTTTTTTTTTAGTCGGACTCGTTTATATTGTATTGCACAAACTTTCACCACCCATTTAAAAGATGCCCGTCCACGCCCTATAAAGATGATTTTTAGGGATAAAAACTATCCTACATCCTCCCCAACTATCTGCATGCCAAATCACATCTCAATCGGTTCAGCGGTTTACGCGTGATGAGGTAACCGACAGGCAGACAGAGTTAATTCACATTTATAATATTAATATATTGTATTCGATTCGATATGCGAGCATGATGCTGAAGCATTTTAAATCGTCTGTTTTAAACAAAGATTTTTTAAAAAACTTTCTTCTCAATTTAGTTCCGATGGCTTAGAAGTTATTTTTGGCATTTGTGAAAAAGGCTGTAAAAAGACTCAAATGAAAGAATAAATTTAGTAAAGTGCAGATGAGATGCAACCGATATGCGGGTTGATATTATGTTTAGCGAGAGATATCACAAACATGCTTCGATCAGTTATCTCGTTAAATATGCATCCGTATATAATTCATGATAGTGCTTGTGCTCAATAATGTAAACAGCTGGTAAATTAGTAAAGCCGAACAACCAAACTGCCCGATGATTTTGATTTAAGTTTATTTTGGTTTTCATACCCGAGTCATCCATCCAATGACCAAAGTGACCGTTGTGGCCTTTATCAAAGTCTGGTTGAATAAGAAAGGTTAACAAATAGGTTAATACAGCACAGTTAAATTAACAAAAGAAGGCCAAAAACATTTACGAGCGAGTGGTACCCCGAGTCAAAAATATCGTACAAAATATTATAGATAAAGACAAACACATGAGATAATTTTGAACTATTACGTTTTGTACCCAAGTAAATGTTCTTGACCGTCAACAATTTAGAAAGATAAAAAGGCTGACTCTAAGAATATAAAATTTCACATAAATATTAAAGATAATAATAAAACCCATTAGATATAAACGGCAAGCAAAATAAATAACCATACAAGCCTCCCCCATTTACGCTTTCATTGACATTTGTTAATGACATGTAAAATACAACATACGCAAATACGAGTACGCAAATACACAAACGTAATTCACACTTGTTAAAAAACAAAAATGTAGCTTCAATTAAATAAATATTAATCACCAAATTGTGCAATAATGCACGTAATATGTACAAAAGGTTACTGTACCTGCATGCATGTGGTCTGACAGCTTGGCCATGAGTACAGCCATCCTCTTGGCGACGGCCACGATTTCGTTGTCGCGCGCGGACCATTCGCGCACCGCCGCATGCAGGTTCAGTGCTGCGTTCTGGTGTTGAATGCAAAAGGTTCAAATGATTGCACACCAAGATTACTACGGGTTCGAATCCCGGTCAGGGCAATATTTGTGTGATGAGCATAAGTATTTATATCTATTAAGTATATCGTCATCTACCCATAACACACAAGCCTTATGAAGCTTACTACTATGGGACTAGTTAGGTTTTTGTAAAATTGTCTCCCTTATTTTTATTAATTTATTATTTTATTTACCATCATCATCAGCCTATATACGCCCCACTGCTGGGTACAGGCTTTCTCTCATAGTTGAGGGGTGGATTATTACAACTCTTAAAATATTCCAATAACTTGTAAGGCCCTGTATACATGCTTTGCATCCCATGAACATAAATGTAAACAAAGTGTGATAGACTTAAGACCATGTGAAAAAGATTCAATATTTCCCACCCGGTAACTATATCCCATAAAAAACAAAATTAATATTAACTCACGTATATGGGTTGATCAGATTCCCGTTGTTTCTGGAAGATCATCTCTCCACCCAGCACGGATTCCACTTCCCCTGTGGCACGTAGAATCTGAAACGGAAATTTACATAATTAAAATAGTTTTCCTAAATTTGCCTGTTCTGCAATTTTACGTAAACAGCAGATCGATTGAAATATAATTCAAATATAAATCTGGCTACGCCAATTTTTACCACAGGGTAAAGCCTCATAATTTTTGTATCACCTCAGTGATGTTGTTCATCCAATCATGCAGTTTGCTGGCGCGCAGTGTGGTGCAAGTCGGCTCCTTCTCCTTCTACTGCGCGGCGTTTAGAGCGCGCATGACGCGTAGAATCGCTTTGATTTAACGTGTGCGTTCTGGGATAACATACTCACGTTATCTTTTGTGACCGATGCCGGAAGTTCACCATTTTAAACGACGCCTGAGTAAAAAGGTTAAATCCTTATTATCTATTCTCACCTCTGTGATGTAATGTTGTTCTTGTTCCTCGAGTCAGGCAGTTTGCTGGTGCGCAGAGTTGGTGCGCGTAACGCGCTCACATTGTGTTGTGGGCACGGCGTCGGCAGTTCGCCATTTCAAACGACGATTGAGTGCAAAAGGTAAAAGACTGATGATCTTGTCTCACCTCAGTAATATTGTTCCTCCAGTCAGGCAGTTTGCTGGCTCGCAGTGTGGTGCGCGTCGGTTCCGTCTCTTTCAGCTTCTGCTGCGCAGCCCTTAGGGCGCGCATGAGCTCGGGATCGCGTTGGGCGTTCTGGGACGACATGCTCACGTTGATCACACGGTGCGCCAGTCTGGGGAAAGCAGTCGCATGTTATTCGTATTATCATCCTTTTTAACCGACTTACATAAAAGGAAGGAAGTTCTTAGTTCGTTTGCTTTATTTTTTCCTTGTAAGCACGAGTATGTTCCTCGATAACTCTTGACCACTTTATCCGATTTTGATATTTTTCTTTGTTACAAAGCAGGAACCGCTAATTTTGGTCCTATATAAATTTAGTGAAGGTCTCATGATGGGATCTAGGAGGAATCTAGGGAACTCCTCGAATTTGATAGGCACGCATATGCCGATTTCGGTATTTTCTGTAGGTAACTAAGCATTGGCTCTCGGAAACCACAAATTTGGTAAAGCGGAACTGGTGATGATGATCACAGTTGTCATATGGAACTTCTCGATGAAATTTCCTCGACGTAGCAACTAATTCTCGTAAAAATACACATTTTAAAGTGAAACTTATAAGGAACTGAACGTCAGTATGGGTTCCCTTAAGGAATCGACGGAACACCTCAAATATCATCGGCCCAAAGTGACTTGGTTGGGATTTGTAATAACCACCTCATTTGCTATGGGAAAGCAGTACAGGTGGTGAAGTGGGAAGGATATGTAAAAATTTTATGTGTGTGGCAAATCGAAGTACATCGGAATCGTTTCTTTTTTGTATCAATTATTTTATACCATGATATGACGGTGGCAAACCAGCTAACGGCCTGACTGATGTAAACAGACAATGCGGTGCGGTAGCGTCCATAGGCTACGGCCTATGGACGCTTGAGACTCCTAGCGTTCTTCCGGTATCCGAAAGGAGCCCATGGTCCGCTTTGGAACCTAATCCCAGGATTTGGCGTAGGCACTATTTGTACGAAAGCGACTACCATCTGACTTTCCAATCAGAGGGAAAATTTTACCTTATCGGAATAGAATCGCTTACTCACGACCGAGAACTACTGTTAAATATCAGATGATAAATGATGAAATATCATGAAGCTAAATGATTCGATCAATAGAGTATTTAAATTTATTATTAATACTACAACCGTGGCAAACTAGTCCGCAGTAGTGGCCGTAGCCTGCGCAGATACCGTACCCTATGAACGCTTGTAATTCAACAGCTCCGATTAAATAGTTTATGTCTCAGATCGCTGGAGTTTGTCGTCCCCGCTGAAGAATAAGGCGATAAATATACGATCTGAGAATTACTTTATTATCGCTCGTGGGTGAGTACAAAATGTTACGTTTGCCCTTGAACAGGAAAGTGAAAGGGCGGCAATAGCTACTTTACAGCCAGGGGCGATATCAGTAGGACAGGGCAAGGTATTGGGGAACTTACTTTCTGATAGCTGTTGATGTGCTCGAGCATTTCTGAAGATCATTCTGGTGCTCATTCGATTCTTCTTTCATGCGCTGCATCGTTTCCTCTGTAATACAACGCTCAGATATCAGAGTAAAGCAGATCCGCTCATAAGTTGAACGATTTCTGCACATCTGATCGATTCTCACTAATGCACAAATCAGTAAGTTTGAGAGAGACGGATAAGTGATATCTGACAGGTCTTCACCTGTCAGTGTCTCCGTTTTCATAACTGCAAATTGTACTGAACTGACCTTTGCGGTGTTTTAGTTTATATGGGATTACCATTTTGGCGTGCTTTTGGAGACAATTCATTAACAGCCGAATATGACCGTACTATCTGTCTCGTTCTAAGTCATCTTGGTTCATCAATTCAGCCGAAAGACGTCCACTGCTGGACATAGGTCTCCCCCAAAGACTTCCACAATGACCGGTCCTGCGCCACCCGCATCCAGCGGACACCCGCGACCCTTACGTGGTCATCGGTTCACCGTGACCATCCACCGTGGTCATCTTGGTGTTAACCATAAGGATCCAAAGGGACATATATAAAAAATTATCTTGCTTAACAATACGGATCTGTTGGTATGCTTATATTATCTAAGATCAATAAAATTAGAAGAGAAAAGAAAGCGAGTATAATTTTATAATGATCAGGATATGACAGGGATCAAGAAAATGCTTACCCGCGGTCTGTACAAACTGCATGGGGTCCACGGCGCGATCGCACAGGTCTCGAACCTTGGACAACGACTCCGAATACTGCGCCAACTGGGTCCGATACTCCTCCGCTACCGCCTTTTGAAACGCCACACCACAAAATGTTATTACAAATTCAATGTAACTTTTATTTGTCAAACGTCAAAAAGTAGGTATCCTGCAATTTTCAACTTTATCATAAAGCCAGAAGATATCATTTACATAGTCCCTTTGTGTAATATAGATATCAGAAAACGGTGGTCAATAATTCTAACGGCATAGCACAATGATAAATATGTAAAAATCCAAGTAGAAAAATAGACTATTTGCGTTGATTGTTCCAACCCGAAGAGTTGATTGGACACTTTTAAACGCATTTACAATTTCACGAATCACAACTACATATTATTATTATCACTTTTAGGTAGGTACTTAAAACAGGTAAAAATTCAGTCAACTATTATTATATGCGTCTTTCTCCTTCTCAATGCGTATTACTCGTAGTTAGTTTTGTCCATCAAGTTAGAGCGTAGCGCGTCTTTGCGGTTTGAACAACCTATGACGTTAAATTGTAACTAACTAAGATGCTAATTATTTACCAATAATATAACTGCGACCAATATTATCACAGCTTCCTCTTCATTGACCTCAAAACACTTAATTAAAAGCATTACTCTTCTCTAGTTCACTAAAAACGTGCTAAAGTGAATCGCGATATTAGTACACTTATTCTCATACACTCAGAATAAAATGCAAACAATTGAACAGATATTTACCAAACATTCTTATTGACTGTATCTATCAGGGTTAGCGATGGTATGTTGTTTACAAATATCAACAAAACTTCATAGTCTTACTTAGGTCCCACTAGATGGCGCTGCTGCAAGATTACATAAATAATAATAATAATAAAATAAACGATCCAAGACCAATTTACGTACCACTTCAGTAGGATTGATGACTCTCTTTTCTGCAGCTTTCACCAGCATTGGAGCCAGCAGTTCAGCCTGAAAAGAAATTTTGGTTCAGTGTTCATTTTTAAAACCGAACGAAGCAAAACAAATGCATCTTTAATTTATATTTTAACATCATCGGTGACAAGTAAGTTTTCGGCCTGCCTGATGGTAAGCAGACGCCGTAGCCTATGGACGCTTGCGACTACAGAACAATCACAAGCGCGCAATTTAAAGAAGATAATTTTGAATGATATAATTTTAAGCGGAGAGGATGATGCCTTTTAAAATCCTTGGCGCGGCTAATGTATAATAATTAATATCACTCGTTGGAATAAACAGTAAGCGGGTTGTGCCAAACCGTCTGTATTCGTAAGCTGTTTCTTAAAATTTTACTGTGTGATATGTTTGACAAATTTCAATAGGATGATAGTCGCCGGGGCCATATTTGACGTAAATTGGTGATTGTAAGTTGGTGAAATCAGCCCTTAGCCATCATCATCAGTAGTGATCGGAATTAGATGAGTTAAAATATCTATTTTTCCCAAGAGGGCCTAATATAGTGTGGTTACAACCGGGTAAAAATAGTTGTATGACAAGAATCTGAAATAAGTGAGGGAATATAGTTTGAGGAGTTCGTACTACTTTAGCCCCGCTTCATAAGTCTAATATAACACTTTTCGAGCAAGAGGAGTGAAAAATATATTTATTTTTGAATACCGGGTATTCGATATTTAACCGGGTACTAGTCCTAGTTAAATACAGTCATAATTAATCACAATTATTAATAAAAATAGTTATAACTTTTAGATTAACATAAATCAAGAACGACATGTATAATGCATGATCAGTGATGTTTTAAATGATTCCTTTTAACCTTTAATATAAGCCTAAATGTATGTACACCTGAAAAGGTAGGATTTGGTGAAACAACTAAATGAAATGCAATTATAACCGCAAAATGTAACCCAATTGCCACATACTTAAATAAATCATTTCATTTCATCATTTCATTTCATTTCATTTCATTTCATTTCATGATTGACATTACGAGTAGTACCCGGATAAATATGGAAAAACCGGTATTCAAGAAAAAATACATTTTTTTACCCGATTGTACCACTATATTATGTCCTCTTGCGAAAAATAGGTATTTGGCTCACCTAATTCCGATCACTGATCATCATATCAACCGAAGGATTTCCACTGCTGGACATAGCCCTCCCCTAAACAGTGCCACAATGCCGTTCCTGCGCCACCCGCATCCAGCGAACTCCCGCGACCGCCACCAGCCTAAGTGCTGGTATTTGAGGAAGGTATTTGTAGTGTATCATCATACCTGGTTAGTACATTTCCGCAGCTCAGCACCATCCCCTCCCTGCCCGTCGGCGACCACTCGTGCTGTCTTCGTCACTCGGCCCAGGTGCGCCAGGAGATCCGCTATCTTCCGCTCTAGCATCAACTTGCGTTTCGCCTCATCTGAAGGGAGAATTGGGTATTTATTTAGGAAAATATACTAGGTAGTCGGAAGCAGGCTGCGCACGACGGAATTGAGCGATGCTATTGTCTATACCTTCAGTTTAGTTCGGTGGTTATTCCTCCGAGGTAGGTATGTCTGATTTTCAATTGTATTAAAATAAAATAAAACCGGCCAAGTGCGAGTCGGACTCGTGCACGAAGGGTTCCGTACCGGAAAAAACGTCAACAACTACTTTATTGTATGGGAGCCCCCCTTAATTATAATTATTATTTTGATTTTAGTATTTGTTGTTGTAGCCTCAATAAAAATACATAATCTGTACAAATTTGAACTGTCTACCTATTACGGTTCTTGTGATCTAGCTCATTATTATTATTATTATTTTGTTTTTAGTATGTGTTGTTATAGCGGCAACAGAAATACACAATCTGTGAAAATTTCAACTGTCTAGCTATTACGGTTCTTGAGATACAGCCTGGTGACAGACGGACGGACGGACGGACAGCGAAGTCTTAGTAATAGGGTCCCGTTTTTACCCTTTGGGTACGGAACCCTAAAAACTACGTGGCGTTGGTGTCTTGTCTATCACAGTAGGGCTATTCTGTGTTGTATGGTTCAGGAGTAGAGTCATAACGAAATAGGTGCATAGGAGGTTATGTAAGGTTATGTAAGAGGTATGCTTCGCTTCGCTCCAATAAAGTAAGTACTTGTTACTTCAGTCGTCGGGGTATTCAAGAGAAATATTCTTAAAAGGACTCCTTTTTTGAACCTTCCAAAAGTTGAAACGAGAAGAGTAATGAAGATTTCTTGAGAATAAGTCACTCATGGACCCCACGTAAGCCGGTACGTACCTCTCTCAGCGTCAACCAGTATATCAAGGTCTGCCAATGGCTCTTCATCTTCGATCAGGTCTTCTACCACCATAGTCACAATGCTTCGGTCGATCGCCTTGGCCAGGTCTTTTAGTCGATCCATCAGGACACTGGAAGAAGAGATAAGGTTATTTTCCGAATAGGCCTGCTAGGAATCCAACACGCTCAAACAACTGTAACTCTTCTTTATATAAATAAATGATGGTAAGCAATCTTAAAAATTGACAAAGTGCTGCGCAAATATTCTTGCATAGTGATTTAGCTAACTCAGAATGTACAATTGTACACTTCTTCTTGAAATAAATTGTTTTAATTTTTTTATATCATCGTAGCCTATGGGCGCCTGAATTAAAGAAAAAGTAGTTTACAGTACATTGATTGTTTACATTAAAACTAATTTACTGCGGCTTAATGCATTTTGAGCTTTAACTTGGCAGTTTTCTTAAATATCCAACAGCTTTCATGGTATTGTAACATACTGCATAGAAAACTGCCAAGTTAAGGCTCAAAATTCATTAAGCCGCAGTAAATTAGTTTAACTGTAAACAATCTAGTGCCGAACTTGGCAACTTTTCAGATAATCTACGGAACTTGGCGCCCATTTAGATCTCAATTCTTTTGTCGGTGAACTTGGCTGCCATTTTCACATTTATGTTTTTGATGGGATAGATATTAATTTGTGATACTTTATGTAATCATTGGTAACTATTATGTCTTCAATTGTTATTTGTTCAGTAAGATTAACTTCATGGCGCATTGGGTTTTTGTAATGTCATGTAAACGTTTGTAATACATAAATAAATAAATCATAGGCCCGCATCAGTTTTATATATGTACAAGAATGTTCTTCTTATACCTGCCAGTTTCCAGGGTGTATTTGGCGCTGCATTGCTGGAGAAGTTGTTCACACTCTTCCACAAGGTGCCTCATCTCCTCTCTTTCAGTTTCCTTCAGGTGTGTCATCATCTAAAAGGGAAAGAATACCGATTTCATATTTAATAAAACTCGAAATTTTTAACCCACCAAGCCACCGACTACCGTGGGATGGGCAGCAGCATCCCTGGAGTGCGGTGGAGATACTGCGATTTTGGCACTTATCCCCCATGAAATTGGGGGAGGCCTATGTCCAGCAGTGGACGTTTTTGGGCTGATATAGTGGTGGTGGTGGAAATTTTTAATGCCTGTCGTTACGGTGTCGGTGTCGTTCGTCAGCCTAATTGCTCAATTGTTCGCCACCATATCAGGACGTCCATTCAAAATGACTACTTTCATCGATCACAAGAGTGCCTTAAGAAATTAAAAAATATTTAGAGATCCTGGCTACCTCTGTAAACATTTTGTTTGTAATTTAGTGTTCTAGGTGGATATCTTCAAGTAACTCTTACCTTCTTCCCGACATCGATGACGTTCCTCGCAGCCTGCTCTCCGTCCGTCTTCACTTGAGCCTTGAAACTGGGCTTGTGAAGCCATTTGTTGGCGATGAGCACTCTGCAATGTAAGTAAGTAATAAGTGGTGAATCATAGTGAATGTTGGGTACTTCATTAAGTGTTTGCACACCATTCACCTCCGTCTGATTCTGTTTGACAAATTACAAAAATGAAAAAGTATATTATTTATTCGCTTCGGAGTGATAGCTAGATTGATTTTTGTTTTTGTTACAACATTATTCACGTATTTCATATTTTGCACGGCAAAATTACTCATATTTTAGATATTTTAATCATAAGTAATGCGTAAATATAATCAAATAATAATAAAAATATCGCACTGTGTTTGCACGTAGCTCACTGCTGCCAAGTCAGCATCCTGGAAAGAAAGATAATGTAAGATGTAAGGGCAAAAATGAGCATACTAAAGCAATACAAGTTTTTCAATATACCTACCTATATAAATACATAAGAATCCTTGCAATACACTAGAATTTTACTAACTACTTAGGTGCTATTTAAAACAAGGCAAGTACTTACATCTTCTTCTACAGCTCCTTCTATCAAGCCGGCTTGTTGTCCATTTTCCCTGAAATGAGAAAGAAGTCAATAAGTTTAAGTATGTATCTATGAATAATTGTTTGGCACGCTCTATGGCCTGAACGGCTCGATGGACTTTAGCTTGAGAAGTGTCGTTAGATTCGTATTTACTGTGAGAGTGACACTGGTATAATCATAATAATAATAAAAAAAAACTAAATGGCGGATTTATGGAGCCAAATTCAAATGTTTGGCACGCTCTGCAGCCTGAACGGCATAGATTTTAGCTTCAAAGGTGTCCTTAGATTCGTATTAATTGTGTCTGTGTAAATGATGGTAGCTTATTGATATGGAACTACAAAAGCAGCCGGGTTTAAAAATAATAATATCTCGTTTGATGATATTCCTTACAGTTTTTGGCTGCTAACGATACCTAAAGTTGCGACTGTGTGTTTAGGGCGCAGCTACAGTCCTATCTCTTAACTGAACATGGCATATAGAAGTTAATTTACTTTAAGGCTAAGGTTTGAGTACCCTCTGGGAGCAAAGCGTGCTGTGGGGCAACGATGGCGTTTGTATTATGTTTAACATAACGATACCCTATCTCACACTCGTACTTAATACGGTAAAAAGGTGGCCAAATTAAGACTTCATGATTTGTGTACTAACGTCCTAATTGAAAGAAAGAAAATAGCTTTATTTAGTATTAAAACAAAACAAATATTACAAATATTAAACAACTAAGATGTATAATGCTAAAATGGTCACCACTCAGCTTGGTGCCACGAAAAAAAAGCCTAGTACGTGATATTTCGTGGCGCTGATTTTCAGTGGCGCCAGGTAACCGAAACAGGTAGCTGCCACTTATTAAATATACCACTTACTTAAAATAAGATGCGCCAATCTCCAAACCATACATAAAAACCATGTTTGTGCTTGTGCCTGTGCGTGTGTGTGTGTGTGTGTGTGTGTGTGTGTGTGTGTGTGTGTGTGTGTGTGTGTGTGTGTGTGTGTGTGTGTGCGTGTGTGTGTGTGTGTGTGTGTACGCGTGTGAAAGTGTAGCGTGTGTGTGCTGCCTATTGTTTCTGCTTACTCAATAGGAATTTCTGAAGATTTTTTTTAAATGACACTATATTATTTGAGTTTCTTATTGGTGGAGGTAAATCATTCCAACATTTTGTGGCAGCAAAACGAAAGCTGCCCCGGAAGGCAGCCGTGCCGTGAAAAGGGCGTACGAGTTGAAGCCTATATGCTTGTCTTAATGGAGTTGAGAGAACTTGAGTTTTTCGTATAGGTATGATGGTTGTTTACTTTTAATCACTCCAAATAATAATGACTCAAAGTGTTAGTGCGCCGCGCATTCATATTCATAATATCATATTGGTTTAAGAACGGCGTAATGTGAGCTCGGCGTGGGACAGGGAAACAAAATCATGCACAGGCATTTTGTATTCTTTGCTTTTTTTTCCTTGTCCGCAATTGCAGCAAATATTTCCCCGTAATTAGTACGATTGTGAACAAGAGTATCGATAATACCTTATGCAAGTGACCAGTTTCTCGGAAATCTCGATGACTCCCTTGGTGTACGTGTTGAACATGACCCACGTCATGGCTTGCTGGTCTTCTGAGGTCTTGATGGCCCGCATCAGCCCAGATGCTCGGGTCAGCAGTTCCCTATAGTAAAATATATCCATAGAGAAAAAAACTCCAGGAGAGTTTTTTATAGCGTGGAATAATGAAATGAATACTTAAGCTATTATATTCTATACTAATAATATTATAAAGAGGAAAGACTTGATTATTTGTTTGTTTGTTTACATTGAATAGGCTCCGAAACTATTGAATCGATTTGAAAAAAATATTTCACTGTTGGGATACTACACTAGCTCCGAGTGACATAGGCTATATTATATTTTCATAAAAATTAGGGATCCTTACTAAAAAAACTCCAATGATGTAATCCGTGGTGTAAAAAAAAATACTTAAAATATAATTTACATTGCATGCGCTGTGAAAACTATTGATGATAGAATAATTTGTGTGCGGGGTCGCGCCGCTAGTTGTTTCATTAGCGGACTGAAAGCCCCATTAGATGTTCTCCATTTTGTGGATTGCTGCTGTCTACTCTGTTTTGCACAGATTTATCACTAGAATTTAAGAGCTTTGCTCTTATTGTTAAATTAGACGACATATGACATTTTGTCTACCTTTGACTATATTTCTTAGGTCCCGATAAGACTTCAGATAGGACTTACAGATATATTCGGTTAGGACTTTTCCTTTCTTTTGCTGGACAACGCTTCATCTTGGCCAATTATTGTCCCTTGATTGATCCATCTTGCTTTCCAAAACGTATATATGTTTTTGAAGAAACTGTCTTAGCTTATCGAGTGACTTCACATGTTGCTTTTATAATGTATGTACGTAGTACATGCAACTATCGCAGTGCATTCGGGTGCACCATCAGTATGCCGATTAGTCTCGAAATAAACAGCTAGTGACCGGACGTGTGTGTGTTTCATTTACTCATATGTTATTACCTACTAAGCACTGTGATTACGAGGGATACCTATCAAGATGTCAGTGGGAAGGATTGGAGAGTTGAAGGTTTCTTCGGGTAACTGGAATTTGTACGTGAACCAAACGACATCCAAGAGAATTTGCAGTTGCCGACATTGATAGCCGTTATGGACGAAGAGGCACATGAGCTCCTCAGTAACTTGACTAGCCCCAAGAAAGTTTTTTAAGATTGATCTTTGGAGATGTACAACACAAGATACATACTTGGACTGTTGGATGACTTCGTCTGCGCGCTCCTGCGCGGCCGGCGAGGGCGCGGCCCGCGGCGCCAGCGCGGGGTGCTCGGCGACACTGCGCAGAGACGATAGCGCCTCGATCGTCGCGAATGCTGATGGCGTCAGTTTCTCCTGGAAACAACAAATCCGAATTAAAAGGAAAATATCTTCATAAAGGTCTGTAATATCACTGTTTACTAAGAAATTACTAATTCCCTAGTTTGCCTTTTCAACACAATCAACATCACAGCATTTAGTGTTAAGAAGCAAGAGATACATTTGATAGCTTGTTTTGCTTGTGGAAGGCATGTCCTAATGAGGGGTTTCTCAGCTAGCAGTAAGTATTGTGGCGAGATGGCTAGAAGTCAAAATTCACCAATCTTGTAAATTTGATTGGAGCCATAAAGGGAGGAGGAGAGAGGAAAAGGAGAACCGGAGGGTAGTGTAGGGCTGGCATCTACCGCCCTGTGGCATCCTCCTTCGTTTGTCACCAGAAAAATGCGGGTATATTTTAGTTGACCTCCGAATTGTTCATGGGAACACAAACGTTTTAAGAACTTTATTTTAATTTAAATTAACCGGTTTATTCGTCGAGTGAAAACCCGGCTGGCGCGATTGTCTAAAAAACCTGTCCTAACCGGTTAATCACCAAAACCTTTATATAAATCGCCTCCAACGATTTTAAAATCAGTTTCTATGACAAAGAAGAAGTCGAAAGGTTCTGTATTAAATTCATGATACCGGTTTGAAAATTTAACCGGTATCCGTGCCTTGCCTACCACCATGTTTCGCTGCAAGCGTCGTAATTGTTAAGCGGCCGAAGAGTCCCGGGTCCACTTTCGCAAGTGCTTAAGCAAGTCATAATCCAAGTTTTATTTAGATTATTTATATGCAGAAAATAGTGTGAGTACAAAAAGCGTTCGAGATGCTAATTCAACACTCACCACAGAAATATCGGCCGTGTTCAACTCGCCACGCAACATCGTTCCAGTAGCATCCACTTTATCGCTCGCATCCAGAAGGTGTCTCTTCAGTTCCACGTCTCTTACTTTAGAGGAACTATCCTGTATGGCCTGTTTGAGGTCGGAGAGCTGGTTGGTGAGGAGAGATGATTCTTCCTTTGCCTGTAGCAATAAGATGCGATGTTACCAACGACACCTTATTTAGTCGTGGTTTCGTCATCAACATCAAATCAGCCAAAAGAAGCCCACTGCTGCACATAGGTGTCCCCCATCAAGGGAGTAAAATACTATGGCACCTGTTTGCCACGATTGAATTACGCCTGTGGGTTTTGCGGTTGCGTATGCTGCCACCGCGTCGGCATACACAATATCTCCCTATTTGATACTACTTATACTTGCATTACCTTAGAGCCTCTTATAGCGTAATAATTTTGAGATTCCAAAGGAGTCGATATATAAATAAATCGTATCGATGAGTCCGTAAGAGACTTCATGATGATGAATTATACGAAATCCTAAAGAGCAACACAAAAATAGCAAAATCATAGCATTTTCACTACAGTAATTAGATACTTATATTCAGCTCGTACCTGGTGCACGATACCTGGCCTGGTGACACGGAAGCACGAATCCTGCGCAGTCGCGATCATCTTCTGGATGCGCTCCGTGTCGAACATGCCGTCTTTCGACAGCTCCGGATGATGCTCCGATACGGACAACTGAGAAAAAGAATGTATTTAAAAACTTGACATAACACCACGTCTCTTATACTCTTGGGACCATAATTATCTCGTAATATTTTAGATTGTGTTGTGAGTTTTTACTCAATAAATATATATGGTTGAGGACTTAGTCACCCATAGGAGAAATTTACACAATGAATCAGCTACCTATCATGTTCTCTTACATATAGAAAAATGTATGTTTTTTGAAACATACATATATGCAGAAATTACGGATGTCTATTTAATTGATATTTCGTTATGAATCCGTCCGTCTGAATTGTAAAATCAGCCAAAATATAGTGCCTAATTTCTAATAACTAGATAGTGTCTATAGTCAAAGTTCGGTTAGAGAATAACTACGATAACATGGGCCGCAATTCCATTAACGAAATGTATGAAATTCTCTCTAGCGAACTCATCAAACAGAAACTTAGATACAAATATTAAACATAATGGTCAAACATTAGAATTTGTTACTTCTACTGTATTCTTAGGTATTACCACAGATCAAAGAATACTAGTACAGATACCCAATCCCATAGAGAAAAAGTGTGCCTTCCTAAGGTAGGCTATTCGGTAGGCAATTTTTATTTCCATAGTTCCAACACTAGATGCAGTAACTGGGTTAACACGACTGTGACGCTGTCGCCGTGGCTAGTAGTTTAGTAATGTATTAAGATGTCACTAGATGGCGTGACTTCTCTGGCAGCGAGTGGAGACGCGCGACGTCCAGGGGTTCTTTAAGGTTGTGTTTATTCAAAATGAATAATATACCTAAAGCATTCATTCAGTTTATTCCTTCATCGTTGTGCGATTCCAAATGTTTAATACCTACCTATAGACTATAACTATAACATGTTTATTTCTTGTATTGACATTGATATGTTCCCTGATCACATTCGGCGATTTTGATAATTCTTTTTTTGTATCAAAGTAGGTACCCTCAACGAGGTTCCATATAAATTTGGTGAAGGTCTGACGGTGGGAACTAGGAGGAATCGAGGGAACTCCTCGAATTGATTTGATATGCTTATGCCGATTTCGGTATTTTCTGTCATTAATCAAGCATTGGCTCTCCGAAACCTCAACTTTGGTGAAGCGGAACTGGTGATGATGACCACAGATGACTTATGGAACTGCTCAATCATCTAGGCATTTCACAGATTAGGATAAAATTTCGTTGACGTAGCTACTAATGCTCGTCAAAATACACATTTTAAAGTGGAACTTATGATGAGTAACTGAACGTCAGTATGGGTTCCCTGAGGAATCGACGGAACTCCTCAAATATCATCGGCCCATATAAAGTGACTTGGTTGGGATGTAGTAACAGTAACCACCTCCTTTGCTATCGGAAAGCAGTACAGGTGGTGAAGTGGGAAGAATATGCAAAAATGTCATGTGTGGGGCATAGCGAAGTACAAAATTGGAGTCAGGTTTTTTTGGGTATATATTATTAATAGTTTTATAAATTGTATAAATATATTAACTTTTTAACCGACTTCAATAGAAGAAAGTAGGTTCTCAGTTCGTCTCAATTTTTTTATGTATGTCATAGTTATGCGTGTGTAAGTTTTCAGTTACGTAACCGGGTTGACCATACTTGTATGTGTAAGCTCAGGAGCGGTCGCATCTCCTGAGTCACTAAGTTGCCTTACAGTTATATTTTAAAACTTTTAGTTACGAAACCGGGTTTGCCATACTTGTATGCGTAAGCTCGGGAGCGCTCGCCTCTCCTGAGTCACTGGTTGCTTTACAATTCGTTATATATTAATGGCGGCTTATTTTTAGGTTCTAAAACTTTTGGTTACGAAACCGGGTTCGCCATACTTGTATTCGTAAGCTCGGGAGCGCTCGCCTCTCCTGAGTCACTGGCCGCCTTACAGTTCATTATATATTGATGACGGCGTATTTTTTAGGTTCTCAAACTTTTGGTTACGAAACTGGGTACGCCATACTTGTATGCGTAAGCTCGGGAGCGCTCGCCTCTCCTGAGTCACTGGTTGCCTTACAGTTCATTATTATATTGATGACGGCGTATTTTTTAGGTTCTAAAACTTTTGGTTACGAAACTGGGTTCGCCATACTTGTATGCGTAAGCTCGGGAGCGCTCGCCTCTCCTGAGTCACTGGTTGCCTTACAGTTGGTTATATATTGACGGCAGCGTGTTTTTAGGTTCTGAAACTTTTAGATACGAAACCGGGTTTACATACTTGTATGCGTAATCTCGGGAGCGCTCGCCTCTCCTGAATCACTGGTTGCCTTACAGTTGGTTATATATTGACGGCAGCGTGTTTTTAGGTTCTGAAACTTTTAGATACGAAACCGGGTTCGCCATACTTGTATGCGTAAGCTCGGGAGCGCTCACCTCTCCTGAGTCACTGGTCGCCTTACAGTTCATTGTATATTGATGGCGGCGTATTTTTTAGGTTCTTAAACTTTTGGTTACGAAACCGGGTTTGCCATACTTGTATGCGTAAGCTCGGGAGCGCTCGCCTCTCCTGAGTCACTGGTTGCCTTACAGTTCGTTATATATTAATGGCGGCGTATTTTTAGGTTCTAAAACTTTTGGTTACCAAACGGGGTTCACTATACTTGTATGCGTAATCTCGGGAGCGCTCGCCTCTCCTGAGTCACTGGTTGCCTTATAGATTGTTATATATCAATGGCGGCGTATTTTTTAGGTTCTAAAACTGTTGGTTACAAAACTGGATTCGCCATACTTGTATGCGTAAGCTCGGGAGCGCTCGCCTCTCCTGAGTCACTGGTTGCCTTACAGTAGGTTATATATTGAGGGCAGCGTGTTTTTAGATTCTGAAACTTAAATACGAAACCGGGTTGATTATACTTGTATGCGTAAGCTCGGGAGCGCTCACCTCTCCTGAGTCACTGGTTGCCTGATAGTTGATTATATATTGACAGCAGCGTGTTTTTAGGTTCTGAAACTTTTAGATACGAAACCGGGTTGATCATACTTGTATGCGTAAGCTCGGGAGCGCTCGCTTCTCCTGAGTCACTGTTTGCTTTACAGTTCGATATTTAATCGTAGTACTACGTGTTTAAACTTTTACTTACGGAAGGCGGTTGGCTTTACAATAAAACCTATTTTGGGGCATTGGAATGTGCCTCCGTTCAATATGTCAGTAGTATTTTGTAGTGTGTTAATGCAGTTTCTTTCGTAGACTAAGGCTGAGTTGCACCAAACCGTCTGTAATCGTAAGCTGTGTTCGTTAAAATTTGAATGTATGGAAAGTTTGACAAGTTTTTATGGGATGACAGCTGCCGGCGCCATATTTAACGTTGATCAGTCTGTGATCGTAAGTCGGTGCAACCCAGCCTTATTCGTTTGTCTTAGTAGAAATCGTTCGCTGAAGTGCTACTAGGTACTACTAAACTGGCAATATTTCACTCCTTTACGTTAGTACGTAAATGAGACTTAATCGCGACCATTAAAATGTAATTACCTTTTTGAGAATCACCCGGCGTTTCGGATGTGTCACTTCGAGCTTGGTTACGAACTGGGCGTCTACTCCGAAATACGAAATCGGAACTTTGTATGGTGCCATCTTTTTCACTCATATAGTGTATGACAGGAGAGTGAAAGGGACGGCACCATACGAAGTTCGGATTTCGAATTTCGTAGTAGACCCCCTGACTCGCGTGAGCGGATATCAACATCTAGCCGCACGGGTTTTATTTTATGCCCATTCCAGTCAGCTCTCGATTAAGAATGTTGTGTTGTGATACATCCGAAACGTCGGGTAAACCTTAAAAAACGTGAATATATTTAATTACAATCGATTAATTCCGGCTACTTATAATAATGTGTTTGTAATCTTTTCCACTGAACAAGACATTATTATTGTGACTCTATAATCTTCAAAAGCCACGTCGTCATGCGTAGATTTATCTGCCAGGGTCCGAAGTCAGTGCCAAGTCGTCGTAAGTGCTGTATTCGTCCGAATCCGTACACATAAACAGTCGCGAACGATAAAGAACACAAATCACAATATCCGTTTAGAAGGTCTGGTCGTCGTTATTAGAAACAAGACTAATCAAATAAAAAACAAAAAAACCCGACCAAGTGCGTGTCGGACCATGCACAAAGAAGGGTTCCTTACCGACACCTCTCATAATCTACATTTAAAACCACTATACAATACATTTAATAAACAAGACTAATTATTTAAAAAAAACTAAAAAAACCTGACTGCGCTCCTTTGTAATTTGGCGCCAAAAATCCGCCGTTTTGTTTTTATTTTCATTTTGATAATATTCCCAGTGTCACTCTCACAGTAAATACGAATCTAACGTCACCTCTCAAGCTAAAATCCATCGAGCCGTTTAGGCCCCTGAGCGTGCCAAACAATTATGCATACAAACATACTCTCGAAAAACATAACCCTCCTTCTGGCGCTGTCGGGTAAAAAAGGTCGTATCTTCATAGGAAACTTACGGCACTTACGCTCTTTTGTTTTGGCGAGACAGTTTTTCATTGAATAACTCAAAAAGCGTTAAACTTATCTTGCTCAAACTAAAAATCGTTAAAAGGATTTATTAATGTACATCATCTTGATTTTTTTCAGAATTTTAAACTTCATATTTTGGAAATTAGAGGGGGGGACACTTTTTACGACTTTGACAGCTAATATCTCACCAAACAGTTGACTTAAATGGAAAAGTTTTCTAGAAACCTCTATGTCATTTTTGAAGGCCTATCCCTAGACACCCTACACGCCTATGTGCATTGGAAAAAAAATTACTCCCATTACATGAATGGCGTGCCCCCCTCGTTTAATATTTCTTTTTTATAATTTCACATCATATTTCTATAGCGGTTCATAACATACACCTTCACACACACAATTTCATAATTGTAGTGGTCATAGTCTCCGAGTAAATCGGCTGTGACCAGGGCTTGAAACCGGTACCGAAAATACCTGTAACATACCGGTATTTATAGGTTTTCTTCGTTTCGGTTCCAGAGAACCGGTTAAGAAAAAATACCGGTATTAGAAAAACGAAAAATACCGGTTCTTTATAAAGGTTCCTACACTTGTATGCGATGTTGCCATTTCGTGCGTATGCGCGGCGCGGTGGCGGAACTTAGGTACCTAATAGTACATTACTGCAGAGGCCGTGAAGTAAGGATTGCTGGACGAGTTTGGGATAAACTGCCGAGTCGTAGACGAGGCCGGATAAAACGAGTCCTGCAATCCCTGTTCCGGCCGAGGATTGTACAGTACTTTTCTCAAACATGTTAGAAAAAAAAAACAATAAAAAACTGCAAAGTAAAAAAAATAAAAAATACAAGACGTCCAAAAAAAGCAAAGTATAGCAAATAAAAACACGAAAAATGCAACAAAAAAATTCAAAAAAACACGAAAATAACCAAAAATGTCAATATAATTAAACATAGAAGCATAAGAACACGAATAATGCTTTAACAATTCCAGAAACATCAAAAAACAAAAAAACGCTACAAAATAACACGAAAAAACTAAAAAAAATCGAAAGAAATAACAAAGAAATAACAAAACTGACGAAAAGTACAAAAAAAAAACTTTTAAACATTACAATAACATCAAGAAACAGAAAAAACGCTACAAAACAACACGTAAACACTTAAAAAAAATACCAATATTCACAAAAAAATCCACGAAAACAACTAAAAACACGAAAAATGCTACAAAATTCAAGCACGATTTAAAAAAAACACAAAAGAATTAAAAAAGTACCAAAATACACGTACAAACTATAAGATATACCAAAAAAAACATAAAAAAAAACTTGACGAAAAGTACAAAAAAAGATAGGAAATAACTTATGAAAAGTCAAAATATACGAAAAAACTTTTCAACAGTCCAAAAACATCAAAATAACACGAAAAACCGTAAAAAATAACAACTAAAAACAAAAATAAAAAAAACCACAAAAAAATCGTAATAAACAACTAACAACACGAAAAATGCTACAAAATACAAGCACCATTTAAAAAAAACACGAAAGAACTAAAAAAATACCAAAAACACGTATAAACTAAAAAATTACCAAAAAACATGGAAAATCATTTAAAAAACGACCGAAAGTACAAAAATATACGAAGAACTTTTAAAAAGTCAAAATATATTTAAAAAAACACAAACATAAAGCTACAAAATAACACGAAAAAACTAAAAAAAATACCAAAATTCACGAAAAATTTGAAAGAAACAACAAAAACACACACAATATGATACAAAAATACAAGCAAGACTTAAAAAAAAACAAAGAAAAGAACAAAGATATATACCAAAAAACACGTAAAACTAAAACAAAGCCAAAACACTAAATAAAACTGACGAACAGTATAAAAAAAACTTTTAAACATTCCAAAAACATCAAAAAACAGCAAAAGCGCTATAAAATAACAAGTAAAAACTTAAAAAAAACCACAGTTCACAAAAAAATCGAAAAAAACAACTAAAAGCAATAATACTACAAAAAATAACAAAAATAATATTTAAAAAAAAACAAAAAAAACTGAATAAACACGAAAAAAATAAAAAAATCCAGATACATCAAAAACAAGCTACAAAATTACACGAAAAAATAAAAAAAATACCTATATTCACGAAAAATTCGAAAGAAACAACAAAAACACAAACTGATACAAGCACGACTTAAAAAAAACATATTAAAGAACAAAAAATACAAAAAAACACGTAAAACAAAGCCAAAACACAAAACAGAGCTGACGAAAAGTACAAACAAAACTTTTGAACATTCCAAAAACATCCAAAAACAGAAAAACGCTACAAAATAACAAGTAAAAATAAAAAAAAAACAAAAAATCGAAAAAAACAACTAAAAACACGAAAAATGCTACAAAATTCAAGCACGATTTAAAAAACACGAAAGAATTGAAAAAATGTAAAAGAAACACGTAAATACTAAAAGAAATACCAAAAAATATATATATAAAAAAAAAAACAAAAAAATCTGACGAAAAGTACAAAAAAAAATAAGAAAAACTTATAAAAAGCCAAAAAATACGACAAAACTTTTAAACAGTCCAAAAACATCAAAAGACACGAACTAAATACATAAATACTCGAAAAATTCGGAAAAAAACAATAAAAAACAAAAAATGCTACAAAAATACAAGTACAATAAAAAACCCCGGAAAAACAAAAAAAAAACAATTTATATAACAAATTAAAAATATATATACAAAATCGTGGCGGTTGGCTCTATGTAATATTTCCTTTATCAGTTGATTTTAGTTAGCAAATTTAAAAAGTTAGAGCAGCGGACACTAATGTTAATTGCATACATTCTCCATACATTACTCGCGATGTGAGTGTTTGTGACCTCAGTAGCTCTATCTCTCTCACTCACTCCACTCGCACTTTCGAGTATCGGTATTTTGACTGTTAAAAACCGGTAAATTTCATCAATTTACCGGTTCTCACGGTACCGGTATCATTTAGGATACCGGTTTTAGCAATACTAGTACTTTAGCTAGTACCGGTACCATGTCTGATACCGGTTCCTGGTACAAGGTCACAATACCGGTTTCCAAAAATACCGTTTATTCAAGTCCTAGCTGTGACATACGGACGGACGGACGGACAGACATGACGAATCTATAAGGATTCCATTTTAAATCCTAAAACCCGACTGCGTTTCAGTGTAATTAGAATTTGGCGCCAAAAAGCCGCCATTGTTTTTTATATATCTAGTGTCACTCTCACAGTAAATACTAATCTAACGACACCTTTCAAGCTAAAATCCATTAAGCCGTTTAGGCTGCAGAGCGTGCCAACAATTATACATACATACGTCATACATACATACATACATACATACATACATACATACATACTCTCCAAAAACATAACCCTCCTTCTGGTGCAGTCGAGTAAAAAACTAAAAGAGCGCTTATAACTTATTTGGAATCAAACGAAACGAAGCTACACGCATAATTTTTAAGAAAAAAAAACCGACTTCAATGGGGGAGTCCGGTGAAAGATTATTAATCTTAGATGGTGCACTCTTAGATTCCATACAATAAAATACAAAAATGGCTATAAGTATGTTTATAATGGTAGAAGACTAAGTACCCTCAATTCCTCATGAAATCATGGAAAAACCTTGCTTGCTTGACAAACAAAACGAAGAGAACAAATCGCCAAACGTGAACTACGCGTCGTTGAAGAGTTCCGTTCTGATCATCATCAGCAGTTCCACTTCATCAAATGTCACTTTTATGAATGAAAATGCTTGATTAGTTCATGAAAATACTAAAATCACTATTTGTGTGCCTTTCACATTTGAGGAGTTTCCACGATTCCTAATGGATCCCATCATCAGAACTCGAGCATGACAAAAATCAATCGTGAAAATGGAACTTGCTTAACAAACACAGCTAGAAGGACAAATCGCCAAACGTGAACTTTTCGTCGTTGAAGAGTTCTGTTCTGATCATCATCAGCAGTTCCACTTCATCAAATGTCACATTTTTGTATGATAATGCTCGATTTGTTGATAAAAACACAAAAATCACTATATGTTTGCCTTTAAGATTTGAGGAGTTCCCTCAATTCCTCATGGATCCCATCATCAGAACTCGAGCATGACAAAAATTAATCGTGAAAATAGACCTTGCTTAACAAACACAGCTAGGAGGACAAATCGCCAAACGTGAACTTTTCGTCGTTGAAGAGTTCTGTTCTGATCATCATCAGCAGTTCCACTTCATCCAATGTCACATTTTTGGATGCAAATGCTTGACTTGTTGATAAAAACACAAAAATCACTATATGTTTGCCTTAAAGATTTGAGGAGTTCCTTCAATTCCTTATGGATTCCATCATCAGAACTGCCTTTTGACAAAAACAGGACCAACTTGGATATATATACATACAATCAAAAAAAGAATTTTTCAAATCGGTTAAGAAATGACGGAGTTATGGAGTAACAAACATTAAAAAAAAAAACAAAAAAAACATACAACCGAATTGATAACCTCCTCTTTTGAAATCTTGAAGTCGGTTAAAAACTACGCATCAATGTTTGTACAAAAACCGTCTGTGAGTTTTGTTACTTCCATTGCATTATTAAAGATAATACGTTGTTCGTTACGTTACTTATTTGAGCTTAGATTTTAATACTTACACGAAGACAAAACGGTGTTATGTGTTTATATTTTGCAACACATTATTTTACCTAATACTCTATTTTATACTTATAATATACAAGTAATATTTTTGAGACCATATTACACATCACATAAGAACATTCAAAAACGAAGCGCGTCACGGCTGTAGTTCGCTGACCGACCTTGACCGTTGCATCTACAACCAGTGCAGTGGTCAACAACATTTTTATACTGTGTTCAATGAATTATGGCAAGGATGTGTAATTAATTTCAAATAATATCTATTACATTTATAGAGGGCATTTTACTTGTTTCCGTTGAATTTTATTGTTCTCATTGCCATTCTAACTAATTTAGGTACCTATTGGCTATGTGCGAAGTAGGTGGTGGGGGTAAGCTAGGCGATCGCAGCGCACACCATGGCAGAAATGTGTACTTTCCTGGGACATCTGTCAAATTTACTTTCACGATTTCTATTGGTTTCTTAACGGTTTCCTACGATTCGTTTCGTTCGTATTTATTTATTTATTTTCTTATTTATTTCAGTAAAATTTCCAGTAAGGGGTCTTTCTCGTTTACTAAAATAAATAAAATATGAATGTGTCACCACTTGACATCTCTGAGTTTGACATTGTCTCGGGACCCCTGACGTTTGACGTTTCAGACGTGCACATAGCCAATACGGTGAAGAACCAAACACAATAAAATAACTACTTACGTCAAAAAATTGGAAAGGTAGGTAATTTTTCAATTAGCAATTTAAAGATTTCTAGACATTTTAATAAATATATAAAGCGGAAGAAATAAAACGCTACGATTACTGGATTATCACTTATATGGATTATACAAATTTTCACTTAAATGAGACATTTTCCGTTTCTTCCGTGGTGACACAAACACCTTGAAGAGGCGTGGGCCACTTGGGGTAGATGGAGTCGGTTCCATGTCTTTAATAACACCAACTTTTAATAACAAAAAATTAACAACGCAAATAAACTCAACGAATAGTAACAAAAAAGATAACAAACACAACAAACGTAACTTAAACAGCGATTTAACAAGTAAAGAGTCCGAGAACTATGTGATCACAAACGCATCCCACTATAGAATACCGCTTTAAAAAATATTACAGCTTATGATCATGGGACCAATAACATTGCAAGCAAAATAACACGTGCTTAAGATCCCGTCCGTATACCTGCGAACCTAAGGTTTACAATCTCTGCAGCTGGCAATTACGGTTACTGTGCGAGCGTGAGGGCACTATTACTGTGCGCGTGTGACAGAGACAAATATACATAGCGCTGTTATAGCACCATCTAGTGAAAAAACTCAATAATACGTGGCAAGCTTGGAAGCTCACACGTAAGGTATCAATTTTATTGTATTTAGTAAAATACAAAATTTAGTATCTATTTTATGTGTAGAATAATGTTTGAGACTAAAATATGCTATGTGAATTTATTGGGGTGTAAAAATCATTATTTTCTCAAGATTACGTGCAATATTATTTCACGTGATACCTGTAGCGCCATCTATGAGATTTTACTAAGTATTAATTATACGTTGTATGAGATGGGTGGCCATGGTATTACATTGGACTCAAAATTGTAGTGGGGTTCCCATATAACAGCGATAGGAAGTAGGTTGAGCTCTGCTGCATTTGCAGTCAGGAGAATAAGGCAGCTTACCAATGTGGCAACGGCACGGTTAGTTTACTTTGCTTATTTTAATAGTATAATTACTTATGGTCTTATCTTATGGCGATCAGCTGCAGATATTGAAACTGTTTTTATTTTGCAAAAAAGGGCTATCCGAGCAATTTATAACTTGGGGTCGCGTGATTCATTAAGAGAATTTTTCAAAGAAATAGATATTCTAACCCTGCCGTCCCTATACATATTAGAAATAATAATGTATGTTAGGAAGAATTTGGGCAATATTCCAACGAACGCTGATAAACCAATAGCCACGAGAAATACTGGGAAACTCAAAATAACCTTCTATAGACTAGTAAAGGCGAAAGAGTCGTTCTTGGGAAATTGTATCAAATTCTACAATAAAATTCCTAAACACATTACTGAACTTAGCAATTCTAAGTTCACATCTGTAGTATAACAAACACTTATTTCAAGAGCATATTATAAGATAAACGATTACATCATGGATAGGGATGTTTGGCAGTGATAGCATCCTGCACGGATAATCTATCGCGAAAATATATTCTCTACTGTAGCATTGTTATTTAAGTTATTTTGTAGTAGCTGACACTGTAATTTTATATTTAACTATATAATATATATTGTTTTGAAAAAATTCCACCTCGCCGAGTTTCTTACGCCGGTTCTTCTCGTGGCAGAGGTATATTTTTCCGAACCGGTGGTAGTTTATTGACGTTCATAGGTGCATGTAAATAATATGCCTAATTTGAAGAATAAACTACTTTTACTTTTTTTTTACATAACTCAAAACGCTTCAATGTATATGTGAAAGTATTTACTAAGCACCACAAATACTCCCAACGCATGTGTGCGTGCCGAGACAACCGTCAAATAAAACAAATACTCGGATTACTTGTCTGACTAGTCGTCTCACTAATAAACTACTAAGCTACGGGCCACGTTATAATAGTTTATCTCTACATACCAAGTAAGCGCAGTGCTCGGCATAATCCGCGTTGTTGCTGACAGCTGACGTCAAGTAGTCGAGGGAGGTGCTGAACTCTTCTCTGGAAACTGGCTCCTCACTCTTCAGGTTCCCTGTGAACACAATAGTTTGAACAGGTATTGATTATATGATTTATTTTTCTCTTTATTTTAATAATTTATGTTGTTTGCGTCTGTGTCGTCATTCGATAGATTTAAGGCAGGATCCCACTGAAAACCAGCGTCGCGGTTTGCCGTGGCATTACGCTGAGTGGGGCCCTTTTTAGCGTCGTCTGTTGTGTACTCATGAATGTTTTGTAATATGTTGTGTAAAGACGTTAATAAATGTATTTTCTTTCTTTCTTTCTTTCAATTAAAAGATACACTTTCCCTCCCGTAAATCCTTGTTACATACATCGTAATCGTTGGAGCAGTTTCCGAGATCCCCGAGATACATTAATAAATATAATATAATAGTTTATTTTAATGATATTAGATTAGATATATTTCGATGTTAATGGTAACTGTAATGTATGATGATAATGCAGTTGCTGCTGATAATGACATTGGAGGCTTACTAATAGCATCATGCTGCGTCTGCAAGGCGGAGATGCACTCTGCATATGGCAACGCGCAGGTAGGCCGAGGTTGTAAAGTGCTGTGACGCAACTGCAGAGCCCTGTTCAGCTCGTTGCACTCGCGTTGGAGCTTGTCTCCGCTCGATGAGGCTCTCACCTGTTCACATAATTCACGAATACACGTAGGTAAACGAGAAAGGACAAAATATTGTCTTCGGTTTCCACGATTGTTACACATTAAATGAAATTATATATTAAATATTTACTATCAATCAAGAGGGTAGACACGTGGGAAGCGGGCGGTGTCTACCCGCTTGACGAGTGCTACAAATGACTCGAAACGTCGGTTATAATAGATGTGTTTCATTTAATGAGAAAGGACAAGTTTTTTATAGTAATTTAGTAACTGGGTATGGATAGCCTTAATATAAAAAAAGTGAACGATCGCAGGAAGTACAATAGAAATATACATCCTTCACAAAGTACGAGTTTCAGACATATCAGAATATAATCAGGCAGGTCCCTCATGTCTTTAAGGTCGAGTATCGCTCTAATATATTCGAGCTAAGACGAGAGTGACCCGTTAGCCGTTTTATTATAATCCAATAACACAACTTGATTAAGCGGGCAGTATGAATAATGATCAAGAGGGCCGGTCAACGTGATAAATTTATTACTTTGACCGGTACATATTAATAATGCCCGACAGTCCGTGGTTAAGACAGAATTTATCACTTGGACACTTGGACTGTTCAGGATGAATAAATCCCTACTTCTGACAGGGCAATGTGATACTGTTATGTCATAGGTGGGTTAGGTTAGGATCAATTTGCGTCCCTCAGAGTGGGAATAGGCACCCCGCGAAGCGCCAAGCAGGGTGGCGTCGACCCGTTGTCGATAGGCTGTAAATTTTCACCAATTTGACAAATAAAAATTTTGCCCATGATAAGGTGGTCATTATTCATACTCATCGGGTGACTGATGATTTAATTCATGCGCTTTTAATCACATTTCCCATTTGATGCGAGAATTATGTATACTGACTGGTGATAATGACTAATCTGACTGAGACAGAAACTAGTCACATGCAGGATTGCGGAAGTTGACAACATTTCAAATCTTTAAGTAGGATGAAATCTTAACTCATTTCGTTAATTTGTGAAGAAGAAACCCCAAAATATGTTTATTATATTTTTATTTGCTATTATTTTTCTAAATATTCACGAAAACGTGAGGAAAGCCTACATCGTAATACCTAATTACGTCACTAGTACGAAATTGTGACAGTCACAGCGCCCAAAAAGAACAGCAGTTCACTTTATTAAATAAATTTGTCTTAGTAACAGTGCTTCTGCAGGATTTGCTACGCTTTGAGCCCGTGACGCCTTACTTGTCACTTACTCTCTTTTAGAATGAGGAATTTATGAAATTGATTTATATATTGCTCCTGCTTAAAAAATGAAATGTTGATGTCAGGGCTCGGAAACCGGTATTCTGTCCATACAAAAATACCGGTATTTTTTTAGTTCTTATCGTTCTTTCGTCTACTATTTCATGTTTAATCAGGCAATCTAACAATATGAAGTAATAACCCAAATACATTATTGAGTCCTACATAAAGAGCATAAACTAATTAAAAATATTTGGCTATTTCAGGATTTTGAAATTAACCGGTTCCGAGCCCTGGTTGATGTAAAGTAAAATATACGTACCAATTTGTTGATAGCGTCGCTCAAAGATCGGCAAGCGTCCATCATTCTCCTTCTCGACTCGAACGTGTTCGGTTCCTACAAATCATGATCATTTAATCATTGAATAGGTGCTTCGATAGTTTGAGCACAGTCATCAAGATCAACAAACTTCACATTCTTAACCGGGGTCAACTGTTATTTACTTGGTCCCAACCAGCGCTGGTTGTAATATCAGCTTCCTGCTGAGTTGGGACCATTATGTGTCATTTTTGTTGTTGTTTTATTTTTCTTTTATTTTATGTTTTTTTGTATGTCACGAATAAAAGTTTTTCTTTCTTTCTTTATTAGACCTTTTTAAGGCACGAGTGAATAGGCATCTTCTGGGTGAGGTCGTTTCATCGTCGGCCACATCTTTGCCCCCCGGCTAGACGCTGGCCAAGAGCAATCCCATTTGAATAAAAAAAAATTAAAGGGTATGGTATACAGATTCAAAATAATTGAAATATAAAATAAATATAAATTGATATTGAGGCCGGTCAGCCATTTGATGGCTTCGTCGCAAAGAGTCAGGTCATCAGGTCAGGTCATCAACTGATGAAAAACATATGTATAATGAACTGAGTAACTTACTCGACTGACGGACTCCGCTGTTTTAAGTAAATTGTATGTAACGAAACACAGCTCCTGAGATGTTTCGTCTATTTTGCAGTTCTTCGTCGGGTCCTGGAAAAATCACACAATTTTCTGAACATATTGACGATGGAGTCAACTATAGAAAATACTTTATTTTGTGGCGAACAAGCTTACGGCTTACATGATAGTAAGCGAATACCATAGTATATGGATGCTTGGGACGCCAGATAAATAACAAGCGTGTTTCCGACCTTTGACTTGAGGATTCGTTGACTCAGCTTTTCCATCCGCTGCTGTCGCGTAAGCTAGACTCTCGTTTCATCATGATTTATCAAATCAAGCTATTCTGCATCTTATATTCAATTCAATTCAATTCAAAATATTCTTTGTTCAAATAGGCCTAGCAACAAGCACTTTCGAATCGTCAGTTATAACATGTGTTAACATATATATTAATTAATATAAGTAGTTTATTATTAATAAGAATATACATAGTTGGAATTAATTAATTATTTAGAGCAATTTATTGATGCTATTATTATTCTTTACAATATATATTGTATTGTTGTAGACATGTCAAAATAAGAAATAATTATGTAGTAAAATTCACAATAGGATCGTCAAAACATAAATAATAATAATAAAATAATAAAAATGTATAAAGAATAGAAATCTAGACAGTTTCTAGAATAACATCAATATGTCAAAAGAAAATATTAAGATAATATTAATATCTAATGCCATAATGATTAATTCATTAATATTTCAGTCACAATTAATCCCACGGTGTTTTATCATTCATGTAGTTGTGTCGATATAAGTTTACGCTTTACATATTTTTTGAATTTATTAATAGATAATCCAGTTAGGTTTCTTGGAAGCTTATTATAAAACTTCACACCATTACCCATGAATGATTTTCTAATTTTTTGGAGGCGAGTGGTGGGCACCGTGAGCTTGTGTTTATTTCGAGTATTAATATTATGTATATCACAGTTCTTCCTGAAATCTACAATGTTTCATGTACATACACAATATTATCATAGATGTATTGACAATGCAATGTCATTACATTAATGTTCTTGAACTTATCTCTAAGTGAGTCTCTATGGTTCATTTTATATATTGCTCGAATAGCCCTCTTCTGCAGAACAAAAATGGTATTAATCTCTGAAGCACTGCCCCATAGTAAAATACCATACGACATAATACTGTGGAAGTAACTAAAATATAATAATCGAGCTGTCTTCACGTCTGTCAGTTGGCGGATCTTGCTCACTGCAAAAGCTGCAGAACTCAGTCTATTCGAGAGATTAGCAATATGGGGACCCCATTGGAGTTTGGAATCTAATGTTAAACCAAGAAAAACTGTACTAGTTCCAATTCCTCATCTTTCACAATGACACTTGTTTGATTATGCTTAACGTTAGTCGTGACAAACTTAATACATTTGGTCTTTACCTCATTTAACAATAGATTGTTGACATTGAACCAATTAACTACTTTAGAAACGGCATTGTTTATATCATTGCTAGCTTGTTGCTGTCGTTTGACTTTGAATATAAGAGAGGTATCGTCTGCAAACAATACTATATCATGGTGGGTCTTCACGAGGCATGGCAAGTCATTTATGTAGATAAGGAATTCAAGCTATAAAGGTACATTTTAGCTTACCTCGTCGCTCTTCAATGCTTTAGCTAACGCTGTGAGCTGGACGGCCGATTCAGCGGTGACGTGGGCGGAGCGAGCGAGTGATCCTGGCTTGCCGATACTGAGCGTTAATGTCTCAGCCATAGAATTGAGTTTTGTAGCGTAGGGTTCCAGTTTCGCTTCCAATTTTCTGTAGCACACAATTGCAATGAAATAACTTCTAGTCGCTCCCAAAATTCATTAATCATCTGCCAAGACAAACTGGCGACCGTACTGTCTTCTCGAAGATCTCACGATTCGAAGTGATTGCCATATCCACCACCATATCAGCCCTAGGACGTCCACTGCTGGACATAGGCCTCCCCCAATTTCATGTGGGGTAAATGCTATAATCGCCACGCTTGGCATGCGGGTTGGCGATCGCAGTATCTCCACCGTACTCTAGGAATGCTGCTGCCCATTCCCCGGTGGTCTTGGTCGTAGTTTAAGGACATACCCGGGTCCATATAATAAAGTAATAAACTTGCCAAGACATGATCTAAATATAGACCTATTCCGCGGATCTAAGCAATGAAATATTCTGGCCCTAGTAACCCAGAGAAAGCCGGGGACTTTCACATGATTGTCAGCCCACATAGCGCCAGCCATAGTGCAGTGCATACTGTGCATAGTGTTGTAGCCATTGTCATCATTACATTAGCCGATGGACATCCACTGCTGGACATAGCCCCCCCCCCCCCCTAAAGAGTGCCACAATGACCGGTACTGCGCCACCCGCATCCACACAACATACAGTATACAGTGGGTGATCACACCAAAATCTGCAGTATCCGTTCCCAGAACCAAATCCACTGCTAATATTATCGAAGCAATTTAAATTCTTCTGTGGATCTCCTCATCCTAAAGTCACCCAAGACACAAAGATAAACCATCAATTAACAGATTGACAAGTACTCACTTCTTATCTCCTTCCATTGTATAAGTATCAACAGGCAGCAGGAGTTTCTTCAAGTCATCGTAGGCTATGGTGTTAGTCTTGTCGGTTTTCACTCCAATGACTGCCTCTGCATTGTCCAATTCCTGTGAAGACAATAAACATTTTAGTGAAGATACCATTTTTTTTAAATATGTAGTTTAAAAAACCAATGAGAATGTCTCCCGGCTGTTTTGGGTTTCCACTGATATGTCAAACGTATTAAACGATGGCGCAGGTTGTGAAAAGTGAAGTATTCGACCAACAGGATGCCATAAGGCAGTATAGACTATACATTTATTTCTGAAAATGATTTTTTTATATACCAAGTCAGTGGCAAACAAGCGTAGGGGCCGCCTGATGGTAAGTTTCTGGGTTCACCGTAGCATACGGATGCCACATGCGCCTTTCCGGCTACTTAAATATTCATACACTTCTTTATTGAAGATACCCATAGTGTTGTAATTTACGCGATTACTAGTAAATGGTGAGTGTCGAAGCTATTATGCAATTTCTTTTTTACGTTGGCAAGGCAGAAATGGCGGCAGGATGAGAATTTTGACGTTATGATTTGACAGTTATGAGTAATGGCGGGAACGAGGCACGAGATAGTCCCGATGAGCGTTGTGAGATGTAAAGAGGAGTGTAATAGGCAAAGCGAATGAGTAAGAAAGAAGTTGATACGAAGATTAATTATAACTAGCAGTATTGACATCTATCAAATGTTTAGCGGGGAATGTAAATTGGAAATGGTGCCATTCCACCATTTAAGACCAAATAGTGTAGCAAAATTTGTCTCTTTTTCCCTTTGATGTACTTCTTAAGATAGTAAAGCACGGCATTACTTATTCAGATCCTGCGAAATACAATCCATCTAGGGTATTTATTTTAGGTATCTTTGGGCATTCATGTCAACGTGATGTCAACTGTAAATGTTATGTATTGTCTTGTAAACAAATCAGTAATTTTTCGTTTATAGTTAATAATATTGAGTATTTCTCGACTCAAAAGTTTGATTTTGTAATACTGTACCAGATATTTCTTACAGGAACATTTTAATTCATATTGAATTTTATGTCATCCGGAATCATACCATAGATAGTTCCCAAGTCACGTGTTAACCAAGCTAAATTTTGACACCTCGTACAATTCTACCAAGGTAAGCTGACCCCTCGCTTGTATGCGGCGTCATCGAACACTATTTTGAGGCTTATATTTGTCGGGGCATCCAGCATTGTTCGTAAATATCATTTTATTATTTTTCCAGGATAAAAATCAAAAAACTAAGACCTTATTGCACATCTGCAGCATGGGACGAATCCTATGGTATATAATTTATCGAAATCGGTCCATAACTGTAGATCTGATGGGCATTACAAAGATCGGCTTCGCGTAATATATATATAATTAAATCAAGCACCATATATATATATATATATATATCCACCATATATATATATAAATAGATAGATATGGTGCTTGATTTAATTATAATACTAAGCTGAGAGGAATACATTGAGAGGTTAACCGACAATAAGAGTAACTATGGTGCAAGCGGGAGGTCTATGGGGAAGGTGGAGGACAGTTCATGGGACCGTGGTCCCACAGAGCGAGGTGAGAGAAGAGGTTCCGCGGGAACAATGAATCGAATCACGATAGAGAGGATCTGTAAACGGGCGATAAGTGTAGTCTCTCGGGAGCTCAAGCATTTACACCAATTTATTTGCCATCCAAACCAAAGAAAACGACCAAACCTAAAGAAAAATCAATTCTTCAACAGATTATTTTACTCTCTCAATATTAGTATTTAGGCTTACTTTGAGAATGTCTTCTGTGATGGCGACCACTTCACCCTCGTTGGCGGGTCTCCACGTGACCAACTGACGCCCAGTCTCCATGGTCAGCAGCTTCAGCCGATCCTGGAGCTTCTTGAGGTGATCAGCCAATCTAAATAAATGTAAAATGATTTCGTTAAGCTTCAACCTAAATGATAAACCCAATTAACTAGTGGCTCCGTGAGACCTCGCATTTTTTTTTCAAATTTCAATATATCCAAAAACTGACACCAAAAACATTCTATATAATTATCAAGCCTGCTCACAAAATTTCATTAGAATCGGTTGAGAAATGCGACCTAAGGGACCTAACTCTCGTGTTATACGCTATATGACAGAAAGGGACGGCACGACACGAAGTTCGATTTTCGAAGTTCGGAGTAGGCCCTCTGTAGAGGAGACTGCGGGAAATCGGGCGGACATACGAAAGAATTGTTGCCGAAGCTTCGTTTCACTTGATCATATCGGGAGGATTTTTGATCCGATAAATAGTAACGTATGGAAATCCATTTTGATTTCCTCACCATTTGTATATTGTTTTAATACTGCTGTCAGCCATTTAATTGACAGAGATATAATGCTGGAGTAGAAAATAGTTATTTGTTCAACACGAGAGCAAAGTAAATTTTTGCTGCGAGTGTTTATGTGGAGTCCTGTTTTTATTTTTAAGACATAGGTGGCAAACGAGCAGACGAATCGCCTGATGGTAAGCGATTAGCGCCGCCCATGGACACTCGCAACACCAGAGAGGTTGTAAGTGCGTTGCCGGCCTTTAAGATGGGAGTACGCTCTTTTCTTGAAGGTTTGAAGGTCCTGAGCAAGCGAGAAATTCTATAATTGAATCAATTATACAATCTTGAGCGTAGCCAGGGACTGAGACACGAGATCCAAATATCTTTTCTCGTGTGATACATACAACTTTTCACCTCAGCGGCAAGAACATATAACGCAAAGGAATAGTGTTATATAGAATGAAGTTTAAATGTTCCAAGTTTGTATTACTACACCCCGCAGTATGAAAAGATGATCTGCAACTAACCTAGTATATGAACAAAGCTTTTTTTAAGCAGCAAAACCGCCATTTTAGAGCCGCTGAGATGAAAAATAAATTACCTCATCCTCTTCTGGTCATCAGTGACGTCCACATGCGCGCGCATGTCGGCCACGTAGCGCGTGAACGCCGGCGCCAACTCCTGCGCATCGCGGTTCGCGCCCGCCGCCGCCGTGGCCAGGCGCGCGCGGGACGTCAGCAGGGACGCTGAGGGGGCGGACTGGAAAATTAAAATATTATTATTATTTATTATTATTATTTATTCCAAATTAACACTAACAGACAAGCTTACGAGTATTAATTGTTCTGTCAAATTAAAATAAGTACATAAAGAGGAGCTTACAGTTACACACTTTCCTGAACTGAGCTTACAGTAACGATTGACAACATTTCATTTTTTAAGCAGGCTTTTTTCCGATGAAGTCAAATAGAGAATAAAAAGTTAAGTAAAACCACATTTTTAAATTTTCGAAAATATCCCAATTTCATATAATTAAATCAATTTTCAAAAGTTCCTCATTCTAAAAGAGAGTAAGTGACAAGTAAGGCGTCACACGTTCCCTGAGTTGTATTTTGAGAAAGACATCAGACAAGCCCTATGCAAGCATACCAACAAACTAATTAACTATTTTGGCTCAGTGACCCAAAACGGGTCTTGGCCTCCGAAACGAGAGCACGCCACTTATCCCGATCCTGCACCACTGCTTGCCAATCTTTGACCTGCATATGATGCAGATTCGCCTCCACCGTGTCTTCCCAACGATACCTGGGTCGCCCGACTGGGCGGCGACCAGGCGGTCGATTCGGGTATGCTCCCTTGACGGCGCGATCCTCTCCCATTCTCTGTAGGTGGCCGAACCAGCGAAGTCTGTGGGACTTTATTTCGCCTATGATGTTGGGTTCAGCCACCAACTCCTCAACCTCGGCGTTGCAATGCAAGCAAACGTTGTATTAAAAAAGTCATCATTAATCCTGGCATAGCAAAGCGGGCATATAATAATGCCATAAAGATGCAGTATAATATAATAACGCCTTTAGGATGTTGGGAATGCCGAGGGTTGTTAGAGAAATACGGCAGTTAGGTTAGGCTTAGGAGGCCGGGCAGGCAGTGAAGGGCCTTTGCGGGCCGCATGCAGTTGCCATAACGGGGACCTACCGGGAGTTCTATCACGCGCCTAGAAGTGGTCCCGAGTTGGAAGGCCCCCATTGTGTTCTAGGGCGCCAACAATGAAGTAAGTCGGGTGCAACCCCACATATAATCACTAAGGTGGGCTCACGAGGGAAACGCTGATAGAGTTCCGGATGTGTACAATAGCCGGGGCTCTGGCCAAATGCGAACGTGGAACACCCCTGGGGTTTTAGTCTGTGCTAGTCGGACATACCGACTCAGCTTCGCTCGGGCCGGGTAGGATCCATATCGGAATTCCACTGGGCCAAAAAAAAGTAGGCTACAGCTCTTTCCATAGTGTGCTAGTAAAATCTATTAGCTAGTAGTAGCTAGTACATATGTATTATTATTATTGCTTCATTCTCCGTTTACCGTATCTTACCTGTGCAATATGTTTCTCTCCCAGTCTTGGCTGCAGCATCTTGTCTATTCTGTTCTCCAAATCTGTGAGGTCATTAAGTGCTTCGTCTAGAGCGGCACACTGCGCTGTTGCCACTGCTGATTGAGATGCGAATCTGAACACATAAGAAAACAGTTGCAACGAAAGGATGACGCTTCTAATTAATTTATCAGCAGCAGGCAGCAGGGGGCAGTGCCGCCCTCTTATAACAACGGATCTCGGATTTTAAACGGACCACATAATACATGGTGGGCCCTGGAATGGATTTACCTTAAAACGTTGAGATAACTCAATTTGCTGAAAGGAAATTTTCTATATATATGTATATCATCGACTAGCCTGTTTAGCTTAGTTGGGAGTGACTCTGCCTCCGAAGCTAGAGGTCCCGGGTTCGAATCCCGGCCAGGGCATTTATCACGGATATTTGTTCTTGGGTCTTGGATGTTTTCTATGTATTTAAGTATGTATTTATCTATATAAGTATGCATATCGTCGTCTAGTACCCATAGTACAAGCTTTGCTTAGTTTGGGACTAGGTCGATTTGTGTAAAATTGTCTCCCAATATTTATTTAATTTTTAGTCCCTAACAATCCTATAATTATTTAAAATTAAAAATGGGCTAATATTACAATTAAAAGACGTACTGGAGTAATGTGCAGCTTTGGTTGAGTGGACGTGCTTCGTTCTGAAGCAAAGTTTTCCCAGTACCTTCGGGGCAGCACTCGATCGTCGTGTTGATCTTCTGGACTCGACTCACACACTCCTGGGAACGAAATATCTGATGAGATTCTGTTTTCATAGATGACTCAATTAAAAATATAATTATTTTTAACGTAGTATTTGGGACGTTTGAGCCGGGTACTTATCAGACAAATCGCTGTTATTTTTGGATTGTGCGTATGTAACTTAAGTGACAAAGCGTGTTGTGGATGATATTTTGTATTAGTGATTGACGAAACCTGTGATGGATACATAATTTTATAGATGGACAAAGCCTGCGCTGTGGATCGTTATGATATTCGTTTTTTTATGTGATTGAACAGGCTAATTATTTTTTTAACACACTTCTTCATGGACATGGTTTCTTTAAGATATATTACCCTCATACGCATGCACTGTATATATTTCCTATCTTTCTACTTATTAACTTCATTCGTATGGCTTTAACTCCAAGCGACATCAACGTGCCAAGGTGCTTTATAACTCAAATTGTCCCATGGAGAAGTGATCATGTTACGGTGTTTATACAAATGCGACAAATCTAATTTACATTAGCATTATACCACCCGCGATGGCAAATGGTAGTTCCACTTACCAAAACGTGCTACATACGTTTATATTACAAGCAGTTTTATCTATTTTAAAATATTTTCTTATACTTAGCGCACTTTAGCACCCCACGTCTAATATAGTAAATAAAAATAAAATAGGTATCCGTGCTGGTTGGGTGCTTGGTTTGCGCAGCAACAGACAGCTCCGCACTGGTGTTCACAATAGTCTAAAGGTAGCTCCAAGCATAAGAAAGTACCTCCTATAGGTATCTTGCAGCCTCACAGATATCAGAGTAAAGCAGATCCGCTCATTTAAGTTGAACGATTTCTGTACATCTGATTTGTTCTCACTAATACACAAATCAGAAAGTTTGAGAAAGACAAGTGACATCACCTGTCAGGGTCTCCGTCTTCATAACTGAAAATTGTACTGAACTGACGTTGTGGCTAGAAGTTTATATGGGATTTAACATCCTGGTGTGCTTTCAAATGGAGACAATTCGTTAGCAGCCGAAAATGATCGTACCATCTGTCGCGTTCCAACTCATTTCTATGCACCATGAGGATTTAACGAGACAACTAAATGATTTCTGTGTGCAGCCTGTTTCATGACTTCTTCTTTAGCTCACCTTAGCGGCATGATCCACATCCAACATAGGTGTGCCGTGGTGGTCGGGCGCGGGGCGCGCGGCGGCGCACAGCTGGAGGCAGTGCGCGCGCGCGGCGGCCGCGGCCCGCGCGTGCGCAGCGCCGCCCTGCTCGGCGGCCCGCGCGTGCGCACCGCCGCCCTGCTCCGCGGACTGCGCGGCGCGCTGCAAGCGCTCGGCGTTCGTGCAAACGTCTTTTAGGAAATCCTGGTGGCGAGAGAATTTATTTAAACGAGCAGTGTCACGTTGACGGACAAGTAAATATCCTAAATCATTTATATTGACAACCATATCAGCCGAAGTACGTCCGCTGCTGGATTCAGGGCTCCCTAATTTCATGGGGGATAAATGGCATAATCGCCCCTCTTGGCGTGCAGATTTGCGATCAGGGATGCTGCTGCCCATAGTGCCCGTCCCCCGGTGGATTTGGTCGTAGTTTCAGGACATACCCGGGTGCCATTCGTTGACACGTATACATAATTTACTTCCTTCTGTTTTGTCATTTTTCAACAACGTTATTATTTTCATTTCAAGTACACATTCACAGTGTCACGTATTGACGTCCAAATGATAAGAGTCTTACTGAAAGATTAACGATGTTGCTCTGCGCTTCGTCGACAGCCCCACCACTTGGTCGGCACTGAAGAACCAATTGCTGTAGGTTTAACACAGCATCTTCTAGCTCCTCACGTTTCTTCATGTCCTGGTAGCAAAGTTTCAATAATAAAACTGTGTCTATATATGAAAAGATGATTTTAAAACATGCGCCAGGCGTGATGATTACGGATTATTATTTAAGATTCAAAACTCGTAATTATTACAAGAAATAGTCGATAACCATTCTTTTTAGTGGTTTAACCCACTGAACGGTATGTCAATAAAAAATTATTGTAATTTCAACTATAGCTATAAAAATCTAGGTCCGTAATTCTAAAATCGTTAGTAACATACGTGTGATACTATCGCGCTTGACGGGTTACCAAGAAAAATATGATGACCTTTTTCTTATTTTCGGTTTAAATATTTAAAAAAACATGTAAAAACTCACATGAGGCGCTTTCTTGCATCTGGCATTAGCAACATCCATGATTCTGAGAGCATCTGTTAATTTGTTGGCAAAGTCTGCCATCGCTCTCCTCTCCGCTGCAGAATTGGAAGTACACTCAGCGTTTTGCTGAAAATATTTGCACAAATAAAGTTTTCGTACTTAGCACAACCACACGTATAATATAAAACAGTATCACCATACCTTGATAATATATGTATACCACAAGGATAATATATTATCAAGGAACATTGATTAAAAATGCTCCCTTCCCTCCCTCTTATCTATTGTCTTCCTCTACCCATTTGTCGGTATTTTGTTTCTGTTTCTATCTGATTCATTTATATGAGGTGTGCATTAATAGTAGATTGTGTGTACCAATTGATTCGAGCATTAAAATCCCTCTACGACGGTTCAAGCGCTTGTGTAAGAATCAATGGGGGCTACATAGACTGGTTAAGCATCCAACGAGGTGTTAGGCAGGGTTGTGTGGCTTCGCTGTGGTTGTTTAACCTATTCATGGACAATTGTTTGACGCCTTTGAAAGAGAGTGAATGCGGTTTGAGAATGGGAGAGTTACTTATCAAATGCCTCCTATACGCTGATGACCAGGTTTTAATTGCTTCATCAGAGAAGGAGTTGCAGGAGATGGTAACTTGTATGAATAACTCACTTAAGCGGAAAGCTATGAGAGTTAATGTGTGTAAAACTAAAGTGATGGTGTTTGAAAAAGATAAATGTCCGACTGCGTGCAATATTGTGATTGACGGTGAGAAAGTGGACCAAGTGCATGAATTTGGTATACATGGTAGTACTTGGGTTCTTTATTTACAAGAGATGGAGAATATGATGGTGACATTGAAAGGAGAGTGAAAGCGGGAAATCAGGTGAATGGAGCATTGCACTCGTTTGTCAGGAGCCAAAATATAACACAAAAGACTCGACTAGCGGTTCACAAAGGAGTACTTGTTCCTACAATCATGAATGGAAGCGAGACTTCGGTATGGCAGAAAAAGCATGAGAGTAGACTGAATGCGGTTGAAATGAGAGCGTTAAGAAGTATGTGTGGGGTACGTTTGTGTGATCGGATAAAAAATAGTGTGATAAGAGAAAAATGTGGAATAGAAGATGATGTAGTGACTAGGGTTGAGAAGGGTATGCTTCGGTGGTTTGGGTATGTAGAGAGAATGAGTGAAAGTAGAATGACTAAGAGGATTTACGTTCAGGAGATGAGTGGTAGGATTGGAAGGGGACGACCAAGGCGAGGTTATCTGGATCAAATTTCGACGATACTTAAAAAGGGCCAGGTCAGAAGTACCCGCAACCGACGAGCATGTATGAGAAGATGTATGGATGTGATTGAAGCGAAAGAAGTATGTAAGGACCGTAGTATTTGGCGGTCTTTGGGCTCTGCCTGCCCCATGGGATAACGGCGTGAGTTGATGGATGTATGTACAACAAGTGCGTAAAACAAAGCCATTTTATCCAATAAAAGATAAAATGGGTTTTATACACAACCTAATACATCTGCTTTTCACTTTGATTGCGAGATAATTAAACAAATAATGAATATAATTAAAGTTATCTTATCAAATTTGTACTTCTTTGCTCGTCGACCGCGGGTGGCATCGTCCCGCGCGCCGGGCGCCGAGGTCGGGTTTTACTTTATGCTCTAGAGCATAAAAAGCGACTTTATGTCGCATTTGCAGAGCAAAGACGAAATTTTAGAACATGAGAAGTGAAATAGTTATTTACAATACAAGGGTTGTAAAACAAAGAAAGGCCGATATCGCAGATGTTTGAGGCCCGAGCCGCAGGCGAGGGTCATAAACATGCGAGAGAGGGCTTTCTGTTTTACGACCCGTGTTTTGTACACAATTTTACGTCACCACTTGGCCAAAAAGTGGGGTTTTCCGGACGCGCAGCAAGGTGTGGTGTAAAGAATATTTTGATTTGTTACAATATTCACTACAATCTTAATTTTCTGCCAAAATAATCTAACTCGATATTATTAATTTATTAAATAACTATACAAAAAAGAGAATATAAATCTCCTAAAATCGTAAACGAGTGTAAGAGGCATATACTATTTTACCTTAGAATCTTCAATTATCTGTGCTGTTATCCTCCTAAGCGGGGTATCCTCAATCACCAATTTCTCCTCCTTCCTCTTAACCAGTTTCCCACTGGCCACATCACTCCTCAAGGCTTCCAGAATCTTCTCCAGTTCCATCAGCTCCTGGGTCAGTTTAGGGTTGGTTGTGGGGATGGTCTTCAACTGGGTCGATAGGTCTTTGGAGGCGGTGACGAGAGCGTCCTGGCATTCTGGGTCTTGGATTGATGGTGCTACGAGCTAGAAAGCAGGAGTTTATGTGAATACCGAATAGCATATACATATGTATAACTAACCGATTTCAAAAAAAGGAGGAAGTTCTCAATTCATCGGAATATTTTTTTTTCATGTATGTTCCCCGATTACTCTTGAGACTAGTGGACCGATTTCAAAAATTCTTTTTTTGTTTAAAAGGGTACGACTTCTAGTTGGTCCCATTGTCACCAAGTCTGGATCTGATAACGGGATCTTGGAAAAATCGAGGGAACTCCTCAAATTATATAGCAGGAGGATGGGATCTGGAAAAGTTTGGATTCGGTGTTTTTTTGTTAAAACTTGTTTTTCCTTGAAATTTCATTAATCGTTTTTGGGTATAGCTAAGGTAGGAGTAAAACGTACCTTAGCAGTGTACATGAGAACAGTAGCTTGTCCAGCGCAATGGCCTGCTGCCGGACCTTTTACGGAACCCTCGGTGACTCGGCAGGCTATGTCACCCACTGCTTTCACTCGCAGTAGCACCTGTGTCAAATAGAACGTCATTATCCTGGCAAGGCAAACGTACTAGTTAAGACAATTATCTATAGGGTGTCAAATGTACTACAGAGAGAGTCGTTCCTTCATGACTGAAGATCGTGATCATCTGACGTCTGTTTGGACAATACAATTTGCTTTCACGGGCTTCTACTAGTGGCCGTCCTTACCACGTCGTAACATTTGCTGTTCTTCTCCGTAATCTGGTCTGTCCATCGCGTCGGAGATCTGCCACGGGCTCGATTACCTTCCACGTTTCCAACTATGTCCACTATGTCCAGTTTCTCGAGACTGTTGTCTACGCGCCTCGCAACTTGGCCAAAGTATGAAAGAATATTGGCGGTGGCATATAATGGATAGACATGATATGGAGTTGTATGATGATCGCTATATTAGTGCGTTTGGTAATACACGGTATACGCAACATTCTTCGGGAGCATCACATTTCAAATGTACACAAACGTAGATATAAACATTCATATTTTCTCCGGCTATAAGTGTAGAACCAGTAAAATATTGTTGACCTCAGCGGCTCGAAAATGGCGGTTTTGCTGCTTGAAACCAGTGAGCAAAATGCAATTTTGCTGCGAGCGTGAAAACGACTTTTCCTGCTTGAAACTAGTGCCTGCGTGAAAAAAACTTACTTTACAGTACATATGGTGCTACGTTACCGCACGAGTGCGGTAATCAGCAGATTACGTGCATATGTCGAAACTTTAAAGTGCCATATGTACTGTAAAACGTTGTACGATACAAGTGCGAACAGGTAATTCGCAACTCGTGTCGATTTAAAACACTCCCTTCGATCGTGTTTTAATTTATCACCTCTCGTTGCGGATTTCTTGTTCTCTGCAATTGTTTCGTAATGTACTATTTTAATTTTTCAAATCGACTAACCTATAGTTTAAGTAACTTTATTCTCTCTACCACTATTTCTATTTCTTTGCGTTATATGTTCTCGCCGCTGAGGTGAAAAGTTGTATGTATCACACGAGAGCAAAGATATTTGCATCTCGTGTCTTTGAGTCCCTCGCTACGCTCAAGATTCTAATTATAGACTCTTTCCCTTGCTCGGGACTCAACATCAACACTCGCAGCAAAAATTTACTTTGCTCTCTTGTTGAACAAATAACTATATATCTTGCTGCTTCTGTATCAAAAGTAATGCTGATGAACACACTTACCTCCTTCTCCTGATTAGGATCGATGTCACTGGTTAGCGCATACAGAAGTTTAGACGACTGGTTACCGAATTCTATGGCCACTTCTTTCAGTTTCTGCAAACATTCGTAAGTTTATTTATTGCCATGGAAGTAACAAGTTCATTTTTAGCATTTTTAGTGGGGTTTAATGGGGGTTTAGCTATAAATTGTAACGGCCAGCGGTACTCAGAAGAGGCCGTGTCGTCTACAAATTAGAAGTCACTTGATAATATGATTATGACGTGCGAAATGAAAGGATTATTCATTTAAAGAATGTCCGTTCAGTTCAGTCATGAATAGTCACGGCCATTTTATGAAAGTCAAAGTCAAAGTCAAAGTCAAAATATTCTTTATTCAAATAGGCCTAGCAACAAGCACTTTCGAATCGTCAGTTATAACATGTATTAACATATATATTAATTAATTATTTAGAGCAATTTATTGATGCTATTATTATTCTTCAAAATAAATATTGTTGTTGTAGACATGTCAAAGTAAGAAATTATTTTGTAGTAAAATTCACAATAGGATCGTCAAAAAAGCTGCTGATAGATAAATGTAACATTTATCTATCAGCACATGTAGTTTGTATTTGAATGACAAACGTAAGGAAGTAACCATTCTCTGCATGGAGTGCACATTACAAAATAACAGGCAGTATACTTATACTTAGAGAAGGTGGTCTCGGCTGGAAAGAGTTGGAAGAAGCCGCGCAAGATCGAAACAAATGGAGAACTCTTCTGCGATCCCTATGTCCTTAATGAGGGACATCAACATCATCATACTTAGAGCGCATTCTCAATCATGGTTCTTTGTTGGTGAGTAATTTTTTTTCTATGCAGCTTACCTTCTTATCGTTCTTGGCCGTGTCACACAGGTTCTTTGAAGCGGTGCAGAGTCCCATCGTGTCGCTGATGAAGAGCTTCCTACCGACTGGGTCCTTCAAGTCCGCCAGAGTGATGGCATCTTATTTAAGAACAAACACAAAGTGTTAGAGCACTTTTTAAATATTAACGTTTAATAAAATATCTCAATCTTTAAAGGGCCAAGCAATGCAATTTCCTTGAAAGACTATAGAATGATACAATGGGTATGTACTTAGTGAAAATTTAACGGTGAAAAGAACAATAACAGAGGTGCAGATACCTGCCTCTGCTAAGCGGGGGTTTACCTCTAGAGCCATGAAGATAATACACATTGAACAAACCCCTAGCAAATATTGTAAGAGGCCGCTAACTATCCCCAAACTTGTACCGATTAAGCGGTATGTTATTTTTCAAGATCAAAAGTAAAATCCTTTACTTGTAAATCTTACCTATGGCAATAGTTGGCATGAGGTCGGAAACTGCGCTCACGCATTTCGATGCTAGTTTATAATCCGGTTTGTCTCCACCTGAGAACACAAAATTATATATAATAAGTTTATAATTAGACATAAGTCATAACTTAACTATAAATATATTTAATAACGTAAAACACAAAATAGCTTACAAATTAGGAATAATCACAAATCATTAAATTAAAATTAAAATTAAATCTAGCAGATCCCCAGAACGGCAGATACCTGGTGCAAATGTGTCTAATATGCTGGCGGCATTACCCCGCTGTACTGCCTTCGATATTTGCTGGACCAGGTAGGTACGAGCCGGACCAGGAATCCCAACCACACTCCATCGATTTCTGTCCTAACCTTACAAAAAAAACGCTTCTAAGCGCCAGGAGTCACTCGTCTCTACCGCAACTGGGACTAAGTCATACATTGGATCTAGACACGTCACGCACGTCAAATACTCGAAGTCCGGCTTTGTGCATCGTGTGGTTGAAATTCAACGCAACGGTGCGAACGTTAATTATTATCAACACCACCAGCTTCTAAACATGTTACTCGTTCTTGCAGCTGACAGATTACTATCATCAAAAACGATGATTGACGAGGGACACTAAGAAATATAGTAATATGAAGTGACATACCTCGGCAGGACAGCAAATGAGCGGCAGCAGCATTCGCTCGTGCCAGCTTGTGTTCCATTTGCTTATTGAGGGCGAAGATCTGAGCGGCGTCCAGGGACGCACGCTCCTTCCCGTCAGAGTCGAAGGCCTGTGGGTATATTGTGAAAGAGTCAAGAAAAAATATATTGCGTACAATTTTATTCAGTGCCAGGATCTTTAATTTAATCGAGGATGTTTTCAACATTGCCACCTCAGCAGTTCTGGTGACCTTACTTTACTTACCAGAAACACAAGACCACATGCCTTTTACGGATGCGGCCTTTCTTCCAATACAACTATAGCGGCAAACAAGCTTATGACCTGTCTAATAGTAAGCAAACAAAGGTACCTATGAACACTTGTGAATCCAAGAGAATTACAAGTGCATTGCCAACTCTTTATGACTCGAGGATTCGTTGTTCGTCATCTGTGAGGTGAACGCTTTTCCCAGACTAGTACCTCTCTTGATAGTTTCCACTCAGCACTCGTTTGCTGCGTAAACTGTATGCTTCCTGTCTAACCATTAGATTAGTCACTGACCTTTTGCAGTATCTCCTCAGCGGAGCAAATGCTCTTCCTCGCATCCTGGACACTCTTGGTGAACTGCAGTTTGGCGCGTTTCTCCTCATCAGTCCGACATGGTGCGGGTGATGTCGGCGACCTCACTTGCTCGCCTCTGACTTCCTTTTCTAAAATAATTTATTTATACTCAAATAAAACTGACTCCAATTAACTGCAGAAAATACCGAAATCGCCATACGCACGCCTATCAAATTTAAGGAGTTCCTTCGATTCCTCCTGGATCCCATCATCAAACCTTCACTAAATTTATATGGGACTGACTTGTGGGTACCTGCGATGAAAAATAAAAGAATTATCAAAATCGGCCAACCAACGCGGTCAAGTTATCGGGGAACCTACATAAAAAAATAAACCAACAAACATGCAGACGAACTGAGGCCCTACTTCCTTCTATTGAAGTCTGTTAAAAAAGGAAAATTTTGCTGATTCATGCTTCCCACTAGCGCCAGAAATTATTTGTTTTATCGCCGATTCGTACAATTCAATTTAATTCTTGTCTTGCCTGTGGAAAAGCAGCATCAAAAGAGTACCTATAAAGATGTATTTGAAATAAACGGTCTATCTATGGTCATAAGTTCATAATATGTGTAGGACCGTTGTAAAGATTCGAACATTCTCACATAATGCCATTTTTAGTTACTTTCTGTCTGTCCTTGAAATTACCGTTACCATTTTTTGTGGTATTTTGGACGATAAATTATTTATAGATCAGATGCATATAGGTTTATGAAAAAGCTTTTACCTTTTTGTTGAAGGAAAACATCAAGAGAAGACCTGCGCACTATTAGCCTATGCTACGGGTGAACACCTATAGGATTATTTTCGAATGCACTGCTGCACAGAGTGCACAGTGTTCTCTATTTAAATTATGTATTTACAAATAGAAACGGCCAGCCTGCTGACGATTTTGTTGAGAAAGTGTGAAGCGTTGGCCGATATTACATCTGCGAAGAAGTTCAAAAGATGCATATGAGGTCCCCGACCCGCACTGGGCTAGCGTGGGACTATGCCCAATCCCTCTGACCAAGATATAAACTACATAACTACGTAACACTACCTCCCAACGCAATTAAAATCACTCACACTGTAATAACAATTTTATAATAGTACTAGATGAAAGCCCGGCTTCGCTCGGGTGAAATAAATAAGAAAGAAATAAAGTAAATATTTATTCGTGACAGTTATGCAAACGACGAAAGAAATAGTGTACAAAAATGTATAAAATAAAAACATTACAACAACGGATTATGATGCAACTTCGTATAGAAATATAGTCTGTAGTCTGGATTAACATATGGAATAGGGAGTAAAAGATTACGCTGACGACGTCACGGGCAGAGGCTAGTATCTTTGCAAGTTAATCCTAAGCATTTTTATAAGGGTAGTAATTAAAGGCACATAAAAAATTTGAGACCGTAATCAGTACTGATTTGTATAGCTAAAATACTAATCGTTAATTAAAATTCAGTTCAGATGTGCAATTGTTAAATATTGATGTGCCAGTCAGTATTTTTGGTGCGAAGTCAGAGCTGCTAACGCGAACGAAAACAAATGAAGTTCGTGTATCTCCCTCTCTGTCGAACTTGCAAAATCGAGCGACACAGAGGGAAATACACGATGTTCGTTCGTTTTCGTTTCGCGGTAGCAGCTCTCTATTCTCCGCCAAATTCTCTTAAGCCCTTTACACTCAATATTATGTGCCAATATTATCGCGATTTTTAAAATTGTATGGGGTCAGTTAAAGGCTTAATATTATCACAATACTGGTGTGTCAATATTATCGTGGTTTTCAAAATCGTATGGACTTTTCTTTAATATTCATTGCACGTGATACGGATCGTGATATGAGTATATCGCGTGATAATAACAACCATGTAACAGGCCCCTATGGATGTTGCTTCAATATTCAGTGTTTCGCGTGATAATAATAAAATTTGGTAATACTTTCTCCAATTAATGGAAGCTATTTAACAACTTGTTCCGTTTTGCCAGAGGTATTTCACATTCCGATACGCGCACCATCCAGGAATAGGAGCCTTCAGACCAGAGGGCCTACCGCGATCTGAAAACGAAGTATTTCCCTCTCCGCGCTCGAATATGCAAGTGCGATAGAGATATATATTTAGTTTTCGGTTGGTAGCACTTTCGTCCGAGCGCGGCGGACGTTCGAAGAAAGTCAAAGAACATTCCGTGTGTTGTCTGTCACACATATAATTTTTTAAGTTCCGTAAGTTTTTAATAGGTCGATACCTATGAACTTGAAATTATGTGATAATGTTTATTATGAAGTATATTTTACCAAAAATATCAATATATTGATAAATCACATTTGTTTTTTAGTTGTACGGAACCCTCAGTGTGCGACTCCGACGCACTTGGCTGGTTTTTATTACATTTTGAATTTTACTTCTCTTATAGTAAAATACCCTATTCGTTTTAAAGTTGACGCCTGACTACCACGAACCAAAAACGAACTATCTTCCGCTCTGTCGTTCGAATATACATGTGCGATAGAGAGGCAGATAATTCGTTTTCGGTTCGCGGTAGCGCCTCTAACGTCCGAGCGCGGCGAACGGCATGAGCACGTTTAAAAGCCATAAGTCACCTAGTAGTTTGTCACAACAAAATAGAGACGCAGCTTTAAGATGGCGGACAGACTCAGCAAACATTCAAGTGGTGTCCTTTACACGATTAATATTTTCACAATACTGGGGTGTCAATATTATCGCAGTTTTCAAATTTGTATGGATTCTGCTTCAATATTCACGTGATACTTATCGTGATATGAATGTATCACGTGATAATAATAACCATGTAACAGGCCCCATACATTCGCTTTGAAGGCGGTTGTTGTGACAATCAGCCTAGCTAGATTATACGATAGATTATACCGTTACGTTTTATGTGACGTTTTAATACATTTCGCCCATATAAGGTGACGGTATAAGTTATCGTGCTAGCTAGGCTGATAGGTGTGTAGAACGCTTGAAAACTACAAAAACAAAACGCTGCAGACGCGGCTAGCCGAATCCACACAATGGGCGATGATGGCCCCTCACCCAGAACGCAGCCCAGCAACCTGGCCAACAGACCGGACGCAAACATAGTTTACAATTTCCGAACGTACCCAACCCGACGCTGTCAACCAACGAATTTAATATGGCCGACCTTTCATCATAAAATTAACACTTTTTAATGCAAAATACGCGACAATCCGAATTTTGCGGATACATATGTTCAACTCAAAAATCGATATTTTTATACGTTCTTCAATTTGAGACAGGTCTCGTTCGGGTCTACCGTACCCCTGCACGAAATTATTAATATAGATTTTTTTTTTCCAATGTGTCATACAATTAGCTCGTAAGTAAGTTTATTAAATATATTGTCCACGATTTTGGTGTCGATACAAACCCGATAGGGTTTAACGACACCTTTCTGTCAAACCAATGTATCAAGTTTCTATTGTAAATTTAAAAAAATAACAGGCCTGTGCCTAGCAGTGGGACCTTTTCACGCAAAATAGGCGCATATGACGTCGAGTTGCGGAAATCCAGCCCGCGTAAACCTATAACCTATAAGCAGTGGGACCTAGATAGACTGATGATGGTGATTATGACTTACCCATACTGCTCTCGCACCGCAGCCTATCCAGGAACTCTCTGGTGGCGCCAATCACGCGCGCCTCGGATGCTGTTCTCTTCGCCCCTGTGTCGGAGCCGGCACGAACTGGGACTGGTGGTTTCTTGCCCTTCATACCTGAAAATATATGGGGACTGCAGAGATTCCCGTGAATGTGCTAGAAATAGTATTGTGCTATGACTTCAGTGTGTTATGTATGAGATGCTGTAATCTTCCGAATGGATGTGCAGATGGCCGTCGTGGAGTTTTTATGGATAGAAATAAATATCACATAAGCCATTCCGCCCACGACGATCGGTAGCTGGTTACCAGGTCTCCAAGAATCAATAAGTTGAGATTCTTCTACAGTCGCAATGGCCCATAGACTTTGGCGTCTGCTTACTATAAAGCCAGCCGATATTTCTTTGCTACCGTAATAATATTAAGAGTAATTGAACAAACCTGCGCCATCACCCTTCACCAGTTGCCTCAGTGTCTCAATCTCAGCTTCCACGGCATCCTTATCTTTCGTGAGCTGTTCCCCACTGGCCTTGAACCTCGGAGTCTTGATGATCGGTGTCCATGTGGCCTCAAGTTCTTGGACCGAGGAGGAAAGCCGGTCTGAAGCATCGAGCAATGCGGTTTGGCAGCGAGGGGAGTGGACAGAATGGGCTGTGAGCTGTTGAAAGGAGATAGCTGTTAGAAATAGAGGTTGTAAATTTGTCTTAGGTTTTAGAAGACTTTTTTTGGAAAAGATATAACATGACTCGTAGTTACGAGTCATCATCATCATGTCAACCGAATGACGTCCACTGCTGGACATAGGCCTCCCCAGACTTCCACAATGACCGGTCCTGCGCCACCCGGTTCTAGCGGACACCCGCGACCCTTACCAGGTCATCAGTCCACCGTGTCCCACGCTACGCCTTCCGGTACGTGGTCGCCACTCGAGAACCTTTTTGGCGAACGGCCATCGGTTCTACGTGCTATGTGCCCCGCCCACTGCCACTTAAGTTTAGCGATTCGAAGGGCTATATCGGTCACTTTGGTTCTGCTGCGGATGGTCTCATTCCTGATGCGATCTCGCAGAGAAACTCCCAACATAGCCCTCTCCATTGCTCTTTGGGTGACTTTGAGCCCTCTTATGAGGCCCATTATAAGCGAACACGTTTCAGTACCGTATGTCATCACTGGCAGTACACACTGGTCAAAGACTTTCGTCTTGAGACACTGCGGGATATTTGACGAAAAGATGTGCCGTAGCTTTCCGAACGCTGCCCAGCCGAGTCGGATTCGACGATTAACCTCTTTCTCGAAGTTGGACTTACCTAACTGGACACTCTGTCCTAGGTATACGTAATCGTCTACAACTTCGAGCGTAAAGTGTCCGATTGGTACGGGAGTTGGTGCTACATGGGCATTTGACATGGTCTTCGTCTTGTCCATGTTCATCCTTAGACCAACTCGCTCGGAGGCTTTACTGAGGTCATTGAGCATTGTACTTAAATCCTCCATGGTCTCAGCCAAGACTACTATATCGTCACCAAACCGAAGGTGAGTGAGGTACTTGCCGTTTATGTTGATGCCTAGCCTTCTCCAGTCCAGAGTCTTAAACACATCCTCCAGTGCAGCGGAGAACAGTTTAGGAGGAATAACATCTTGCCTGACTCCCCGCTGCAACAGAATAGGTTTCGAATTCTGGTCCTGGAGTCGGACTGACATAGTGGCGTTCTCGTACAAACACTTCAGCACTTCGATATAGCGGTAGTCCACTTGGCACCGTTGGAGAGATTGTAGTACAGCCCAGGTTTCAATCGAATCGAAGGCTTTCTCGTAGTCCACGAACGCTAAACAGAGGGGCAGGTTATACTCCTCAGTCTTCTGTATAACCTGACGAAACGTATGGATGTGGTCTACGGTGCTAAAGTCCCTTCGGAAACCGGCTTGTTTGGGAGGCTGGAAGTCATCTAACCTGCGTGCGAAACGGTTCGTAATGAATCTTGAAAACAGCTTATAGACATGGCTCAGTAGTGAGATGAGTCGGTAGTTCTTCAGTAAGGAGTTGTCACCCTTTTTGAAGAACAGCACCACCACACCTCTTTTCCATGCCTTAGGAGTTACGAGTAGTAACAAATATTGTAAACTAATTAAATCGTTTTGTTTCTTTTACGGAAACTAGATAATATGCGTCACACACAAGAGTGAAAACCAAAAAACCCTTCCAGAAGGTTAAAGAAGGATCATCGCTCCCATCAAGGTATATAAGTTCCATTTCGAAGTACAGATTATAGATATTAATATTATACTCGTAGTATTGTTATGAATTCATAGGAGCTGTGCTTTGGAATCAGCTTCATTCTATTTTACATTATCGTATAGTAGTATTAGCCAGTACTCGCGGCTTGAGAACTTCTAACAGTCAAGTTGCCCACTTGCTTGACAAAGGGGGGATCAAAGTTGCACCACGTCCGTAGAGAGAACCCACCATTTCCCTACACGTGATCCCTGGGTGATGTTAAAAGTGCAACCAAAACTGGCAACCGTACTGCCTTCTGGATTATTATTATTATTAGCCAGATCAGTGGTTTGATTAAAATTTGTCAAACCTACCTGTGCAGTGGTAAGCAGAGAGCGCGCCACGTCCGAAACATGTGCCCCCTTGGTATCCAGGGCCGTGCCGTCCGCCTCCGCATGTTTCGCGAGCTCATGGACCCGTTGCAGCATCTCCGACGTCTTTATGCACGCTGATTTACACGTGTCGATTATCTGCGAGTCACGAAATTTCATTTAGTGCATGGGGAATATTTAACTAAGGCTTTCTAGTGAGTAGTGGTTTCTGGCCTGGACTAAAGTGGTATTCATTGTTTTTATTTTGACAAAACCACTAATGTTGGATATCATTTTTTTATGAACAAGCCTACCACCCTTAACTTTACTGGATTCACCAGTAGGTATATAAAAATTGGGACATCAGTATTAGTAACAGGTGCAAAGAGAGGCATGTGCAACAATGGATAGATAGAAGAGTTTCTAAATAGATAACTTAACAGTTGTTGAAACTTTTCACTTACTTCTTAAAGGGCGAATATCATTCAAAGTTTCAAATGGATCCGCAATACCTAATTATGAGCGTTCACGAGGCGTACGGCTCAGAAAGGCGAGTGACCCTTTTTTAGATTTTATATTTATTTACAATGGTCTCCCGCTTGTCCGCAGTCGCAAGCAGTCGAGCCGCCCCAACCCCATTTATGCCGGGGGTTTAGTATGATTGAAGTCGGATAGATGAGGTGTAAACGATGAGTACAATCATAATTTCTCCATACCTCGTGTGTTATCTTCGGGTCAGCGCGCGGATTGAACACAAAGTTGAGTTTGCCTGAAGCCAACGAGTATTGCGTTGCAGCTTCGTTCAGCTCCTGAAATACACATATAATCTGCCTAAAGAAAGTTTAGTGGTTCCCAATGCGTAACATTAGTTTGAGAACGTAGCGAAATTTTTTGGGAGGGACAGTTTGCAATTGGTCGAAATTGGTGAAGTGCAGAAAAAACTTCCGTGTGTTGTTAGAATATAATTGGAGTCTGTCTTCCTCTCTGGCTTGCTCTTGACGTGTTCATATACTAAAATAAGCTTTTTCATCCGAATCTGGATCTTGACTTAAGTTACAAACTATAAAAAACTCAATTGGTTTACCTCAGGGGACAACTGCTTAGATTTTGCGCTCGCTCCCAGCTTACGCGTCGCTTCGCAAAGTGCCTTGATCTGTTCAAGTAATTCTTTCCTAGCCTTTTGATCCTTGGTGCTACTAAGGCTCTTGGAATCTGTAACATTTATCTTACGTAATAAAATTTCGTCATAATCAAACCTAAATAGTGGTAGCACAAACAGTTATTTCATTAATTTGAAAGAAATAATTGTTTCTTTTGGGACTATCGAAAACCAGCGCTAGTCATTTCTGGCCAGCACATACTGCGATTGGGACCCATTGCATCTATAACTGTAATGTTTATGTGTATTTTCAAGGATATAGCTGTAATTTTTTTTTTCTATTTCATTGATTTGCTTGTATGCGTTTAATGCGGTGGTAAGTATTTTAGCAACCAGTTTTGTTTTGTTTACCTTTCACGATGTCAGGTATCAACTCTCGGATGGTTTTAGAAACTGCTTCAGCTTCTACGTAGTCTGGATTATTATGATCTGTAACATGTTACATTGCATTCATCGTTCCCGTAAAAGCCAATATTAGTGTCAATTCAGCAATCGCTGTGATGGAAATTATGGTTTAACTTGCATTTTAAACTCATATGTACATGTTGCGTATTTTTCAATTTTTTAATGCTTTTTTAAAAATCAACTTGGAAGTCACATTCATCAATAGATTTCAACAATTTATTTGGAAGAAGGAAGAAGTACAATAAATATTAACGAATTCTTACCGCTTGTAGCCACTACAAGAGAGTTAATAGCAGCGTTAAGAGCCGCTAGACGATTCGTCAGTGACTCCTCCAATGCCGCGGTTGCTGACTCCGGCAGAGGTTTCCCGTATGGCTATTGTAACATTATCATAATTAAAATCTTCATTTTCATCATCATCATTTGCATCATTAATGACATTTTCAATGTTCAAATGATCACTTTTATCATCATTTGCATCATCATCGACATTTTCAACGTTAACAGTTCTCAAATTATCTTTGCCTCTTATTCAGTCTAAAAAATTACTACTTGCTATATTGATGACTAAATCGATCATTTCTATGTGTTGTAGTTTTATAGTTAAAGAGATCAGGTTGCATAATATGTATATCCAAATCTATATCGCCCAGTCAACCAAGAAAGTATACGACCACTTTTCGAGTCTCTCATTTGTGTATTGGCCACAGGTTTAGTCTAGTCGTTAGTGACCCTGTCTATGATGCTGATGGCTCTGGGTTCGTATCCCGGTAAGGGCAAGTTTTTGTGTGACGAGCATGAATATTTGTTTCTAGGTCTTGGATGCCTTCTATTTTTCATAAAATTTATATCCAAAAAATCATCTATATTTATATCCATTAAGAAACATATCGTCGTCTAGTACTGACTCATCACACACGCCTTATTAAGCTTACTATGGGCTAGACCGATCCGATTCGTTTAAGATTGTTCCATAATATTTATTTATCATTATTATTTATATTAAGCTTCAGAAGTAGTAGACCCCTTTCATGGCTGACTGTTGTACATGGTGTACCTATAACTTACTGTACCTCAGTGATTTCCTTCTCAGCGTTTTGGATGGCGACCTCAGCAGATGCCATGGATGCGATGAAGCGTAACTTATCTTTTTTCGCTTTTTCGATAGTAGCGGCATCCAAAACTCCTGTTCAATATTACCACAAGACATCGTTAAACACTACATTTGGTACAACGAAACCATCAGGCTAAATATTTTAAATTTAGCATCTTAGTGCAATAACAAATATGAATGGTAAATTTGAACGAGTGTATCAATAATAATTTTAATATCAATAATAATTAAAAAAACCGACTTCAATGAGGGAGGCCGGTAAAAGATTATTATACTTAGATGGTGCACTCTTAGATTCCATACAATAAAATAAAAATGGCTATAAGTATGTTTATAATGGTAGAAGACTAAGTACCCTTAATTCCTCATGGAATCATGGAAAAACCTTGCTTGCTTGACAAACAAAACAAAGAGAACAAATCGCCAAACGTGAACTGCGCGTTGTTGAAGAGTTCCGTTCTGATCATCATCAGCAGTTCCACTTCATCAAATGTCACTTTTATGAATGAAAATGCTTGATTAGTTCATGAAAATACTAAAAGCACTATTTGTGTGCCTTTCACATTTGAGGAGTTCCCTCGATTCCTAATGGATCCCATCATCAGAACTCGAGCATGACAAAAATCAATCGTGAAAATAGAACTTGCTTAACAAACACAGCTAGGAGGACAAATCACCAAACGTGAACTTTTCGTCCTTGAAGAGTTCTGTTCTGATCATCATCAGCAGTTCCACTTCATCCAATGTCACATTTTTGGATGCAAATGCTTGACTTGTTGATAAAAACACAAAAATCACTACATGTTTGCCTTAAAGATTTGAGGAGTTCCCTCAATTCCTCCTGGATCCCATCATCAGAACTGCGTTTTGACAAAAACGGGACCAACTTGGATATATATACTTACAATCAAAAAAAGAATTTTCCAAACCGGTTAAGTAATGACGGAGTTATGGAGTAACAAACATTAAAAAAAAAACATACAACCGAATTGATAACCTCCTCTTTTGAAATCTCGAAGTCGGTTAATAAAGTGCAAAATCAATACAATATAACTTTGAGAAATATAGTAACTTGCGACTTTCACATGTTAGGCAAAGATGTCAAGCTCTTTGGATTTATTTGTTAAATTCATTATATATTTTAATTTAAAAAATCGCTAGAGCACACTTATCGATTAAACCCTGTACGAGTATTAGGTAACTCCCGATCCAATGACGACCTGTTTAGCCTAGTTGGTAGTGACTCTGCCTCCGAAGCTAGAGGTCCCGGGTTCGAATCCCGGCCAGGGCATTTATTTGTGCGTTTTTCACGGATATTTGTTCTTGGGTCTTGGATGTTTTCTATGTATTTAAGTATGTATTTATCTATATAAGTATGTATATCGTCGTCTAGTACCCATAGTACAAGCTTTGCTTAGTTTGGGACTAGGTCGATTTGTGTAACATTGTCCCCCAATATTATTATTATAATGAATCGATGATTCTTCCAAACCAAAATACAGTTAATACTGAGATTAGTCACTACAACTTCGCCGTTTAGTATCAGATCAAGTCTCTATTCCAATTTTTTTGAAAACTGCCTTAAAGATATTTCAAACTTACTTTCATCCTTTAGCGCTTCCTTCAGCCTTTCTATCTCCTGGTCTACTTTTGCCCTCGCCTCTTGCAAGTGTTGTCTCTTGGCAGCATGTTGAGGTAACGTCAAGACTGGAGATGAGAACAGATGGTCCACCGATGATGAGAGAGCGGAAATTGAGGTGAGGAGGGATGATTGGCAGAGGGGCGAAGATATAGATGGTGCTGTTATCTGTAGATAAACAAACACAATTTTATTATTAACACAACGAATGGACCGACATATCATAGGTAATCATAACTCACTTAGTTAACAGACTAAAGAGCTGCAAGATGTCAGCCAGTACTAAAGAGATTAGATAAGAGAAAAGGTAGATTCAAATGATATGAATACTTCTGTATTTTTGTGAGATTAGGTTATTCGGGAATAGCCTAGCCCTTCACTTGAGCACAGATTTGTGCTAAGTACCTTTTCCAGAAGCTTGTCCACACAACCAGAGAAGTCAGTTTCTCAGCAGTCAAAAGTTCAACGCCGTGTCAGCCCACTGGAACTATCTAGGACTTCTGAAATCTATAGTTTGTTCAAAACGAAGTAGTTGAATATGTCCCAAAAGACCTGTACCTCAGCAGTAGTGAGAAGGTTCTGTGCAGCATCAGCAAGTCTGGATCCCTGGGCGTCCAACTCTAATGCCGCTTCAGGTTCAACACTTTGCGCCAGCTCGTAAACCCTTTCTAGAAGTTCTGACGTCTTCTGGCACGTTGACTTTGTCAGATCAATGATCTGGAGGAAAATATAAGTTCAACATTTTATCGAATTCAAAGACATAAGATAAGAACTAGTCATAAAAAATACCTGATCTTCTTTCGCAGCATTTGCTTCGGGGTTGAAAGTATAAACAAGCTTGCCTGAAGCTTTGGTGAACTTATCTACCGCATCTTGAAGTTCCTGTAACAAAAAACAAATTGTATCTAAATGAATCAGGCCTTTTACCACTTGGTTTTAGCTACATTTTCCCTCTTTTACTTCAAGTGTCAAGATCTAACCACCAGTTACGAAATTTTGGACTACGGCCGGTACCTGCTCTTTTCCACTATTTTCTCCGCTGCTTATTGCTTTAGTGGCGTCACATAGCTCTTGCAATTGTTCGAGAAGCATGGAGCGAGCTGCTTGATCTTTCCCAGAGGGCAGTGTTTTAGCATCTGTAATACACATACACATTGTTAAATCTGAGTCAGCCAGAAAATCTCAGAATCATGCTTCTAAAGTTCAGTCAACTAGAGATTAGATTCTGTTTTAGGTATAATGTTAAGTACATTGAAAATCGTATCCTACCTTTAATTAGGTCTGGCATAATCTCTTGTATTGTAGCGGTCGCCGACTCAGCCAGCACATAATCAGGATTTTCTGGATCTGTTAAAATTTTGACCCAAATAAAAAAAATACAGTAGTTTTTTCTAAATATTTTTCATTTTATTTAGTACAACCACGGTGTAGATACAATAGGTATTATATAATATTTTAGTTCCTTATGGACCCTGATTTGAAAGGCATTAAGCCGTAACAACCCCTATGACAGATCAAAACGGGTACAAGGTGTACAAGTTCTTATGTCACATACCTCTAGTGGCGGTGAGAAGGGTAGCAATGGCGGCGTTTAGAGTGGCCAGCCTATCAGCCAGTCTGGACTGAAGCTGTGCTGCTTGCGGCGGAGCCAGGGGTGCTACCTTCCCCGTCTGTGAGGACGAATACGAATTATGATTATGTCCTGTAGTTTTATTATCCTTAGAAAAAATTATGAAGTTTAAAACAGTATAAAATACACAGGTATACTAAGGATGGTGATGAGATGGCGCGCTATAAAAATCTGAGGAAGATAGTTTCCCGAAGGTTGACTAAGAGGAGTTTTTTTCATTGAAATTTCAAATAGGAACATATCGGTATTTCTTTTGTTTCTGTCGAATTCTAAGCACATCAATAATCACATACATACCATTTTTATGTTCCATTGTAGTTGATTGAAAATATTGACATTGTCAATTTTTCTTGCACGGTGAGCGGCTAGAGGTTTGAGAGCTAGAGAGAGAAGAGTGTGGCAGAATAACGAATATCACGACGATGGTGACACGTGGCGCGAAAAGAAGGTTATAATTTCAATTCTATGCATCAAAACCAAACCTTTTTCAACTCTTGCGCAGCATTTTCGAGAGCAACTTGCGCGGCCGAGCGGGAAGCGATAAACTTCAATCTGTTCTTCTCTTTCTCAGCAGCCATTGCTTTCGATGTTGCATTCAGCTGCTGCGAATCTTCTGTAAGACAATTGGACGATTTAAGCAATTCACATTTTTTCTATGCTCTGCTCTAATTAAATATTGATGATGATCATTTCCTGTTTTTATTAAAAATGGGATTGCTCTTATTGTTATCCGTGATAAGGGACATAGGGCTCGCAGACGAGTTCTCAATTTGCCACGATCTTGCGTGGCTTCTGCCAGCTCATTCCAGCCCAGGCCACCATATTACTGAAGAATTATTTACTATATTATTCATATTATCTATATTACTCAAGCACTAAACATCATAATGAAATGTATATAAAAATTAACAATCAGGCACAACAAATCTAAAGAATTGAAGGTTTTTCGTATCTAATATTATTTATATAAGTAATTTAATTTTGATGTAAATCTGTAAACCATTGTCAAATAGATTTTTTTAGATCAATAAATAGGGATAGGGAAATCTTTACAGGTATTTTTTTTAATGGTAACTTTAGAGTTATAATTTCCAACCGAAAATGAAAAATTGATCACCCCGGGCGGGATTTGAACCCGCGACCTCTGGAATCCGTCCATCGCTCTTACCAACTGAGCTACCGCGGGTTATCCCGAGGCGACGAATTTTTCAATCAGTTCACTCTTTTAATTAAGCCTTAGGGAGGCTATAATTCCGTTAAGTGGACGTTTCCACTTGTAAAAATATTTACATTTAGAATGGGGTAGCACATTGTTACTAATGATTCTCAATGTAACTTGAGACATTGGTGCCGTTTCAAAAAGTTGCAGTAACTTTGACGGTAGATGTCGCTACAAGTCTCCCTAAGGCTTAATTAAAAGAGTGAACTGATTGAAAAATTCGTCGCCTCGGGATAACCCGCGGTAGCTCAGTTGGTAAGAGCGATGGACGGATTCCAGAGGTCGCGGGTTCAAATCCCGCCCGGGGTGATAAATTTTTCAATTTTTCATTTTCGGTTGGAAATTATAATTCCGTTAAGTGGACGTTTCCACTTGTAAAAATATTTACATTTAGAATGGGGTAGCACATTGTTACTAATGATTCTCAATGTAACTTGAGACATTGGTGCCGTTTCAAAAAGTTGCAGTAACTTTGACGGTAGATGTCGCTACAAGTCTCCCTAAGGCTTAATTAAAAGAGTGAACTGATTGAAAAATTCGTCGCCTCGGGATAACCCGCGGTAGCTCAGTTGGTAAGAGCGATGGACGGATTCCAGAGGTCGCGGGTTCAAATCCCGCCCGGGGTGATCAATTTTTCAATTTTTCATTTTCGGTTGGAAATTATAATTCCGTTAAGTGGACGTTTCCACTTGTAAAAATATTTAACTTTAGAGTTTATGTTGATACCTTCCAATCCTTCAATAGTAGCCATCAATTGCTTTACAGCTTCGTCGAAGCTCTTCCGCTGCTGGTCCAACGAATCCCCTCCCACCAGCTGGTGGGTCGCCTGGTCAAGCTCCTTGATTGCTTGCGAGAGGTCTGTAGCGGCTTGGTGGAGAGCTGACCGGCATTGGGAGGTGTTGAGCGTCGGGGCTGTCACCTGAAGTTGAAAAGTTATTCGTTTTCTGCTGCCCTGGTAATGTTTTGACGATAAAGATGACAAGAAATTATAGCTTGGTTAGTATATCAGCGAAGTAGAATGGGATTTAAACCCAGTGTCTGGCTAATCCGGCTACCTGCTCTTGTGATCCTGGATGGATAAGGATATTAGAGGTTCTAAGAATGTGCTGTATTGAAAATGAGGAACCTGCATTTGTTTATTAAAGTCAATCTATCTCATTAGCTCCATCCAGCAGAACCACTGAGGGAATCCTCGAAACGGTCAACCACGGGCATTTATTTCCTCTGGAGGCGCAAGTCATGCAAAGCGACGACGTGGTATAAAAAAAAGTTACGGTTTGCGCTTACCACTGGGTCGTACACTAATTTGCCACCATCATACTTTTTAAATAAAGCTACGGCACATCTTTTCGTCCAATATTCCGCAGTGTCTCAAGACGAAAGTCTTTGACCAGTGTGTGTTGCCAGTGATGACATATGGCACTGAAACGTGGACGCTTACTCATAAGAAAGCTCAAACTCACACAAAGAGCAATGGAGAGGGCTATGCTGGGAGTATCTCTGCGTGATCGCATCAGAAATGAGGCCATCTGCAGTAGAACCAAAGTAACCGATATAGCCTTCCGCATCGCTAAGCTTAAGTGGGCGTGGACAAGGCACATTACACGTAGAACCGATGACCGTTGACCGCGACCACGTACCGGAAGGCGCAGCATGGGTAGGCCAAGGTGAACTGATGACCTGCTAAAGGTCGCGGGAGTACGCTGGATGCGGGTGGCGCAGAGCCGGTCATTGTGGCACTTTTAAAGGGAGGCCTATGTCCAGCAGTGGACGCCCATCGGCTGATATGATGATGATTTATAAAGAACCTACCTGAGCAGTGCCAAGCAAAGCGCCCGCGGCTCGCTCCACTTGCTGAGCCTTCTCCTCGATGTTACAAGAGCCGCGGCGCTGGTTCTTGGTCAACTTGTCCGCCGCTGCCACCATCATCGAAGACTGATCTAGCACGTTCTGAGCTTTGTTCAACACCTGAAAAAAAACTTAGTTTTAATAAGACAAAACAAAGCAATGTGAGAAGAAGATGAAATAGCAAAAAACATAGATTAAAAATAAATAAATGAGGTCCTTTTTTGTATTTGTCAATTGTTCGAATACACATTGCGTATTAAAATTTTGTAACACTAGCAAAGCAAAGCCTATCGAATTCGAACAGTCCACAACAATATGCAAGAGGTGCCATTACTTTAAGTTTTTCAATTCTAGTTGTCCCTTTCTTTTCGGCGGGACACCCAGTTGGAATGAAGGTATCTCTCCTCTGCCCGTATCTAACAGCCAATGTCATTAGCAGGCAGATTAATATTTCTTTCAATTTAAAAGAATCTTTCGTGCCATCACACGTAATGTTAAAAACTGTACTTATTTTTTGCAAGGGACATATGTTATCATATCTTCAATAGCGTCTAAAATGTAATAAGGATGAAAGGGAACGTGCAGTATTATAACCGCTCATATGACCCTGGGTACAAATATAACCCAATTGGAAAATTCACTTGCCTGCCCTGGTGTTCTGAGGACAAAACCCTTGTCTGCCCCGACATTTTGGATCCATGGCGGCCGGGCGGAGTGTGCTTTTCATCCACAAAACAAACCATGAAGACTTGGTTTTAGGTATTACTAATGTTTAGCTATTTTGTCAATAACATAATCAACTTTATAACGGTATTTATTTATTTCAAAACTTTTATTGTAACGCTTCGTATAAGCACAAACGATAATGTATAAATTTCCACCCACTTTTCACTTCACTCTTCACATTAAACATTCACAGATTTATTTAAGATGCTCGCACTATTATATATTTGATGTTAAAATCACTATTTCCGCAGAAATACAGTAATTTACGCACTAGAAAGTGAAACGCGCGCCACAGAGTAAAAGGGCAGACAAGTGTCCTTTTTTCAAAATTGCGAGTCTTAGGAGCGATTATGGGAATTAAATTCGTCCCGAAAATGGTGAAATTGATGGAAGTGTACTCACTTGCTCTTGGTTCTTCTGCGCCAAAGTAGGCGGTGTGCATATGAAAGTTAATTTGCGCGCAGCTTTAGCGTATTGGGCCGAAGCATTTTTCAATACCTGTAAAATAAAATGGGCTTAATACCTTTTAAAAGTTCTCAAGTATTCGTTGAGAAAAAACTCACGCGTACTTTTTACGTAAGATAATCAGGATTTCTTAAAATGGTGGATTTTGATGTTGCTAGTCAAGATCCAGTAGTTTAACTAACGATGAACGACCAATTGACAACATTTCATTTTATAAAGCAGGCTTTTTCCGATGAAATCAAATAGAGGATAAAAAGTTAAGTAAAATCAGATTTTTATAATCTTGAAATATCCCAATTTCATATAGATAAATCAATATCAAAAGTTCCTCATTCTAAAAGAGAGTAAGTGACAAGTAAGGCGTCACAGCGCAATAAATCATACAGAAGCACTGTTACTAAGACAAATTTACTAAAGAAAGTGAACTGCTGTTCTTTTTGTGCGCTATGACTGTCACAATTTCATAGTAATGACGTCATTACTACGATATGGACTTTCTTCATATTTTCGTGAATATTTAGAAAACTAATAGCTATAAAAATATTAAAAAATATATTTTGGGGTTTCTTGTTATCAAATTAACGAAACGAGTTAAGATTTCATACTACTTAAATATTTGAAATGTTGTCAATTCTTGTTTATTCATGTATTTCCGGGATTTCGGAAACTTCTCTAACAATTTCGATGAAATTTACAATTCAGCTAAGCTTCGTCTTCGGGAAAACTCATGTTCACCGGAAAAACACGAAATATGCCGAGCAAAGGTACGGAGGCGTAGTATGGTGGTTGCGAGTTTATCACTTATCGCCGTGAAAACATTCGTCACGCTCTGACAAGTACGTGAGTGCAAGAGTCACGGTTGTATTTTCTAATTTCAATTTCAATTTCAATTTATTCAACATTTTAAGTCAAGTGCATTACAGAAGATGTTAGGTATATGTAGGTGGTAGGTACATGACACCCTGATAGGGCACATAATGTTTACTATGTGCATGCTTACATAGTTCAATAAACAAATAACAGAATTAAATGTGATTAATAAGTAGGGACATGCATACGAAAACTATTTAAATTTCAATTACAATGTCAGGTTTTGTTACAATTAAATTCACATCAATTTAAAAACTCCTAAGCAGCATTACAACTAATTTATGCCAATTTTCAGAAAATACAATATTTGAGAGTAGAGTAGAATTAAAGTAAAATTTCATAATAATGATAATGTACAAAATACGGGATTAAATCAATAATGTCACAATAATCATAATTTACAAAACTTGACATCTTACAATGTATCATCATTTAAATAATCGCTAATGGAATAGTAACATTTTTCAACCAGTAGCTTTTGTAATTTACTTTCTTCGTTTTCTACGACGATTAGTGATAAAATGGCAACAATCACACGCCCGCTGGTACTTTTAATTAAATAATGAGTGAATTTTAAAATATTGTTCTTTCGATATTCTCATTGACATTTACTCCTCAATATGCATGTGTGCGGTCTTTTCAATCCTTACCTCAGGATTCCCGTCCAGTGTCCCATCACCGAGATCCTTCGTGGCAGCACACAGAGCCCTCAGCTCCTCCAGCAGAGCGCGTGTTTCTGCGTCGTTCTTGCCGCTATTCAATGCTCTTACATCTGAAGGGGTTTGTAATATTACATTCAAGTTTATTTAAAAAATATATCAACATTCAAAACTCTCGAGTTCTCCAACAGGTAAATTGAGAAACAGGAGTCTATTTGCGAAAACGTTTATGAAGTAAGCGAATCTTCTAAGTTTGGGCGATCGTCGCTTTAACCCATGCACGCGCTACGCAGTATATTGCGGTATGCAGCAATAACCGCATGAGGAGGCGTCTTTGAATGGGTTGACATTTGTCTTTCAAGATGTTTCTGAGAGTCACACAGTTACACTTATTGCCTTCTAAGCACACCATACAATACAAAACGACAATAAAATTTGAATCTTTAGTGTCGAAAATAAAGTTGGATTTCCTTTGCTCCAAAAACCACACGAATCAAAGGAAATGCAACTCTATTCAAGCTGAAAATGGTTTCAGTTCCTTCAGTTGAATAAATCTTATCAGTAGGCCTATAGGCCGCAGGAAGACAGAGTACAGTCATGTTCATAAATACATATACAGGTTGTAATAAAACGTCAATGCTTCGTTTAAGGCAGGGGTTCCCAAAGTGGTCCAGGTGGACCCCCAGGGGTCCACGAACGATGTGACAGGGGTCTACGCTGGAGTGGCAAAAAAATAGGGGTTCACAGTTTGTACGTGGGGGTCCACGAAAATTTATCTGGTTTCGATGGTAAATAACGAAACAGATAATGATTTTTGTATTATTTTTATAGCCTGGACGACTGATAAATATATAATAAAAATATTGCGTTCCTCCGTGATAAATATTTCGGTGAATCAAACTACCTATACTATAATACTATATTATTAAAATTACAACTTTCGGCTCCAAAACTTGTCGACTGCAAGTCTGCAACATATCGCGAACGAGCTGTTGGACAAACGAACAAGTCTAGGCTTGCGAAGCACCGTCGCGTCGCTATCGCCGGCGCCGACCAAAACGCTTGTTCGGACGTGCAAAGGGACGAAATACCTATGACTTACGGTAATGTGCTGTGCTTGTATGCACTTGTTTGATTCTTCACCAATAAATACGAATGCTAAGAACAAACGTTACTCATTTGTTTCCGGATTTCGACTACAAAAGTAAAGTGAATTGCTGTTCCTGGTTGCCAGAATCGTGTCGGAAAAGTAAGTACATTATTTGTTTATTTGCTATACAACTTATAGGTATCTCTTTTTGTAGTTAATATATTTGTCTTCTTTGTGTATGATAGACATGTATGAAATATGAAATAATGAACATTACGATTATTACCTACCTACTTCCATAAAACAACAGACAGCCGAAAAAAGTTTATTAGTATTCTTTTTTTGATTCATAGCGAAAAATTATAAATTCTGTTCTATAAAATAGCCATATCCTGTTAAGTAAGACTAAGAAGAAGTTAAGTAAGAATGTTAAGATCACAAAAACTTTTTTATACTTACAGGTAGCTAATTTGAAACATGGCGGAGCCAAAGAAGAAAATTAAGTGTCGACAGTACAGTGTGGAATATTTAAAATTTGGCTTTCTTCCATCAAACGCGGACAAGCGATTGCCCATGTGCCTTTTATGCAATAAAGTTTTGAGCAATGACTCTATGAAACCATCGAAGCTCGAAGATCATCTAAAAAGGTGCCACCCTGATAAAACAGGTAAAGATTTGAAATATTTTCAATCATTGAAAGAAAAATATGAACCACCCTGCAAGGTATGTTCGCTTCAACATCTGAAAGTAACGATGATGGCTTGCGGGCATCTTACAACATCTCATTACTCATAGCGAAATCTGGAAAACCCCACACCATTGGTGAACAGTTAATTTTACCCGCTGTTGAAGAAGTTTTAAAAACTGTTCTGCACAAACCTCCATTTGACATACTCAAAAAAATTCCTTTGAGTAACAACACTGTACAAAGACGTATTGACGAAATGAGCTCTGATATTGAAAGTTTCTTGTGTAATTATCTGCAAACAACTCATTTTTCTATTCAACTGGACGAGTCAACTTTACCTGATAATGAGGCATTATTATTAGCATTTGTGCGATTTGTTATGGACGAAGAAATTCATGAAGAGCTATTATTCGCCAAAACTTTGAAGACTGACACTAAAGGTGAATCGATATTTAACATCCTGAGCGATTTTTTAAAAGAAAAATCAATTCCGTTCACAAACGTTACATCGGCGGCAACAGATGGAGCTCCTGCAATGGTCGGGAAATATCGTGGGTTCATAAGCCATCTAAAAAAAATGATACCAGATTTAACTGCAATTCACTGTGTCATCCACCGACAACACTTAGTAGCAAAAAATTTGAGTGCTAGACTGCACCAATCACTCCAATTTGTGATTAACGCGGTTAATAAAATAAAAAGCAATGCTTTGAATACGCGTTTATTTGCCCAATTGTGCGATGAAAATGATGAAGACTTCCGACGATTGCTCTTACACACTGAAGTACGCTGGTTGTCGAAAGGTGCATGTTTAACAAGATTTTACTCACTTTTTGAGTCTGTCTTGGAGTTTCTGGATAGTAAAGCTCCAGATTTAAAAGAAAACCTGATCAAGTTCAAAGCAGATATCGCGTATTTGACAGATTTGTTCAAAAAGTTTAATGATATTAACTTACAACTGCAAGGGGACAACCTCAATTTAATTAAAACAAAGAGTGTAATTTCCGCTTTTCTTGGAAAATTGAAGTTAATGAAGCAAAACATTAGTCGACGCGAATTTTCCCAATTCTCAAGCTTGTCACAGGTAGAATGCGAGGATGATGATATTCAGACATATGTTCAACATTTGATTGCCCTGCATGATGATTTCAAAACCAGATTTGAAGACATTCTCACGATGGAAATACCACCATGGATTATAAATCCATTTGATGAAATGGAAGTGGAGAACGTGATATTGCAAGAGGAGCTACTTGAGCTTAGCACTAATGAGGAGCTGAAGGTGAAATATAAAAAAGGGTATCAAACTTTTTGGCTGCAAGCAGAAATACCCGAAAAATATCCTGGACTGTGGAAAATTGCGAGAAAGCTTTTGATATCATTTCCCTCGTCATATCTTGTGGAAAAAAGTTTCAGCACCGTTACAAACCTTTTAACGAAAAATAGGAACAGACTGAATATCACAGAACGAGGAGATTTGCGATTATTCCTGACAAAACTGAACCCAAATATTGACAATTTGTTGTCAATTCATCAAGCTCATCCCTCCCATTAATTTTGAGTGTCATTGTACTTAGAAGTTACGTAACAATGTTTAATTTTAATTATTTTACGACTGTTATTATCATCATAAATATTATAAAGTACTCGAATAAACACAACACAAGCAAAATATACTAAATTTAATTTTATTTCACCACTCCGAGATTTAGATTTGATTGATTTTATTTTATTTGATGCTGGAATAGATAGGTTGTGAGTAGATGTCAAAAAAGTAAAGTATTTATTATTGACAGCATATTAACCAATCATTTTTCACTTTTTTTTCTAAACCTGTAAAGAACATTTATGTCACACCTGGCTAAAAGTGGATTTTTTCGCCCGATACATGTGCGGAAATAGCCGCTTTTTCGCCAAATGTTGACATAAAATGATGTATATAACACGGGAGATAATAAAGAAAGCCTTGATCGCACATTTGCGTCCTTCGCTTGCAGCTCGGGCCGTAAATATCTGCGATCTCGGCCTTTCTTTATATTATCTCCCTAGGTGTACATATAATATACTATACTATTTCATAGTTATATCGTCACCAGAGTTAGGTAATAGTCACATTTTTGTAATTTTTTGGGAATATGGTGTAGGCTGTAGAGTAGGGGGTCCACCAGAACCAGCAAATTTTTTAAAGTGGTCTATGAGAAAAAAAAGTTTGGGAACCCCTGGTTTAAGGCGTTAATTGGTATCACATTCTGAGTAGAAATAAGTTAGTAAACACATTTATTAATCTTTTTGGTTTTGTATGGGGAATTAGCAAATTTTCACGAAGGTCCCAATACAAAACTAAAAAAAAATGACTGAGTTTTTTTATACCTACTCATTTCTAGTCAGAATGTGATACCCAGTAATAATAATAATCGTATGGCATTATATTTTCGTACCGTGATATCTTCGAGAAGACAGTGCGGTTGCCAGTTTGTTGCACTATTAGCACCACCCAGGGGTCACTAGTAGGGTAACGGTGGGTACCTACTCCCGTAACGGACCTAGTGCAACTTCGACCCCCCTTCTCATTAAACGGATCATCGGCATTTTGTTACAACCTGTATATATGATCCAAAACATTCAAAAATACCTGAGTATTACCCTTCATAAAGTCGTGTTCACATATTTTTGATCACTTTGTCCGTGCATGTATTTTCAAACTTGACTGTACATCAGTTTAGAATTACATGTTTTTGGACGGATGCTATAATTGACCGAGTGAAGCGAAGGTGTCTGCTGCAGCCGCTTTCGTATGTCCGGATTTCTGGCTATTCTCCTCTATAGGTCGCATTTCTGATTCTCGTGAAATTTTGTGAGTTTTGATAATAAAGCGACGTTTACAGCTCACAGAGCCACTAGTATACCTTGTATCACTTCCGGCACCAATCGCTGTATGACGCCCATAGACAGCTCCGCCTCTTCATTGTTGATACTCGATGGATCTAAAAGTTGAAACACAGCTTATTCGTTTATCCCAACATGTTGGAACGATAGCACCCCGAAGCATCTAAGTCCTCATTGAACTAATAGAACAGTCTCCGTAATTTTGAAAAACATGTAAGTGCTGTTGCTGTACAGACAACTGCAGAGAAACGTGACCCAGCTACATAGAAGTTTGTATGCAAAGGGGGTCACGTCAGCTGACTGTACATAATCTTTGTCTGGAATCTGATTTTGATTGAGCGCTATCTTCATTATTTGACTTTTCGTCAGGATTTCGCAGGATTGGATTCAGCAGGGTTGAAAAGAGGGAAAGACCGAAATGTAAAAAGTAATATGTTTCCTCTTGAATTAAGAAAGAGGACCATTTTGAAGGTTTTGACTTGACCAGTACCTATTACGGGTATGACTGGAAGCTATAAGCTGGACAGAAAGAAAAACAAATGAAGAGATTTTGGATTTGGTAGGAGAGAAGAGACTGTTTTTGGGGATGATTGACAAGAAGAAATACGAGTATGTTGGGGTAGTCGATACAACATGACAAATATTAAGCACATAACAACCATAATCGATGAAAAGATAGAGGGGAAGAGAGGTACGGGAATACCGAGCGAGAGGTGCATTTATAGATCAAGCCAAAGAAAATATCAATGTAATGTATCTGGAGTTCAAAGCATTGGCAGAGAACCGAACAGACGACTCCACCGACAAAAGAGGTCTTAAATATGATAGCTGATGTTGATGATTTTAATAGTAGGACATGAATTGTTTACAAAGACAAGTAAATACTGACCACGAGCATAGGTAGCAGCCATCAACCCAGCGATGGCGGCGTTCAATGACGCTAGTTTGTTCGCCAGAGACTGTTGTAGCGTCTTAGCTTCGGATGGAGTCAGGGGCTTGGATGACAAAGGCTGCAAAATTTAAATTATCAGGAACAAATCTTTGAAATCAAATGGAATTATTTTGAAAACTGCTCTACTTGATCCTTAGGTACGTGGTGTTGTGTTCATAGTGGTGAGTAAGGTCGCTAGAGTTCCCGAGGATACGCTGTGTTGAGCGTGAGGGACCTGCATATATATCTAGCTGTCAAGACAAGGAATCCTCAAGTAATAAAGGGTGGGCGGCAACGCGGTTGTGATTCTTACGGTGTCGGCTTACCAACAGGCAGGCCGTAAGCTTTTTTGCCATGCCGTTGTATATATATGTATATAGTAATATTTCCACCAAACGGCCCGCATCGGATCGGATCGGAAAGAATACGAACGGATGCGGTGACAACCGATCGTGTCCGGCGGCATGTCGACGCACACGAACGGCACCGTACGGTTGCTTGCGAACGTATCCGCATTCCGCACCCAGTAAAATAGTTTCATTCCTACCACGTTGACGTGTTGTAATTTATGAAAATGGTTGAAGTTGACGTAGTATTATTGGCTATTGCATTAGAAGAAGAAGAATATCATCATAATACACAAAAAAGAAAAGAAAAGTTTGGGTTAATAATTTGTGGCAAAAGCGGTGTAAGGTTGGCGAATTCCATACACTTCACAATGATTTGAAATTGGATGTGAAAAAATTCTAAGATTATTACAGAATGGACAATGAAAAGTTTCGACGGCATTGACAGCCGAAAGGTTCCGATCGCACACGACGACAAGCGGATGGGGCCGATCGCAACGCAATGTAGACTTAAAAACAGTACATATATGATTCAGTATCGTTTAAAGACTATAAAATTCTTTTCGTTCCGATCCGCTGCGGGCCGTTTGGTGGAAACTTTACTTAAATGTTTTTTTTTAAATTGATAAATCCATCGGTTGATGATTTTTTTTAACAAAAAAGTTAAAATAAAAGCGTCATACCTTGTTTATAGTCTCCTGTGCGTGCGACAGAGATGCAACAAGATCTGAACGTTTATTTTCAAGACTGATGTCTAGATTGGATTTCTCCAATTTTACCACTGAAATAAAATAAGGAAAAGTAAACTTCTGATTTGACATAGAATATTACTGATTTGGAAATGAGTGTCAACAGTTTGTTATTTTTTTCAAGGTCATGATATAAACTTGCGATAATATTTCCAAGGAGGTAGGCAGATAGAGCGCAATAAAAATGAGCAGTGACCCTTCCAACTGTTGTAAATTTAATGTAGGTGTGATATTGCAGTGCAACACCTTTAGGTTCTGGCGCATTTCGAACAGCTTCTATTAGATTCCTGAGATCCATTTCAGCTTGCATCTTCAGCATGTTTAATTTCTCCTTATCCACCTGGTTCCTGCAGGCTGCGGGCCACACCCTGGCCACGTTGTCTAGGGCTGAAGTCAGGTCATCCGTGGAGTTGAGAACTACGTTCTTGCTTGGTATAGTGTGGATCGTCGGAGCGGTCAGCTGGAAGTAAAAATAGTCTGTAGCCTGGATAAAGACATTGGGTACTTTTTATCCTGAAAATAATCCCCCAAATAGATGAAATTGGGGGTGGAAATTTATACGTCAAATGCTTGTCTTGCATGATCGAGAAGAATATAAAGTATTTTACAATAATTAGAAGTAAAGCATTCCTTTTGGCATGAGGGAAGTTCCGGAAAGATAAGCTGGAAGTTGTTAGCAATTGCTTACGAGAAACCATACACGTACGGTATTACGAGAATTCTCGTAGAAGTAAAATACAATGTACAGTCAGCATTGGAGGTGAAAAACTGTTATTCCTTATAGAGTTTTGACCTCTTGCGTACCTAGTTCGGACGCTGACTATACTTACAGACGTTAATTGGTGGAATGCCATGACAAACCTACAACAATATTCTTTTGTAAATCTGCTATTTAATTCAATAATATTGTTCTAGTGACTAGCGTACCTGTACAGCAGTGAGCAGGTCCTGCGCAGACTCAGCGACTTTCGTCCCGGCGACGTCCAGGTCATACCCCGCTTCGCCCCCCACCTCGGCCGCCACGCCGTACACATGGGCTAGCAGCTCCGACGTCGTCCCACAAGCTTTCTTGGTCAAGTCGATGATCTGGTACCAAAAGTTTCAAGATTCAGCGGGGGACATGTTGAGTGGGACAACACGACGAATTAGTCTCTCACTTTACTTGTTTTAATCGACTTCAAAAAAAAGGAGGAGGTTCTCGATTCGTCGGATTTTTGTTTATGTATGTTCACCTCGGAGACTATGGGACCGATTTCAAAAAAACATTTTTTTGTCTGAAAGGGAATGTTTTCTAGGTGATCCCATTGTCATCAATTCTGGATCCTCAAATGACATAGTAGGAGATGCCGGGTAAGAGTGGAAATGTATGGAGTCTGTTTGTTAAAAATTCACTTGTTAATAATCCTTAGACTTTAGATATTAATTACTCACCTCGTGTTCTCTCTGCTGCAAAGCATGTTTGTCGAACACGTATGTCAGTTTGCCAGATGCTCGTGCAAAGTCTGCTATCGCTTGGCTTGTATCCTGTAAAAATATAACCATTTATATCTGTCGGTCAGTTTAGCCTAGTTGATGCTGCCTGCTAAACTGGCGAGAAATGTTGGGCTGCAGGCCGCGTATCCCTAACCCTTTGTTGCCCAGCCTCGGCCCCGGCCGGTGAAGAGCCAAATTGAATTTTGAAAAGTTCCGCTAAAGACAATCAGGATATGAAAATGTATGGAGCAGTACAATCTGAAACGATCTCTTGTCACCTACCGACTGCGCCAATTTATTAAGTTTTTTTAAGTTCATATAACCTGGACCTTTTTAAGGCACGAGTGAATAGGCATCTTCTGGGTGAGCTCGCTTCATCGTCGGCCTCATCTTTGCCTCCTGGCTAGATGCTGGCCAAGAGCAATCCCATTTTTAATAAGAAAAAAAAAATGGAAGATATTTTACATTTTTACAAGTGTTTATGTTTGAAACTGTACTTGTACTTCTAGGGGTTTTCCCGGTGTATAAAAGGAGTCCGGAATCTGTATTAGCACTGAATTTCTGGATTTTGAGTAGGCATTATTTTTAAGAAAAATGAAACTGAAACTTGAAATTGATAAATGAAAAGAAAAAAATAATAAAACCGGCCAAGTGCGAGTCTGACTCGCGTACGAAGGGTTCCATACCAGAAAAAAAAACGCCAACAACTACTCTGTTTTATGGGAGCCCCCCTTAATTATTATTATTATTTTGATTTTAGTATTTGTTGTTGTAGCCATAATAAAAATACATAATCTGTGCAAATTTCAACTGTCTAGCTATTATGGTCCTTGAGATCTAGCTCGGCCAATGGTAGCCATGAAAAAGGGCTAAAATATCACGTTTTTTGTATGGGAGCCCCCTTAATTATTATTATTATTTTGTTTTTAGTATTTGTTGTTATAGCGGCAACAGAAATACACAATCTGTGAAAATTTCAACTATTACGGTTCTTGAGATACAGCCTGGTGACAGATGGACGGACGGACGGACAGCGAAGTCTTAGTAATAGGGTCCCGTTTTTACCATTTGGGTACGGAACCCAAAAATTAAAAAGAAAACTGGAAATGAAAATGAAAAATGAAAAGGAAAATGAGAAATGAAATTGAAAATGAAAAAAGTTTATTTATTCACAAGAAATAATTACAAGATATGTCACGACCCTGTGCCCTGAGTTAGGAAACCCTGTGTTAAGAGTCCGTATATAGCCGTTTGCTGAATTCGCAAAACTTTTTGAGGTCATATCTCATTCAATATTCGTTTTCCTAAAGATTTTATTGTATCATATGAAAGATCATTTCAATTCAAGTTGAATAAGTGGAAAAGTTGTTTAGATTTAGCTCTCAATTTACTATATTTTGGCTCAGTCCAACAGCTGTTTTCTCAATTTTCGCTCGGAGACGTGTAAAACGAGTTAGATTTGAAGAACTATTTGATTTCAAACCGACATGAAACAATTAAATCTATATTGGATTGATAGTCTTCTTAGGAATAAGTGGAACACATTTTATAAGTTATATATTAAATTGTTGAGTAAAACCGTATTTCCATGCAACAACTTTTTAGTAAAAACACACGAAGAATCGCCTGTATTTTTGGCCATTTAGCACATTATTTCAAAAATATAAAACCATAATAAGAAACTCCAGTTCAAGCGCTATTCGTTCATATAAAAATATATGTATATGTAGAAGTAAATTTCGGCATAAAAAAATATTTCAAATCACCCTAAAATTCGTAATAAAACACCGTGCACGGCGCTCGATTCGGCAGTCGCCGCCAAGCGGTTCGAGGGAACGGTCACGTCGCTCGTCGATTTCAAGGTCACATAGCTAAGGGCGCATGGGCTAGCGGGAATTATAGCGCGATGAGGCAGTCTTGATCATTGGGTAAGTAATGCTTTTTGTTACATTTGACTTTTTATATGAAATTGCATTATGCATTTGTACTAATTGATGGAAATATTTTCATTGTACTATTAACATTTTTGACCTCTGTTCCATAGAAGGAGGTTCTTAATTAGTCTTCAGGTTTTATCTATAAGGGCGTATACTTTTTTCACCTATAGTATCAATTAATACGACATATAGAATAATAATAATTTTGTTAAATAGTGTTATTAATTAGGTGTAACGATTTTTTTTAAATCTGACTGAGCTGCAATGTACGCAGTCCAACTTATTTTGACATATCAAGTTTGTTTACTTTATCTGTTATAACTTTTAGAAACTGTCTTTTTCCCTTGAACTTGACTTAATTAATTAAGCAAACTAATTTAAATACTGACAAGACGCATCGGTACGTTAATTATTATGGGTGCAATACAATGCGTGCTTAATTATTATTTATTATGTATGAAAAAGAACGAACTTAATTTCCTAAAGAAATTAATGTAAAAAGGTTCCCTAGGTCCAATCTTAATCTCCATTACAATATACGCCCGTATAAAATTTACACACTGTATATACATTAAGCAATAGTTCTAAAAGTACGTCATCGAATTTTCATCATCATCAGTCTATATATACGTTCCACTGCTGGGCAGATACGCCCTCTCATGAATTATTTGGTTTTATTAGTTGGACTGTTCAGGTTGTTATTTTGCTGTTTCTTAATTTTGGCAGCCGTTTGTAATATTTCCGATTTACAGAATCTTATTCCCATTGCCTTTATCTGTGTGATATAAATTGCTTCCTGCTGTCCTGATGCTACTTTTCTGGCCTTTTTAGTCATTTCTGGTTTTAACCATATTTATGCAATTTTACCGAACATCTGCTTCGATGACAGGTCCCAACACATCCGTCAGCAACAATTGGTCATATTTGAAAAATTACTCCAACGGGAGTCTTATTTTATGGGTATCAGCTTTCTTTTTAAAGGCTAAAGCTAAAATCGGCTGCCAGGATAACATCGGTTTTCCTCACAAAAACATGACGGTATTTCTGCTTCTTCTTCTGCACCTTTGATAATAATTTCTGCTGTGTTATTTCACCACTTGTATAGAACTCACGCTTTTAAAGAGCATATTGTTTTGCGTCTTGTTAGTCATTAATGACGTAATAGTGATAATATTTGCTGAAGTTGTTTCATCTTTCACTTTAGTTGTGGTCGGACGGTGCAACATGTTTTATCTCCATACCTTTTTATCGCCCATCTTTTTCTTGCTCAGATTCTTACTATTCATGTCGCTAAAGAAGTATACTATAAAACAATATTTATAAATTGATTGGTTATATTATTTTAGATTCATGTATGGCGCCTAGGAAGGCAAACCGTTCATTTCGTAAAGTAAAGAGGAAAAAAATATTTTGTGGTCCTAAAAGAGAAGGTCCAGACTATAAAGAAACCAGCGCAACGCCGGAATCTGGAAAGGTTAAGGAATTATTCTTATTTATCTGTTGATGAAGCTTATTATACTTTAGGCAAATTAAAATAATTATTATTCTAGGATGTGCAGTATAATGAAAATGTCGAACCCGATTAAGACCAAGGCACCACAGACCAGTAAACATGCCATATCGAGTATGGTGTTGAAGTTTGGCTGGTCAAAAGATGGGGCTATTGCTGAGAGGTCCGGACGTCTGCCATAACAGTGCTTCTACACGTTATCGAGGCAGGCGATGACCATCCAATACGAGTAGCTATTAACCTTATTAAAGTAAAAATAAAATGTACCTACATTTATAAATTACCTGGTATTTTACTTCATCACCTACACTAAAACCAAGAAACGAATAAGTCAGGTAAAAACTATTCACCTAGAACTTGATAACCTGGAAACTGAAAACTCTAACAGCAATTCATTATCGACCGAGTGAACGAAAGCGAGTAAGGTCTCCGTTTCAGCTTGGACAAAAATGCTTTTGTCTGTCTGTCCGGATTTCCGGCTGTTCTCCTCTAGAGATCCCATTTCTCAACCAATTCTCGTGGAATTTGGTGAGCAGGATTGTTTTTTTTTTCTCGAGCAAGTTTAAAAAAAAAAACAAAATAGCGGAGATATGCAAAACGACAGACTCGCGAGGTCTACAGCTCACAGAGCCAAATAAGAAATAATGTAAATAACCTAAGTTTTAAGATGAATAAAGATAAATAATAGTAAATATTGGGGAAAATCTTAACAAATCGACCTAGTGCCAAACTAAGTAAAGCTACTAAATGACTACTAAATACTAATGGATACTAAACGACGATATAAATACTTATACTTATATAGATAAATAAATACTTAAATACATAGAAAACGAATATCCATGACTCAGATCCAATGCCCATACCGGGATTCAAACCTCAAGCTTCGTAGGCAGGGTCAATACCAACTAGGCTAAAGCGGTCGTCAAACAAGTAAGTACTTAAGGCGAAGGGGTAGGCAAGCTCTTTCCATACGCACTTTGTGCAAGTTTTTCTTCGTTTATGTTTGCGCTATAGTTATTATTTTTGGTCAATATGTTTATTTTTCTGTTAGCTACGACTTGATGTTTATTATTTTTATTTAATTATTTTATTTATTTACTTATTTTTATTTTTTTGAAATAAAGCAAAGTTTCAATATCAGGTTCTGCGTATATCCAATATGTACAAGCAAAAAATAAAATAAAATGATGTAGTGCCGAAACTAACGAATAGAACTTGCACAACGTTTGTATGGAGAAGGCCTTGCCCTACCCTTCGCCTTAAATGAATTCTGAATTAGTAGTAATTACATAAATACATTATAATGAACGATACAGTTCTAAGTTACCTGACATTTTATTTAAATAACTACATAAACATACAAATATTAAGAAACGAAAAAGTCTCATAAAACGGTTAAAGTATCAACACTACTCTACGCCGACCTAGCCGCCTCGCTCGACCCCCACTAAAACACCTGCGCTGGCGCGCTAGGAGACGGGTAATAATACCTAGAATCGAACTTTTTCCGGGCCGATACGGACTCTTAAATGACCCAGTTTCGCATCAATGATGGTTACACTTAACTTTAGAAAGCGACTGCCATATAACTTTTCGACCAGAGGGAAAAAAGACCCTGTTGGAATCAAACAAGTTTCCCCGCGATGTTTTCCTTTACCGAAAAGCTACTGCCAAATATCAAATGATAGGATTAAGAATTGTGAAATTGATTAGGTAGCGGACCGTGGGCATCCTTGAGAATGCAACTGAACTGGGATAATGCTAAAATGATGATGATTCTGTATATATTTTTTGTTGAAAAACCCAATGGCACGAGTAGGGTTCAAAATTGCAACCTCCAATTGACAGTCTGCCTTGCCGCACGCGGATTTTTATGATGATGATGATGATGTTAATGAATAATTCCTTTGTGTGTTTACCTCTCCGTGGTGAGCATTAAGAGCAAGCGCTCGTACAGCATCGCATAAAGCTTTGGTGTCAGCGTATACTCTATCTCGTCCTGCTGGTGGGTATTGAGAAGATGTATGTTTTGCTTCTGCGAAAAAGAAAATGAAGCCAGTAAGGTTAGCGACACTCACTTAAGGCGAAGGGTAGGGCAAGGCAGTCTCCATACAAACGTTGTGCAAGTTTTATTAGTTAGTTTTGGCACTACAGCCTTTAATTTTATTTTTTGAACAGAATTTGATGTTAGAAATTTTGCTTTATTTCAGTAAAATAAAACCTCAAGTCATAGATTTTATCAAGTAGATATTTTTGGCAATAGTATAGGTGTTCATAAAAAAACTAATTATCGAAGTAATAACACACAAGAATTGATAAAATTTGATATAATTTACTGTTTTGATGTGAAATAGACTGCTTCACAAATAGTTTTTGTCACTTTTTAATAATTTTATGTTGTTATTGTTGACACTGAAAGTCCTTAAGACTTTACGGTGCTATGAATATCTCCGAATGATAAACTTATGTTATTTAATATGTGGTAAACGGAGTGGGTCATACATATTGTAAGCATTCATTTAAAACGATAAGTATAAGAACCATTTGTAGTGACTGTTAGTTTACCTATATAAATAAAAAATAGCTAACAGAAAAATAAGCATATTGTCCAAAAATAATATCTGTAGCGCAAACACAAATGACGAAAAACGTGCACAAAATTTGTATGAAAAGAGCTTGCCTACCCTTCGCCTTAACTACAATAATATGTACGATTTTTTCACCTTATTGCTTAGTAACATCTGGAACCTGATGATGCTGTACTAAATGTGATAAGGTGATCTAGACATAAAATAATGAGCCTTACCATGAACGACGTCAGGCATAATACACGCTATGTTAGATATCGCCGTATCGGCTGCTGCGTAATCTTTATTCTCGGGATCTACAACAAAAAAAGTTCATTACAGAAATACTGAGAATTATTTTCCAGAAGCCAATTGATAACAAATCTAATGTTAACGTGAGAATTGGCTACTTGCCACATGTTAAAATGTATAAATAAATAAAAATGAGGATTTTTTTACACATATCCAACTAAGTTTTGTTTTGTGGGTACTAAACGACGATATTATTATATTTAATAGACATATACTTAAATAGATAGAAAACATCCAAATCTGAGGTGCAAAAGTTTCTCACCGCAGAAACAAACGCTCTTACCAGGATTTGAACCCGGGACCTCTAGCTTCGGAGACAGTGTTACTACCAAATAGGCTAAACAGGCCGACAAAATATATTTAGCACAAGCTTTGGCCCGCGACTTCGTCCGCGTATAATTCGTTCTCGCCTTAGAATGATTTGTTTTCCCATACAATCTTTCTCAAGCTCAGGTGGATACCAGGAACTTAGGGGTGACATGTTGGAGAAGAAAAGCCACGAATAGATCGGACTGGAGATATTTGCTTGACCAGGCTAGCCTAGGGCCCACCCGCGGCTATAACGCCTCAGATGATGATGATGATACAATCTTTCACCCTTCTTTACACCCCCTTAAGAAATGATTACAGTCAATATGACATTCCCTAGAAATCCTATTGTCAAAACGAATCATTAAGTGCTTATTTCGGAATATAAATAAAAAACCGATTCTAGACGAATGAATCTCGTCAAAACATTACATGTACATTGTACAATGGTTAAAGTCTCGCTACGCAGTTCTGCCGTAAAACGTTATCTCAACAGAGCGAGTTCTTCATGTAAGTATGATGACCGAAGGCCGGAAGCAGAGCGGCAAGGCATGCGAGAATAATCACTCAGAGCGGGCTTCCCATGTAAGGCTGAGGGCCGAAGGCCTGAAGCAGAGAGGCGAGACACGCGAAACTGAAGGCCGAGCCTCCCAACAGAGTAGATTCTTCATGTAAGTTTGATGACTGAAAAGCCGAAGGAGAGTGGCAAGGCATGCGAGGCCGAAGGCCGAGCTATGTCGTCGCCGAAGATCCAGTTGCCATATGAAAATTATACTCCATTCGTTCGTACCTATTCACGCGATGCCTAGACATATAAACAGACAAACAAACAGACACAAATTCTTAAAACTGTTGAAACGATTTCTGTTATCGATTCTAAGTATCCTCAACTAACTTTTTTTCGAATATCTTCCATGTACAGACTTTCGACCCTCTTCTAAGTGTACATCTAGAATGCTCCAACTGTCTATGCTGACGATTGGGCTGCCCAGCTCAAGTGATCTCTTATATCAAACAGTTTTTATGGTGTGAACGGTCAACAATTACGTAAAAAATTACGCACGACAAAATAAAATGGTACACCGACGATACAAAGTGTGTATTGAAACAGCTGTTTTTGTATTTAAGCATATGAATAAAAACAATGTATTTAAGCATATGAATAAAGTATCGCAATTGCATTTTGATGTACACGCAAAGTAGAACTAATTGCGAAAAGGTTGTGCTCAAAAATAGCGTCAACAATCAGAAGGAATTATGATACATCGGTTTTGACATCATGAATCGTCAACTTGTTTACAATTCTGCTATGGTTTAAGTTAAATTTCTTGACACGCTGTTATACTCCCAATTGGCTGAAACTTAAATCGTAGAATGGCGTATGAGGATTAAACCACCCCGTTTCATAGACCTTACTTGCATCCCCGATTTAATATCAATTTGATGGAAGATCATCGGGACAAAATGTACACTTATAATATATATAAGTGAATTCAGATTATATACTATTAGCATACAAATCATCTTAATCTGTTCAGCTGTTTTTGCGTGATTCAGTGACCAACATCCAAACATCTAAACTTTCGCATTTATAATATTAAGTAGTGCGAGCATGGTATAAAGTGAGTGCACATGAAGTGAACGGCAAAAGTAACATTGTAATTGCATGTTTTTATATAGGATTACAAAGTTTTATATGTAGTTTTTGAATCTAGAAAACGGGACTGAAATTTGGGTTTAGAGTCACAGTTACTTAATGGAATAAATCATAATAGTATTCAAAATTTGAAGAGACCATGGTGGCTGGCGCGCACACTGGGCAGCGCCGCGGTGCAGCGCTTGCGTTTATATATTTTTTTCAGTTTCTATCTTAAGATTTCACAAATTTTGAATGAGGATGTTTTTCCTTTGTCGTCAAGTATATGCTTACCAATTTTCATACGTGTAACTTGTGGATTATAGGAGTTTCCATACAAAATCCAACCCCTCTTTTTACCCCCTTTTAACCCAAATTTGCACATTTTTTATAGTCTAAAACCTGACCGGGTATTTACTCGACAGATTAGTAAAGTTTTCATTAAAATCCGTTCAGCCGTTTTCACGTGATGCGCGTTCATATAAACAGACAAACAGACAATAGTTCTAAAAACTGTTGGAACGTGTTCTGTTATCGATTCTAAGTATCCCCAGCCAACTTTTTTTCGAATATCTTCCATGTACAGACTTTCGACCCTCTTCAGCTTTATTATATGTATAGATGGTGTTACTGTGTGGATAGTAAAGCATCAAAATATCGCAATAAATTTCCGATTATTAAAATTTATCAAAATCATAAAAAGATATGAGACATATTTCTACTTTTTTTTTATTCACCACCACCGCCATATCAATATTAGCCCGTGGATGTCCACTGCTGGATATAGGCCTCCCCAATTTCATGCTTTTTTATCCGCCAATAGCAAATTAAAAAATACCAAAATAATATTTATGAAAAATTAATTGTATGACAATATGTACAAAAACGCATTTTCGAATAAAAAAAATTTTTTTTTGAATGGTGGTCTTTTAATGACTACTCACGTATAAGTGTAAGTTGTAGTACTTAAAAGTATTGTACACTTCACAAAAAATACCTAACTCTGAGTCGAGTAGGCATAAAAAACAAAAATCCTAAACTATATTTTTTGGAACTCATCAACAAGATGACTACCACTAACTTAAAGTAAAATGAGATGTGGCATTGTTAAAGACGACCGTTGTACGTTAATAGGATGAGGTAAAAACAACATGGAAAAATGAAGAGTTAGAAATCGAAGGTGTAGTATTCGCTTATCATGTGGGGCGTATGCTTATTTTCCACCGTTGCAGTATTAAGAAAATATATAAATAAATATTGATTTACCTTTGGTGGCTATAACCAGCGAAGCGATGGCAGCATTCAGTTCACCAAGAGAGGACCACAGAGGTCGATCTACAAGGACTTCTCGTTCTCCCAGCTTTGGATCCTTGAGAAAACATAAATTAAAATAATCAAGCATTATGGCTGAGGTATTTCTGTATATTGGAGGTACATCCTCACTTGTGCCACTCCAAATAGGTATGACGTAAGTTTTGGATGACATTAAGCTGTGCCCTATCTCTCTAATATTTTAGTAACCAGGAGCCCTATGATGTGCTAAAATAGTGAGTAGTCCTAATAGAAAAAGACACAGGTGTGTCTCAAAGATGGCAATTTCAAATTATTATCCGAAAGAAAAAATATTTCTATTTAAGTGTGAACAAATTGTAAACGCCCTACCGACCGATTGTGGTGTATGGTTACTGGTTAGATGATAAGTTAATGCTTCTCTAGTAAAAAATAAATACAAATATAAACTCACGCCTATATTCCTAAAATATGTAGGCAGAGCACACGAAAATTAATTTCAGCGCCACTTAGCAATTGTAGGTTTATAGAAATTATAGATGGAGAAAATGTGATATTACAGTGACAGGTTGCTAGCCCATCGCCCACTATACACTTCAACTGGTCCCCATAGTCGACTTTTAAGACACCCAAGGGAAGAAAGGGGGAGGTTCTATACTAACCTGGCACAACACGGTGATAGTAATGGCTAACAAAGAGTTTATTTTATTTATTAATCTTTATTTCGGATCAGTTACATCCATATATGTTGTTAATACTGTTAATAGCGTTTGACTTAAGATTATGTTAGTATTAAATATATACTTACACAAATAATCGTGTCGCATGAATCCAGAGTTTCTTGCAAATCGGACAAGGACTTGGCAAACTGCTGCTGTTTGCTATCGCGTTCTGCGTCGGGTCCTGGACAGTAGTATTCAGAATTAAATTAGAACTTTAAAAAATCAAAATAGGTTTTAATTGAATGTTGTGAAATAAATTTACAACATGATAATTATTTTGCGATCTTATTTTTTAAATATCACATAAGATTGATGTACAAAAGCGAACTAAAAGATTTCTTGTTCTGTAGTATTTTAATCTTAAAAGGCACCTTTTTAAGGCACGAGTGAATAGGCATCTTCTGGGTGAGCTCGCTTCATCGTCGGCCTCATCTTTGCCCCCTGGATAGATGCTGGACAAGAGCAATCCCATTTTTAATAAAAAAAAAGTAGACTGCCTAAAAATAATTAACTCACCATCAGTTCCTCCGAGAATGAATCGCAATCTTTTCGCCTTTTTAGCGTAACTGTTAGTTCCTTCTTGCATTTTCTGTAAATTTAAAATACAGTTTACTACAATTACTAAAAATACGAGCATTGAAATGGTTATATGGGTTACTCTAAACTAAAAGGTAACTGAAAGGTTATCAATATTTTTATCATCATCATGTCAGCCGAAGGACTTCCACTGCTGGACATAGGCCTTCCCCAAAAACTTCCACAATGACCAGTCCTGCGCCACCCGCATCCAGCGGAAACCCGTGACACTTACCAGGATATCAGTCCACCGTGGGGGGGCCTACCCAAGTACCCACGCTATTATCACTATATCCTTTTTTGGGAACTTCTTCCAAGCAGTCTACTCATAGATTATGTTTACATCTATGTTATTTTGAATAAAACATATCTGATATGTTTTGTATTTTGCATGTTACCACATGTTACCTGTAAATCATTAGCGTCAATACTCTGGTAAATCATTCCAGTGGCATCCAGCAGTTCTTGCATCTCTTTTAGCAAGCTCGTTCTATCCTTGTCGTCCTTTACAGCACTTAGAGTTTGTGCACCTAAAGTTAAATAAACAGTATTGACTACATGAATTTCATCATTACGATATGGAATTTTTATAGTACCTATTAAAGCTGCGTTTATATGTGAACCGTTTCATCACTGATTAAATTAATATTGCCTGGATGAATTTTGGTCGAGGAAGTGCTTAACATTGTCAAAGAAAAGAAGTTCCTGTTTTAACAGAAGACGACTAATACTTCATTATAATTTTGGAAGGGAAAGAAGAAGGACGGCAGAAGAGAGAGGGGGCCAAGATATGGACTAAATCATGTAGAAAATAAATTCCGTTGTCATATGAGTCTGTCAAAGGCACGGTTCAGGAATGAGGTACATGGAGATTGCTCTATCGACGAGAGCCTATGTGTTCATGATGATGATGAGATGTCAAGATTGTAGTCTATTTTTGACTTGGGTTTCAAGCTGACATCCTCGCTCCAGAGTCCAGACCATTATGGACACAATTCAAAATAAGGAGCCCATAACCAATTAAATCACGATAAAAGTATTCATTACCACGAGTTAACTCCGGGACGAGTTCTTTGATAGTAATAATGGCGCTGTCGGCAGCTGCGTAGTCTATGTTATTGGGATCTGAAATAATAATAAAAACTTTTCCAATTATAATTATTCATGTTCAATACCTCTGTTGAAACCTATTGACTCATACAACAATATAAATGTCTGCTTTAAAGGAAATGGCTCTCCCTGGTGGCAGAGGTCAAGATCTATTTCGGATAGCTGAGCCAGTGTAACCCTTAGGCCATAAATAGTACTTACATTTAATTATTCTCATCGTACCTTACCTGGGAGGCCTACCTCCTTCGGCTGATATGGTGGTGATGGATGCCTTACCAAGAAACTATTGTATCCACAGGCAAACTGTTGCTACAGTTTTGGGCAATGCATTTAGTAGTAGTATAAGTAACATTGTAATTACTAGATAAATAAATAAAGTCAGAAAGTAAGAAATAAATAAATAAATAAAGAACTAAATAAATAGAGGCACACTGAAAAATATATAGTAATTCTCACCAGCATACGCAGCAGTGAGTCGAGCAATGGCTTCGTTAAGTTTCGCGAGTTTGTCACGAGTTGATCGCTCCAGTGCCTCCGTCTCTTGCGAGCTTAACGTTGGCCCTTTATATTTCTGAAATCACGCATTCACTCTTAATTTGACAAGAAAAGAAGACCCATAGTTAAAGTCGCACTGACACTTCTGGTCAAAAAAACGGCCAGGGCGTTTTGAACTCCGGTGATCATAGTCAAGCAAAAGTAAATAAAATACCTATACTTAGCGAAATGTGTAATGGACAAAAACGTGCGGTTGATTTAACCGTGGATTCAATTTTATATTATATGTACATTTGCTCTCTACATAAACCAGTTTTGGACTAAGCACATATTTTATGGCTGTTTTGTTTTCATGGCTATCCAGAATTCTAGGTTCACACATTCACAGACTAATTACAATTTGCCGACATACATCTTTCAGGATCTTGTCGCACGCGTCCAAAGATTTCTGCGCACCCGACAAGGTGGTTATAAACTTGAGACGCTTGCGTTCGGTTGCTTCTGGTCCATCCATATTCGAGTCATCTGAAAAATGAACTTCCACATTAAGAAGATGGTTTGCCGTATCGATATATTAAGAAAAACCCTTAAAATCAATAAATCTCAAACTAGAAACAGGTGTTTTTGTTTGTTGTTGTTTTTGTTAGGTACTTATAAAATTCGTGCCAACGAACGATAAATAAACTTGCCATCCAACTCACTGCAGGCATTCCTAAGTCTATCCAAAGCCTTCTTGAGCTCAGCACTTTGGTTCCTTATGGAGTCAGCCCGGTTTCGACCCTCAGGGTGCTCCAGCAAGGGTCTGCAGGCAGAGTCAAGGAGTTTCTCTGATGATGCCAGGTCTTCGACGGCTGCTGAGAGGGCGCTTCGGCAGTGAGGCTCGTGGAGACACGATGCTGTGAGCTGCAGAAATATATGTATTATAAATCACTATGAAGTATGAACCATGAGAAAAAATCATGAGGACCATTTAGAATTAGGTACATAAAATATAATCATGTTCTTCACAACACACGTTGAAATCCATTTGGAATGCGATGTATACGTGTCAGATCCGCAGTAAACAAGAGGCCACCGGAGCTCCCGAGAATGCTCTGCGTTAGGAGTGAAGAGCCTGCATTTCTTATTAGCTGTGAATACTTAATATCCTCAGTTAACCAAGGGTCGACAGCATAGTCTCATAGTTGTCATGTCGTATGCTCGGAAGCCATCGTCGTCGTTTAAAAAAGAGCAAAAAGAGCAAGATTCTTATCGCACCTGTGCACAAGACGTCAACCCGACAGCAGCATTGGCGCACTTATGTGCAACGTTCAGGATCTTAGGTGTAGCAGGGTCATTGACCTCACCAGCAAGCTGGTTGATAGTCGCGACTAGCAAGCGAGTCTTGTCGTCCACTTCTTTGGTCAGGTCGATGATCTGAAAACAAGAGAAAGTTGAGTAATTAAATGAGTAATTCAAACCGAAAAGGGCACAGCAGAATGTCATCTCGCTCATATGTGAAGCAGCCCAACTAGGGAAGTACCGCCACCTTGCGGGTAATACATCAGTACTTCCTTTGCGGGTTGTAGTGGGTAAAGACTGTGTTGATGGTGAGGGATACATTTCTCTAGCTGTGAACACAATTAATCTTCAAGCCAAAAAGGGTCGTCAATGTGCTTGTGATTCTTCTGGAGTCTCAAGCGTCCATAAGCTACGGTGTCTGCTTATAATCAGGTAGGCCTTAAGCTTGTTTGCAATCGTCGTTGTACTAAAAAATAACCCATGTTTTTTTTTTTAATTTTTGTCCGTGTAGCGGACAGCTATGTTTTTTAATTTTATTAAATTCAATTACGAAGAAGTTAAATTAAAGCTGTTGTGTATATACCTCATTTTTCATCTCAGGGTGAACTCCATGTCCAAAAATAAACTGTAGTCTACGGGACTTTTTGGCGAATTTATCGGTCTCGTCGTGCATTCTCTGCAAATAAAATATTCATTGAATGAATGAATGATTTATTGTTCACTGTGTACAAGGTAGATGGTAAACAGGTAAAAGGTATCAACCAGCTACCCTGTGCGGGCATACAATATTAATATTTAACCTAAAATACATTATATAATAATATTACTACAAAATGTTAATTGAATTTAATTATTTTTAGCACATGCACCATCAAAAAATTCTTTAATATCATAGAAGACCCTGTCAATGAGCCAATTCTTTAATTTACGCTTAAACAGATTCCCATCTAACATCTTTATTTTTAGTTTAGATTTAGTTATGAAATTGAAAGTGTTATTTGTATGAAAGGAAAAAATCGTCAACATTATTGAAACATTTTAGGTCTCTGTAACAGTTTTATCGACTCAATACGGTTTGCCAGAAGTTTTCTCAAATTTGAAATTTTGTTGACGTCAAATTGTCTTTCGCGAATATTGAAGAAATTGCTGTTCTCACCTGCAAGTCGTCACAACCTATATTCTGAGCAATCTTCCCAGTAGCATCTAACAGATCTTGCATATCATTAATCAGGCCACTTCTGTCTTTGCCGTCATTCACGGCACTAAGCGCTTGCACATCTGAAATTAAATTACTATTAGTATAATCAATACCAGTTGGTTGTACTGATATTTTCTTATAAATTATCTTATTATTTGTCTAAGTATTTTCGTATTACCTGACTTTTTTGCCTTCTTCACTACTACGATTAGTCTCTAATTTGAACTACCGGGCGTCAACGTAACTAATACATGGATCATTTCATAAGGTATGATTATGATTTTTATAATATTAAGTATATAATAAGTAACATAGTAGGAGAGAAATTCAAGGTATAAAAAGACCTAGAACGTGGCTTGATTGGATAAATATTAGGGACTGGACTAGTACTCGCCACACTGGCTAGGGCGGCGAAGAATAGAAAAGAATGACACATGATGATCACCGACATCCGGTAGGATATGGCACCCTAAGCAGAAGAATTGTTTATTAGCGTCCTAATAGAAAAACCTAGTCGTATACTACCAACATTTTATCTAATGGAATGTTTAAGCTGATATTCTTAAATATTTTAGTGGCCACTTCTCTTAAAAAATTAAATTTATTAATAAAAATTATTACCATTCGCTAATTCCGGTATAAGCTTTTTGATGGTGTTCATCGCACTGACAGCAGCTGGGTAGTCTATGTTCTTCGGGTCTGAAAAAAAATCAAAGTTCAACAAAAGACAACTGCCGGCCAGGTTCGTCATTCATTACCTTGAAGAATGTTGTGATTACTGCAAAATTATCAAAATTACACAATTCTATGACTTTGCTTTTGTAATTTAAGTCATTTATTACCCTATTTAAAAATTGAGATGAACATATGTTATATGCACTTTATATTCACTTTTAATGCTGTTGACATAATTTTAATTATCATATGACCCAGCCAGAAAAGACATATCGAAATCTAAATATCTCACCAGAATGCGCCGCGGTAAGACGAGCGATCGCCGCATTTAGTTTTGCCAGCTTGTCACGAGCTGAACGTTCTAATGCTTCCACGTCCTCAGGATTTAAAGCAGGCCCTTCATATTTCTGCAATCATGGATAGTAGAGTTCATCAGTTGATAAGTCGGTAGGGTACCCAGGAGCCTGGCAATATCGCTCTTTGTAAACTTCTGAGTGCCGTGGTATGGTGCCCTCTCGTGCTATGGTGTATGGCTGTTAAATTTGTTATTTAACTAATTTTGTGTACATTTAGGAGAGGTGGTTATGGATTAATTCACGAAATATGAAATAACCCTTAAGTGACCGTTCTTGGCATCCAAAGGGAACTGATAAGAAATAGAATTGGCTCCCATCAGGGACAATAATGATCCAGGCATCTTCAGTGAGCTTCATCTTAGGCCCTGTTGTCACTTACCATCAGGTGAGACCAGGGCCAATCGTTGTTCAATCTTTTGTAAAAAATACCACCTACCTTAAAATTGGATATCATGTTACATGAGACACCTGTTTAGCTTGCATGTTAAGCTAGCGGTTAGAGATTATACCACATCATCATCATCATTATATCAGCCGAGGGATGTCCACTCCTGGACATAGGTCTCCTCCAAAAAGTGGCATAATGGTGGCGCAGGGCCGGGCGGTCCTGCGCCACCAGCATCCAGCGGACTCCCGCGACCTTCACCAGGTCATCAGTCCACCTTGTGGAGAGTCTAAGTGTATTTTTAAAGAGTCTGCAACGCGCATGTATCTCCCCTGGAGTTGCAGGCGTCCATAGGCTGCGGTGACTGCTTACCATCAGGCGGGCCGTACGCTTGTTTGCCACCGACGTGGTATTAAAAAAAAAGAAAAAAGTAACCCACACTTGTCCCATGTTATGTCATTGTCATTAGACGGTATATATCTATGATTACAAGATGTACCCTCATTAAGATGTCTCTCGCGTCGTCTATCGCGTGGTTGGCGGCGCCGACGCAGTTGATGAAGGAGGCGCGGTGTAGAGTAGCTTGAGTCTTTTCGTCTTCGATAAAGCTTTGTCGGGAATTCTAGGAAAAAAATAAGAAGTTTAGTCATCCATCATCAATATCAGTTGATCACATTTAAAAATCGATTCATCTGATCATCATCATCATCATCAGTTAATCACATTTAGAAGGAATGTCGATGCCGCCTAGTACAGGTTATTTTGTAAATAATTTACAAAGAGACGCCGGTCATTATAGGATTTGTACTGGTTGTCAAGGATATAAAGAATTTTGTTTTTTGTTTTATTTTGAATTTTGAAAAAATATTTTGTTCCTTTAACCAACGTTCGCAGTTTAGGATTTTTACTAATACCACACAACTAAAATCTAACAAATCCAAACAATGACGAGTACCTTGATCTTCGATTACCTATTATTCCGATGCGAGAATTTGTTTACGGAATCTGAACTTCACATTGTCACGAGTAATTTCAAATGAAATTATTATCCTTTTACCTATATTATTTATTTAACTTTACAATAAGATAAGATAACTACATCATTGCCTTACTCTGACTAGTTGGCTTCGTCTCTTGACTCGGGAGTCGAGAGCGAAGTACATCTGCGTTGTCAGATCTGCTATCCTCATGGCGGCCTCCTGGGCTTCCTGAGGGCTCTGCAAAATAAAACAAAACAGTGTATAATAGTAAACTATCTGGGTTGAAAGATCAGCTGGCAGTTTCTTTTGCAAAGAGACAAAGAAATGCCATCTCTTGCACATTTGGAGCAGCACAACTGGGCAAATCGCTACTTTATGGTGGTTCATAAAAAGTGTTCACCTAATTGCCTTGATCAAGAGCAAAAGTAAGTGGATCGGCTACTACTGAACCAAGCTATCTTAGACGTTGTCGTGACTTTCGATCAGGTAAGGCGAGCCGATCGCTGGTTCATAAACGGCTGGTCTTATTTCTGTTATCGAATGTAACTTCTAAAACAGCTCACCAAGAAACCGTTAAGTTGCGTGACGTTGTCACACAGCTCATTCAGCTCACATGTAAGTTTCTTCTTGGCAGCCTCGTCAGATTGCTGGTCTATGCAATGTTTTACACCTGGAAATCAATAAAATTAAATTTGTACACTCATTTTGTGTATAATACATGTCAAATAACACTCGGGTATGTCCTAAAACAACGACCAAGACCACCGAGGGATGGGCAGCAGCCGCTTTAGAGTACGGTGGAGATACTGCGATCGCCAATCTGCATGCCAAGCGTGGCGATTATGGCATTTACCCCCCATGAAATTGGGGGAGGTCTATGTTTAGCAGTTGACGACCTTCGGCTGATACGGTGGTATGGTGGTGCGTGCTGCGTTGAGCGAGAAAACTGCTAGCTCTGCGATCTCAGCTTCAGTCAGTCAGCTTTTTGTGTGTTGTTTTTGTGTGTTGTTTGTGTTTTTGTGTATAGCTTTTTGTATATCTTTACATACAAAAACATATCGCACAACAAGACTCCGTAGAGCTATTTCTTCAGTGTCATATAGATTTTGATAGGGAATAACGTTTCTCACTTCATTCTGCTACGGTTTTCCATCAATATATTTACCTGCAACGAGGCTGGGCATGTCTCTGACGATGACGTCGACTATTTTCTTCGATGCTTCAATGTTGGCTTCATTTGGTTCTAAAAATAAGAATATAACAGTGTTAACGCAAAGTAAACCACGAACAAAAAATATGAAAAAATAACTATCTATGTACTTGTGTTTTATAAAATATGAACATTTCTTTTTACGTCACTTGTCACTTCATTATTAGCATAAGAATCAACATATGAAGATAAAGATCTATAAGTCTCACCATTAAGAAGAGTAACGATTTTGACTGCATTTGCGTTGAGTTCGTTAAGTTTCTTCCCTGTATCAATCGACAATTCTCCCCGCATAGTTACTCCACTTGTCTGTGAGCAGGATACATACATTATTAATTTTAAACATGGTGTCTCCTCTCCAGCCTTTCCGACAGTTCTAGTTTTGAAATGTAAAAACCATTAAGGGTCGATCACGAGCCCAGGTCAAGAAATTAGTGGAGGGCAGGGACTGGTGATACCGTGACGCAGAGTTGTGAAAGTAGCCATTTATGTAAACTAGACCAATGACTTCAAGTCCACAGCACGAGCTCATCAGGATTTGTTCGACAAATTTCACAAAAGCAATTTTTCACAGTAGCGAATTTTCACATCGCGTTTGTTCATGATCGCAAACTTTATATTACTCGTCTTTTTTCATGTAGCGATTTTTCATAAAGCGTTTTATAATGTTCGCGTTTAATTTTTTCTCTTACTTTACCAGTAGATTCTTTTATCAATCGCACATATTCGTAGTCATTTTTTTTTCTCATTCCGATTTTTTACACGTTTTTATTTTAATATTAGCGTATTATAATACCTACGATATAAAACTACGATTAAAATAAGAATATTGCCTTAAGCACGAGGGGTTAATCGTAATATTCCTGAAAAGAAAAATCACAAACTGATTTACACTACCGTGCTCCGCCGACTTCCAGGGGCAATATTTTTATTTTAATCGTAGTTTTATATCTTAGGTATTATACTTCGCTAATAATAAGACTCTAGGCATCCTTCAGGATGCAACTATACTGGGAATAACGCTAGGATGATGATGATGATAATACGCTAATATTAAAATATTATCGTGTAAAAAACGAGATTAAAAAAAAATTACTACGAATATGTGCGATTGATAAAAGAATATACTGGTAAAGTACGGGAACGTAATAAAACGCTTTATGAAAAATCGCTACATGAAAAAAGACGAATAGTAAAATTTGGGTTCATGAAAGAACGCGACGTGAAAATTCGCTACTATGAAAAAATGTTTTAGTAAAACTTGTCAAACAAATCCATGAGGTTGTCATACATAACACAACAACACCTAAACTACGCAATATAAACCCATCGTTTTTGGGCTCATTGGACCCTTCTTAACGAGTAGTGCGAACCTTACTTATTTATTTATTTAATCTTTATTGCACAATAAGAAATCTTAACGTACAAAAGGCGGACTTAATGCCATGAGGCATTCTCTACCAGTCAACCTTTAGGCAGAACAGAAAGACTGTAGGCGGTGCAACTATAAAATACCAGAGAACAAATTTGGTAAGCTTGTATATGTTGCAGTCAAAAGTGTGAACTGGTCAAAAGAACTTTTAACCGACAAAAACAGGCAAAACTACTTTTGACTGAGCATGTTGGTCAAAAGTAGTTTTACCTGAAAATCATTGGTTAATAGTAATTGTGACTGTTACTATCAGTCAAAAGTACTTTTGACCGCAGGCACTCGACAAAAGCACTTTTGACTAAAAATAACAGCCAAAAATAGTTTTTCCCAAGGAGGTTGGTTAAAAGTACTTTTGACTGTCAGACTCCGTCATAAGTAGTTTTGACTGGTTGTCAGTCAAAACCCTTAAAAAGTTAGTCCTTAATATGTAGCACCCCCCCATAAAAAAATATAAATTAAAAAAACCCTACAATTCGAAACAAGTTTATTATTAAATAGGTTCTCGTATAATACAGGGCAAGTGGTGTACCTGTAAACAATTGTGACAATAATAATCGTAAGTTTACTCAACATAAAACAATTTTCAAAGTCTCTAAGTTTTTTTTTTAATACTACGTCGGTGGCAAACAAGCGTACGGCCCGCCTGATGGTAAGCGGTCACCGCAGCCTATGGACGCCTGCAACTCCTAGGGGTGTCACATGCGCGTTGCCGCTGTACTATAGTCCGACGGTGTCCAGAGGTAAGCAAAACATTAATCATAATATAACTACAACTCAAGTTCTAACAATATTAAACAACACGAAATAATAATCACAAAATAATCATCAGAGGTAAGCAAAACATTAATCATAAAATAAGTACAACGCAAGCTATAACAATATTAAACAACACAAAATAATATTCGTAATATTAAGTTTACTTAACATAAAATAATTTTCAAAATCTCCATGTGTCCAGAGGTAGGCAAAACATTAATCATAAAATAAGTACAACTAAAGTTCTAACAATATTAAACAACACAAAAGTATTAAGACAATTACGTATTTCTTGCAAACAACATAACCAGGTTGGACCCGGGTATGTCCTAAAACTACGACCAAGACCACCGGGGGATGGACAGCAGTATCCCTGGAGTGCGGTGGAGACACTGCGATCGCCAACCCGCATGCCAAGCGTGGCGATTATGGCAATTACCCCCTATGACAGATACAAACAGGCCACGGCCCCGAGGTTCCGGCGACCCCCAGTGCCCTGGCTTTGGTAGCGGCCAGGGTACTAGCGGGGTCAGGGGTGCGAAGAAACTCCGGCAAAGATCCGGCTACCACCACCGACGACTCCTGGCCCTGGCAACATATAGCACACGAACACTGCGGACCGACGAAAAGGTAGCGGAGCTGGAGGAAGGATTGAGCAAGTTGCGTTGGGATATCGTAGGGTTATCTGAAGTCCGAAGAGAGGAGGAGGACAAGATAACCGTGAAGTCCGGCAACTTGCTCTATTTCCGGGAGGGCGACCAACAGTCCCAGGGAGGTGTAGGGTTTATAGTCCACAAATCCCTCGTGAACAACGTGGTGAAGATCGAGTGTGTCGGCCAGGGTGGCGTACCTTATACTCAGAGAATCCAAGAGGTACTCGTTGACGGTCATACAGGTGTACGCGCCGACCTCGGCACACTCCGACGACGAGGTGGAGGCTATGTATGAGGATAAATCAAAAGTCATGCATAGTTCCAAAACCTACTTCACCGTTGTTATGGAGGATTTCAACGCGAAACTGGCCAAGAGAGATGGTGAAGAACTGAGAGTGGGGCAATTTGGAGTTGGAAGTCGGAACCACCGGGGCCAACTACTGGCTGGTTTCTTGGAGAAGGAGAGACTCTACATGATGAACTCCTTCTTCAAGAAACGCGAGCACAGGAAGTGGACCTGGATGAGTCCCGACGGTGCAACAAAAAACGAGATTGACTTCATCATGTCGACGAAGAGGCATATATTCAATGATGACTCTGTGATTAACGTACGGTTAAAACCGGAAGTGATCATCGTCTGGTAAGAGGCACATTGAATATATGCGTCAAGATAGAACGCTCTCGACTGATGAAGTCCACGCTCCGTCCAGCAGCAGTCCAAATCCAAAACCCCGAGAGCTTTCAGCTGGAACTCCAAAACCGTTTCGATTGTCTAGGCGGCGATGTGGACGAATTCAACGACGGGTTTGTGGAAGCTGTCCATAGCATTGGGTCTAAGTTCTTTAAGGCCCAACGAACTCAAAGAGCCAAAGGGATCTCTATCTCCACTCAGAGGCTCATCGAGGAAAGGAATGAGATGGTTCTGCAGTCTTCAGCCGATGCGATATTATACAGACAGCTCAATAAACAGATCTCCAAGTCCCTTAACCGCGATCTGCGCCAATTCAATACAAATCGTATTGAGGAGGCCATCGAGCAGAATAAGGGCTCTAAAGTTTTTTCAAGAGATCTGTCTATTGGGCAGAGCCAGCTCGCCAGATTAAAAACTGAAGATGGTAGAATCGTTTCGTCCAAACCTGAGCTTCTGAGTGAGATAGAGTGCTTTTATGGACAGCTATACACGTCAACTAACAGACCCGAAGTTGGTCTGGCGGAAGACCGAAGAGCTAGATTAACCCGGCACTTTACCGAAGATATCCCGGACATCAGCCTGTATGAGATTAGAATGGCTCTTAAACAGCTTAAGAACAATAAGGCACCCGGTGAAGACGGAATTACAACGGAACTCCTGAAGGCGGGTGGAAAACCGGTCCTTAAGGCCCTTCAGAAGTTGTTCAATTCCGTCTTACTAGAAGGGAAAACTCCAAAGGCATGGAACAGAGGTGTGGTGGTCCTGTTCTTCAAAAAGGGTGACAACTGACTTACTGAAGAACTACCGACCCATCTCACTTCTGAGCCATGTCTATAAGCGGTTGTCAAGAGTCATTACGAACCGTCTCGCACGCAGGCTAGATGACTTTCAGCCTCCCGAACAAGCCAGTTTCCGAAGAGGCTTTAGCACCGTATACCACATCCATACGCTCCGTCAGGTTATACAGAAGACTGAGGAGTATAACCTGCCCCTCTGTTTAGCGTTCGTGGACTACGAGAAAGCCTTCGATTTCGGTTAATCGTCGAATCCGACTCGGCTGGGCAGCGTTCGGGAAGCTACGGCACATCTTTTCGTCCAATATTCCGCAGTGTCTCAAGACGAAAGTCTTTGACCAGTCGGCTGGCATGATGATGATGATGATGAACATAACCAGGCCTCGGAGTTTCTCTTGTAGTGTACGAGTAAGACGAAGGATTAAACACGTTTTTGGGAGAAATACAATTAGTAAGAATTGGATTTAAATTAAGTGATAAATCGACTCCTAGTTTGCCTTCGTGTTACCGGTTAGAAAATCTCCGAGGCCGGAACATAACATAGAATACAGTGAAACAAGCAAATTCGTAATTCTTTTTCTAGAGCGAATCCCATTAGGATTGTATCTCACAAACAATGCTCATTATCTGCGTTGTTACCTGTGGCCAGAACTGACACTTCAAAATGAAACGCATAATAAGTGCAAACACACACACACACACACACACACACACAAAGAGAGAGATTATTACAAAGACATCAAAAATACGTACCTACAGTATAATTTGTTCAAAATTCCACTCTTAGTCCCAATTTTGTATAACTGTTCTGAAGTTACTTCCAGTACAACTCCAATTAAAGTCAAAGTCAAAGTCAAAATATTCTTTATTCAAATAGGCCTAGCAACAAGCACTTTCGAATCGTCAGTTATAACATGTATTAACATATATATTAATTAATTATTTAGAGCAATGTATTGATGCTATTATTATTCTTTAAAATAAAGATTGTATTGTTGTAGACATGTCAAAGTAAGAAATTATTTTGTAGTATAATTCACAATAGGATCGTCAAAACATTAATAATAATAAAAAATATATAAAAAATAGAAATCTAGACAGTTTCTAGAATCAAATCAAAATATCAAAAAAAAAGATCATATTAATATCTAATGCCATAATGATTAATTCATTAATATTTCAAACGATTACATTACGAAGGTCTGCCTTTCCTTTGTCTATGTCTGGAATCGGTATGATCAAATTGTCTCCGACTTTCAACGGTGGATGAGATTGATCACTTGCTGTTTTCATTCTTTTTGATTGTTTTGCTAAATTGCAATGTGCTTTTTCTCTCGCTTCCAATATCATTGTTTCCTTACTGTTATGATTAATAGTTTCTTGTTGTACATTTTCTCCATCGTCATCTTCATCTTCACCAACTTTTTCAGTGTCTATATTTTCCTGTTCATCTTGGTTTCCTGCATTATCATTATCACTGAAGTTTCTATTTAACTCTGTGATTGCAATTTGCAATTCTTCTTCATTGTTCAATCCATTTATAATCTCTAAAGGAAACTTTGATGCTGTTAGTCCCACTTTAGGTTCAGTTCCAAACATTGCTTGGTACGGAGACTGCTTTATCCCTGAATGAAATGCTCTATTTTTTATGAATTGAACAAATTTGAGACCGTTAGACCAGTTAGTACTTTTATTGTCGTGCATCCAAGATGCTAGCATCTTCTCAACATCTTGGTTAGCCCTTTCCACGGATCCTTGGCTTTGACTATGACGTGGTTTTCCAGTAACAAGTTTCAACTCCGGCCAATATGATGCTAATTCTTTGATAAACGAATTCATAAATTCTCTTCCATTGTCAGAATGCAAAATGCATGGCGCTCCAAAGGTCAAAAAAATATCCATCAATTGATATGCAACTTCTGTAGCTCGTTTTGATGTCAGTGGTCGCAGAATTACAAATTTGGTCAAATGATCCTGATATACCATAATGAACTTATGCCCGCGATCTTCTTGCGACTGCATATCAATAAGATCTACTTGGCAGCGGCTGCTCATTTCAGTGTGCAGAATTGGTTTCGATACTAAACCCGTCTTTTTCTTACTCTTCTTCCTTTGACATACCTCACACATAGATAAATATATGGTAATCATCTCTTTTGTAATATTAGCGTATTTTTTTGACGTTTCATTTTTAAGTATATCGCGATCACCGTGTCCAATAGAAATATGTGCTGCATCAATTATATCGTAGATTTCTTCAGCCGGTAAAAAATATTTGAAAGGCTCTGTATTTGTGACTAACTTTTTTATACCACAGACTTCAATGACATAGAAGCGTTTAAGCCTACTATATTGTATCGGTGTTTTCTTTTCTTCGAATTTTGCGTCCTCCACATCCATTGTGAATTTTTCAGTCTCGTTTTGGCATAACATTAAAATGTGTATCTTTCATGTCTTCAATTGTTAAAATTCGCTGTAGAAATCTTTCTTTTCTCTTGTGCTCACTCATTTTTAATATTTAACACTTACAAGTCCTTTAACATTATTTAATTTAATTTGTTTTATATGCGTTTCTTAGAATTTTTTATCGACTAGCTTAACTTTTTAAGGATTTTGACTGACAACCAGTCAAAACTACTTATGACGGAGTCTGACAGTCAAAAGTACTTTTAACCAACCTCCTTGGGAAAAACTATTTTTGGCTGTTATTTTTAGTCAAAAGTACTTTTGTCGAGTGCCTGCGGTCAGAAGTACTTTTGACTGATAGTAACAGTCACAATTACTATTAACCAATTATTTTCAGGTAAAACTACTTTTGACCAACATGCTCAGTCAAAAGTAGTTTTGCCTGTTTTTGTCGGTTAAAAGTTCTTTTGACCAGATCACACTTTTGACTGCAACATATACAAAATATTGATTCAGATATATACATCTGTCATATAGTTACATAAATAATTATTTAAACTATTACATAGTAACCTTCAGTGCGAACGATGACTGGAAAAAATATATAGTCGCCAATAAAAGCTAGAATAGGAAATTTAATTTATGAGAGAAACTTTTTTGAATTAAAGTCAAAGTCAAAGTCAAAATATTCTTTATTCAAATAGGCCTAGCAACAAGCACTTTCGAATCAGAAATTTGAATGGGAAGGATCAGGCCTTATGTAACTAAAAAAAGCTTCAGATAGAACTTGCCTTTGCGGAATGCTCGTTGAATTGCTTGTTCGTCACGATGACCGTATGTGCTGTCACGATCTGCGCACCGTGCGCTTGCGCCTTGGACCCTGACAATAACAAACGACAATAATAATAATAAGCCCTCGAGCTCGGTTCCCTGCCACATCTCTTAACAACTGGTGTTACCTCCCTGCTCTACAAGTCCGGTAGTACCACGGAAGCGAAGAACTACAGACCCATCACGTGCTTGCCTACGCTGTACAAGCTCCTTACATCCATTTTAAGAGCAAAAATTAACACGCACATTGTTGCGAACAACATTTTGGCCCCTGCTCAAAATGGATGTAGGGCTGGGTCGCGTGGTACTAAAGAGCTCCTCCTCATAGACATGACCATCTGCCAACGAGTCCGGCGGAGCAGAGGGGCCCTCTCGGCCGCTTGGATTGACTACAAGAAGGCCTATGATTCGGTGCCTCATTCATGGCTGAGGAGGATCTTAGAGCTGTATAAAGTTGATGCAGCTTTAAGATCCTTCTTAAGTGCTTGCATGGGGCAGTGGACCACAGTCCTTCGTCAACCGGGAGGAGGAGACGGCTCCTCTGGTCCGCAAGACTCTATCAGGATTGAGCGAGGTATTTTCCGGGGTGACAGTCTGAGTCCCTTGTGGTTCTGCCTAGCGCTGAATCCACTCAGCACTCTGCTGAAGGATTTGGGGCTAGGTTGCCAGCTGCGGAGAGGGGGTGAGGTCATTTCTCATCTGCTCTACATGGATGACCTCAAGCTATTTGCACCAAATAGACAGGACCTGTTGGAGCTACTGAAAACAACAGAAGTTTTCAGTAGCGCCATCAAAATGGAATTTGGTGTAGATAAGTGTGCGGTCATGCATGTACAGCGGGGGAAAGTTGTAAATTCAACAAATTTACAGCTTTCTGAGACAATGTCACTCAGATCTCTCTCCGAAGCAGAAACCTACAAATATCTTGGTATGTCACAGTCTTTGGGTATTGAGGGTGAGGGCATAAAGCAGGCGGTGAAGGAGCGCTTCTTCTGTCGCCTGACAAAAGTACTTAATAGTTTTTTGTCGGGTGGCAATAAGGTGCGCGCATTCAACGCCTGGGTTATGCCCTTGCTCAAATACTCCTTTGGCATACTAAGGTGGACTCAGACTGAGCTGGATGCCCTGGATCGAAGGGTGCGTGTACTGCTCACTGCTCACCGCATGTTGCACCCACGCTCGTCTGTTATGAGACTGTACATCCCGCGGAAGTGTGGAGGTCGCGGCTTTTTAAATGCCAAAGACCTCCACAACCGCGAGGTGTGCAGTCTCAGGGATTATTTCCTAAACAGCGAGTGTGGGATGCATCGTGACGTAGTGGCAGTAGACGCATCTTTCACCCCGCTCTCCATGGCAAACGAGAACTGGCGCAGATTTAAAGTACTGAGCACCGAGGACCGCAAGGCGGAATGGAAGAGTAGGGAGCTACACGGGCGGTTCTACAAGGCCCTTACGGGGCCCGACGTAGACCTGCTCGCGTCGGTGAACTGGCTACGTTTCGGGGATCTCTTCGGGGAAACCGAAGGTTTTGTCTGTGCAATTGCGGACGAAGTTATCATGACGAACAACTACCGGAGGTATATCCTGAAGGACGGTACGGTCGACATTTGTCGGGCATGCCGCCGTCCCGGAGAGTCACTCAGGCATATCATTTCCGGTTGTGGTCATCTTGCTAACGGCGAGTACTTAACACACAGGCATAACTTGGTAGCCAGAATTATTCACCAGCAACTTGCTCTTTCATACGGTCTTGTGAACTTCGAAGTGCCGTACTATAAATACTTACCTGCGCCAGTTCTCGAAAATGGTCGTGCTACGCTCTATTGGGATCGATCTATCATCACGGACAGGACTATTGTAGCCAATAAGCCCGACATCGTGCTGATAGATCGATCGAAGCGCCAGGCAGTGCTCGTCGACATCACCATCCCCCATGACGAGAACCTCGTGAAGGCCGAGAAGGACAAAGTCAGCAAGTACCTAGACTTGGCACACGAGGTAACCGCCATGTGGGATGTTGATTCGACGATCATTGTCCCGATAGTCGTTTCTGCGAACGGTTTAATAGCGAAGAGTCTCGACCAACACCTCAAGAGACTCTCGCTAGATGGCTGGGTCAAGGGTCAGATACAGAAGGCGGTACTCCTGGACACGGCGCGGATAGTCCGGAGGTTCCTCTCTCTGTCGCCCTAACCACCGGTAGCTTAGGCCCTGCCTCGCTGCCGGCGGCACCCTAGGTTAGGTTTTTATAATGATTTTATGTTTAGTATTTATAGTTATATATTTTACTTATATAGAAATATTGTAAAAACCAACCTAAGACGAGAAATAAATAAAGTGAATAATAATAATAATAAATATGCTTTATTGCACCACACAAGAGAACAATGTTTCACAAAAAAACTTACATAACTAGTAATGGTAGCAACAGGCGGTCTTATCGCTTAAAGCGATCTCTTACAGACAACCTTTGGGTAGCAGGAAAAGTTATCAAAATAAAATAATGAACAGGTAGTGCAAGAGTACAGGAAGAAGAGTCATACATACATCTCACAAGAAATATTAAATAAATACATATTAACATAATATATATAGATTTATATATAAATATACATAAATACATACTTATATAAATATATATAATAAAAGGCAACTTAAGGGAGCGACAAGTAATATTGTTTCAGCTGGTTTTTAAAAATAGGAAGAGATTTGGCACATCTTATATAAGACGCAAAGCATTCCATAGCCTAACAGCCCGAAAGGTGAACGAGTTGTTATAAAATTTGGATATCAAAAATATACTTAAACTAAAAACTAAACACTACTAATATACTTAAACTATAAACTTTGACGTGTAATGTATGCCCATTGCAAATAAATGAGTATGAGTATATCCAAATTTTTTTTTTGTATATTTGGAATTTCGATATTCAGAGAATATTAAAAATCTCGATGGATGGAAGGGTTGGAAGGGGGCGACCAAGGCGATCTTGATCATATTTCTACGATACTGGAAAAAGGCAACGTCAGAAGTAACCGCAACCGACGTACGTGTATGAGGTGATGCATGGATATAAATTTATATATTAAAAAAAATTAGAGAGTTAGCTCGGCAGTAATACAAATTATTATGAGATCAAACTAACACAAACCCATAGAATAGTACATTACTACAGAGGCCGGGACGAAAGGGGTTGCCGGCCGAAGACATATATACGGCCGAGCAAAGCGAGGTCGGATAGGTCTAAGGCGGGCAACCCCAAATTTCCCGCCGAGGTATGTATAGTGCTTTTCTCAAACATGCAATGAAATAAACTACAAAAAATCAAAGTTTTATTTTTAATACGCATAGTGGCAGAATGTCATAATACCTGTGCCACAAATTTATGTGGAATGGAAATTAAAAAAGAGGACTTTGCCGGCCTAGGCCTGCAACATTTGTATGAAATTGCATTAACGACCTCTTGTCCTAGCCGCACCTGAAACATCATACTTCGCAGCCTATTATAAGGAACATAACATCAATATTTCATTGGATGTTTGAGAAAAAATATTTTATATTAGACGAACATAAGGCAGTGACATAAAAATATTTACAGTACATATGGTGCTACTTTACCGCACGAGTGCGGTAATCAGCAGATTACGTGCATATGTCAAAACTTTAAAGAGCCATATGTACTGTAAAACGTTGTACGATACACGCGCGAACAGGTAATTCGCAACTCGTGCCGATTTAAAACACTCCCTTCGGTCGTGTTTCAATTCATCACTACTCGTTGCGAATTTCCTGTTCTCTGCACTTGTATCGTAATGTACTATTATGTAAGGTCAAAATGTGTTTATCGTAGTTATAATTATCGATAAAGATCCGCTACCTTGTTCCGCCGTTACAATCTTGCTGGGTCCAACGTACGAAGTCTCCACTGTCTTCTGTGCTGAATGTGAAACCACCTCCATCATTGAGCCTCTGTAATTAAACAACTTGACCTTGTAAATCTTTATCTTTATTACGAACTAGCTGTTGCCCGCGACTTCGTCCGCGTCTTCGCTCCTATATATTGGTCGTAGCGTGATGTTATATAGCCTAAAGCCTTGCTCGATAAATGGACTATATAACACAAAAATAGTTTTTCAATTCGAACCAGTAGTTTCTGAGATTAGCGCGTTCAAACAAACATACAAACAAACGAACAAACCCTTCAGCTTTATAATATTAGTATAGATTTGAAGTATGCGGTTCCTTGTCTGTCACTTTTCGCTGTTCAGATCTATTCTTACAGCCCTGGGCTCCACAGAAGACCAGCGCTATAGCATTTTACGAGTAAATTGCGACCACTATAGCAGCAACATTGCTGTTTTGTAATGATTAACTTATTTTAAGTAGGTTAAATATTTTAAGTTATTTAATATGGGTCTCTTCAAGATAAGAGTGAATAGGCTATTACTGAATCAGTGAGCAACATCTTAGGCCCTGTTATCGCTCTCCATCAGGTGAGACTAAGGCCAATCGCTGGTCAGTCTATAGGTATCATAAAAAAAGCTGGTTTTTTTTGCTGTTGTTCCTACTTACAATTTAATTGTAATGTGCTAAATAAATAAATAGTTGGGAAGTCTTCTACGAATCTGCCTAAGTACAGAAATTTACTAAGAATGTAACAATAAAGTGATGATCAAGAATAACTAAATCCACATTGCTCAATAGAGAGCGCATTTATAGGCAGATGTTGAGAATGATAATATTTAAGGAAGTCAACAAAACTGGCAACCGTACTGTCTTCTCGAAGATCTCACGGTTCAAATTACGAACTAATTATAACTAAACAATAAGTTGAAGCGTGATGTTTTCCGGGTATTGTAGTCATAGTCATAGTCATAGTGATTTATTTGTAACAAGTTTTATTCTTTGATAATGCGAGAATAATCTATTTACCGATGTCAACTACCGTATTAGAAGTAAAAAGAACATTAGTACTGACTTGCCGCTCTCGACAGTGGCCGAGTGTATGATGCCGCCTTCGTCTCCGCAGTTGTTGAAGGCGGCCTCCATCTTCTTGCGGATCAGGTCGATGTAGCCCTGAAGGATGTCTCTGATGCGGTAGGCGTCGTTTGTTTTCACACAGTATTCCTTTTCGCTAATAGATATATAATAATAGATATATGAAATGACAACATCAACAAGTGCATAGCTTTTCACCTCATAATGCTATCTCATCAAATCTAAAAAAATATGGATAGACTTTGGACGGACGGGGAGTTCCGTAAAACTTAGGTTTTCTTCAGTTATGAAGGACATTGATAATAAAGATATAAATATTATAAAAGAACTCTCTTCTGACATCTATAACAATTACTTGTTTAAATTTGAACCGACAACAAGCACGATCACGATGCAGCAAGATCTAAATGATATCTGCCATATTTGGCTTCTTATGCAATAACGGTTTAAATCGATTCACATCTCTTCTCAAATCTGGAGAAGACGGTCCGCAGCGCTCCTAAGGACTTATTTGCGGTAGGAAATTACGTTACAGATCTTCAATGTTATAACATGCAATAGATCCATGAAACCGCCAAACCATAATTTTTAAACCAAGTTGGTTAGCAAAGTCTGTTAGGGGCTTGGCTTTTTCTGGTATCTGATAACTTTTTTTAAAGCAATTGCGTTATGTGCTTGTAAGGCTTGGCCGTCAATTTTATATGAGTGTTTTTGGTGGGATGAGGGTTGCTAGTAAAAGAAATGAAATGATAGTGTATATTGTATAGTAAAAGAACGCAAATGTTCGCCACATTTCGACTATAACTATTCATTGTAACGGTGACTTTTTTACTTTTTATGGTTTCATAAGTACCTCATCATTAATTTTAAGAGTAAAACTCTTGTCGGTGTAGCCGATGAAGTATGCAGTTCTCTCCACCTTATCCTAAATCCTAATCAGAGCCATTTCCTTGGTTTCCTTATACGACACAACGTCTATTTTCTCTATTATTTGTTTCATGTAGCTTATTTAAAAACATAAGTACCTGTAATCTCCAAAATTCAGCGTAAACATCTCCCCTTTCCCCGCCTTGTAAGTCTTCACTTGAGTCAAAGGCCACACTTGCAGCACTTCCTTGGTAGTCTCGTCCAACCTCAAGATTGAAGAGGCGTTGATGCCGAGTAGGCGGGGCACCAGTTTCTTCTTGCCCTTTTGCATTTCCTAGATGGAATAGAATTATAAATCAGCACATAATATACATGGCTACCATGCTTACCTGGTCGAAATTCCTCTAATTCGAACCAAGCGCTTTGCATAATCTTTTATAATGCGCACTTCTAAGGTTTGGAACTCTCTGCCGGCGTCTGTATTTCCGAGTTCATATAACCTGGACCTTTTTAAGGCACGAGTGAATAGGCATCTTCTGGATGAGCTCGCTTCATCGTCGGCCTCATCTTTGCTCCCTGGCTAGATGCTGGCCGAGAGCAATCCCATTTTTAATAATAATAATAAAAACATTGTGGTTATCAGTATGTTGCGGTATCGTGAAATTGTGGGGTAAGTTAAGAAAGCTTTCAAGTTAAAGACCAAAATGAATTCACTCGTATTAAAACTAGATCCCTTACAACGCTTTAAAGCCTTATTAACACACATACTAAACTCGTGTTCAATTTTCACTACATTGCGCGGTTTGCTAGATCGCTTGAACTCATTATACCACGGTAACCCGCAACGTAATGAAACTCGCACGCGGGTCTCGTATGTGTGTACAGCAGCAGGTGTATTTTTAAATTTTTCTAAAGTTTGAAAAGTTTATTTACAGTACATATGGTGCTACTTTACCGCACGAGTGCGGTAATCAGCCGATTTCGTGCATATGTCGAAACTTTAAAGAGCCATATGTACTGTAAAACGTTGTACGATACACGTGCGAACAGGTAATTCGCAACTCGTGTCGATTTAAAACACTCTCTTCGGTCGTGTTTCAATTTATCACCACTTTATCATGATTCGCACTGCTTCAGTCTGGAATTCTCTTCCGGAGTCTGTATTTCCAGAAGCATATGACCTCGATGTCTTCAAGGTAAGAGTGAATAGGCATCTTCTGGGTGAGCGTGTTCCATCTTAGACTTTGTCTTAACTTTCCATCAGGTTACACTAAGGTCAAACGTAATCCCATTTATAATAAAAAAAAAAAAAAAACAAAAAAAGAACTCGTTGCGAATTTCCTGTTCTCTGCACTTGTATCGTAATGTACTATTCTGGCACCTTTTCAGAGACCGTTATCGCGTGAGGATTGGACTTATTATTTGCAGTTATGTAGTATTTTACTTTTACGGCTTATTATGTATTTCGAAATAGAAAAATATTAAATTTATTCGTGACAGTTAGGTAAGAAACAAAAAAACAACAAAAAGAATAGAAATGGTTCCAACTCAGCATGTAGCTAGCGTGACCACCAGCGCTGGTCTTCCGTTGGGACCATGAGTGAACCACAAATAAAAAATAAATAAGTAAAAATATGAAAAAATAATGAACATAGGAAAAAACAAAATCAATACCGTTACATCCAATACAACAAATAAATAAAAGTGAAATAAGTGATTGCATGATTAAAGTGAAAGTGAAGATCAGTAATAAATGTACACTTTGTCTTTCTCAAATGTCCATACAAGTTGACTGATTTAATAACCAACTTAACGAAGGATTCCCAATTGTCGACTAGGAGGTCTTATTAGATTGCTTCTCAGGATAAAAGTACTAACCTTAACAAGGAAGAAAGTCACACCATACGTAGGCAAGTCTCTTGCAGTCTTGGTGTACAAATGCTTTGCCTCCAACTGCGTAAGTCCTGAGTGCTTCCTGTGTTCCTTGAGGACCTTCTTCTCTATGCCCCAGGCTTTGGCATAGGTTTCGGGCAGGAATTCGCTGAGACTGGTGAAAAAGAAAATAATTTTTTAAGCAACAAATTTTTTAAAAAACATGGTTCTCGCACGGTACGCTTCAATAGGTACTTTAAGCATTCACAATGGGACTCTTCAACGCAGATATGGCGTAGCAGTTTTAAAAAAACAGACCTAGTTGGGATATTAGATGCTTTAGACAGGTTACTGCGGTTAATAACCATTTTTAATAGGGTTCCGTATCCAAAATGGTAAAAACGGAACCTTTATAGTTTCGTCACGTCCATCTGTCTGTCTGTCTCTCTGTTTGACTGTCCGTATGTCAATGGCGTTTTATTTAAAAAAAATAGTTTTGTAATGACTCTTTTAAAATAAATAGGGTTTATACTCTATGCATCTACCTCTAAAAGTAAAAAAAACATATTTCATACAACATTCGGAGATAATCGCTCCGAACGTCACAATAATTGTGTCACCCATCCAAGAACTGACCTGGGCCCACATTGCTTAACCTCACATACCGCACGCGGTACGCGGGCGCTGCTGGGCCACGAGCGCTCTGATGGTAGGTTGGGTCCCTGCGACGAACATAGGATGGTTTTTCCCCGAAAATCATTCCTCAAAGGGTGAAAACTGGGTTGAAGTTTGTATGGGAGAGTGATATGGATAAGTAAACGTGGCTTGGTATCTGTTACCCATTTCAAAAAAATAGAAGTGAAACGAGTCAAACCCATTTCATTTTCAATATTATATTTGACAATAAAAATATAGAAACTTAAAAAACAGGTTACCCTACGCTATTTCGTGGCTATGTGATATGTCTTTGTAATTGCTCTCTTGTTATTTTGTTGTTTAATGTATTTATGTCACGAAAAATTTTTTTTATGTTATGTTATGCTACGCTCTTTGACGGACAGCATAGGTAAATTACTTTAAGTATGACACTGACATTATGCTTTTATTCTATTGGAAATTTTACTTTATCACAATGTAATAGGGTTTCTATTGCATTGACACTGTCTTAAAACCGTATGTTTGTACCACCACCACCACCATATCAGCCCTAGGACGTCCACTGCTGGACATAGCCCCCCCCCCCCCCCCAATTTCATGGGGGGCAAATGCCATAACCGCCACGCTTGGCATGCTGGTTGGCGATCGCAGTATCTCCACCGCACTCCAGGAATGCTGCTGCCCATTCCCTGGTGGTCTTGGTCGTAGTTTTAGGACATACCCGGGTCCATATGGGTATGTTTGTAATAGCAACTCTATTACATAAGCGATAAAGTCGACTATTCAATGGAATATGTGCATGTCAGTGACAAACTCAAAGTAATCTTACTGTATGTAGAGCTTAGATTTACAATACCAACAGATCCGTAGTGTTAAGCAGGATTATTTTTAGGGTTCCGTACCCAAAGGGTAAAAACGGGACCCTATTACTAAGACTTCGCTGTCCGTCCGTCCGTCTGTCACCAGGCTGTATCTCAAAAACCGTAATAGCTAGACAGTTGAAATATTCACAGATTGTGTATTTCTGTTGCCGCTATAACAACAAATACTAAAAACAAAATAATAATAATAATTAAGGGGGGCTCCCATACAAAAAACGTGATATTTTAGCCCTTTTTCATGGCTACCACTCGCCGAGCTAGATCCCAAGAACCGTAATAGCTAGACAGTTAAAATTTGCACAGATTATGTATTTTTATTGTGGCTACAGCAACAAATACTTAAATCAAAAAAATAATAATAATTAAGGGGGGCTCCCATACAACAGAGTAGTTGTTGGCGTTTTTTTTTCTGGTACGGAACCCTTCGTGCGCGAGTCTGACTCGCACTTGGCCGGTTTTTTTATAGTTGTCTCTTTGAATCCTTATCAAAATGAGTTAGAACGGGACAGACAGTACGATAATTTTAGGCTGTTAACGAATTGTCTCCATTTAAAAGCACACCAAAATGTCAAATCCCATATAAACTAAAACGTTAGAAACGTCAGTTCAGTACAATTCGCAGTTATGAAAGCGGAGATACTGACAGGTGAAGACCTGTCAGATATCACTAATCTGTCTCTCTCAAACTTACTGATTTGTGCATAAGTGAGAATAGATTAGATGTGTACAGAAATCGTTCAACTTAATAATAATATAATATATTGGGGGACAATCTTACACAAATCGACCTAGTCCCAAACTAAGCAAAGCTTGTGCTATGGGTACTAGACGACGATATACATACTTATATAGATAAATACATACTTAAATACATAGAAAACATCCAAGACCCAAGAACAAATATCCGTGAAAAATGCACAAATAAATGCCCTGGCCGGGATTCGAACCCGGGACCTCTAGCTTCGGAGGCAGAGTCACTACCAACTAGGCTAAACAGGCCGTCAATAAACTTAAATGAGCGGATCTGCTTTGTGCTTTACTCTGATACCTGTGATGTAGATACTGGGGTAGGGTGACCTACTTGTATGAAATGATAATAAAGTATAATAAAACTTACTTCTCAATAAAGCCGTGCTTATGTTTCTCCTCCTGGAAGTCGCCATATTGGATCTGACACTGGATGCCAGCGAACTGGACCGCTGTAGAACAAAAAACAATATAATAAAAATAAAAAAAACTCTTCAATGCGCCATCATACTCGTAAAACAGCATTGCACCATTAGTTGACGGCGTACGAGCTCAATTCTAAGGAAAAAAATAATCATAGGTATTTTCTCTATGTCTGTGTCTGTTTCTTTCCCAAATAAAGAAAATATAATAATAATAAAGATTATTGTCCCGATAGTCGTCTCTGTGAACGGTCTAATAGCGAAGAGTCTCGACCAACATCTCAAGAGACTCTCGTTAGATGGCTGGGTCAAGGGTCAAATACAGAAGGCGGTACTCCTGGACACGGCGCGGATAGTCCGGAGGTTCCTCTCTCTGTCGCCCGACACCACCGGTAGCTTAGGCCCGCCTCGCTGCCGACGGCACTCTAGGTTAGGTTTTTTATAATGCCTTTATATTTTGTATGTATATTTTTATATTGTACCTACTTGTATAAATTTATTGTAAAAAATCTAACTTAAGACGAAAAAATAAATAAGGTGAATAATAATATAATATATTGGGGGACAATCTTACACAAATCGACCTAGTCCCAAACTAAGCCAAGCTTGTACTATGGGTACTAGACGACGATATACATACCTTATATAGATAAATACATACTTAAATACACGGAAAACATCCAAGACCCAAGAACAAATATCCGTGAAAAATGCACAAATAAATGCCCTGGCCGGGATTCGAACCCGGGGACCTCTAGCTTCGGAGGCAGAGTCACTACCAACTAGGCTAAACAGGTCGTCATAATAATATAAAAACATTTTTTTTTTTTTTCTTTCTAAACACTTTTGTTCCTACGTTTATGGCTTCTATGAGTGTTTCCTTTATTACCCGTATTGTTTGTGTTCAAGTGAAACACGCCGGATAATTGTAAATGCACTATAATAAACCCCTATAACAGATTATGTGTACTGTAAAAAAAAAATAGAATATCACCTGTCTCTGTCTAGTCATAGAAAAATAAGTAAGATAGAATGCTCACTCCATACATCAGTTTTTACTGGTTATTTCGTAGTCGACATCTAGCGTCAAATAGCGGAATTATCAGTACTGATATAAAGATACTAGATGTCACGTCACGTATGACGCTACTGACGAAAAGTGAATTTCTCAACAATTTACAATACAATACAATACAATACAAAAACTCTTTATTGCGCACCTCAATAAATTATATTGCTTATTGTAACAGCGTATAAAACTTATAACTAGAGGTAAACAACAGGCGGTCTTATTGCTAAAGAGCAATCTCTTCCAGACAACCTAGCGGAAAAATAGCAACAAACGTATTATAAGTGGGTGGCAAACAAAAGAATTACATAATACAAACTTAAGTATATACAATCACGTAAATATTAAAGCACACATACATAAATCATACTAATTAACATAAATAAATACATTCCTACATATATAAATAAATATGAATATACTACTAATTTACTACTAATATTTAAAGCAGAATGAGTTAAAAACAGAGTTGCGCTTAATCCGGTTATAATATTAGCTAAAAATTGATGAGCATTTGATTGTTCGTTCGTCACGGCATCTATTGTCGTATAGCAGTACTGATAATTCCGCTATTTGACGCTAGATGCCGACAGCAAAATAATAAGTAGTTTTGATAACAGAACTGATGTATGGAGTGAGAACTCTTATTTATTTTGTCTATGGTCTAGTTGAATAATAGTAGAAAGCTTCAGACTAAGCGAGACCGCCCTGAAGAGAGGCCGATTGATTGTATTAAGAAACTAATTAGAGAAGATACATAAAGATAAAGACGTGTTAATTCTACGCCGTAGCTCAGTCTCCCTACAGTACGCTCAGTAGCCTAAGGGAGGTATTCCACTCGTCCAATATCTTTGTCCAATATACATTTGATCAAAGAAATTGGATGATTTCATCCAACTTGGATGGGATCCCGACATTTGATCAAAGATTCCGATGACAGTTAAATCAATATGGTTACGCATGAAAAAGAATAAAACTTGGACAAAGATATTGGATGAGTGGAATGGGCCTACGTCAAAGAACTTTGATCAAAGATTTGACAAAGATATTGGACGAGCGGAATACCACCCTAAGCTTGCCGCAAATAAATAGTAGATTGTTGACGAGGGATGAGATGAGAGGCACCCGTTTCTGCCAAGATTCTTTCGAGGCTGAAATGGGTAGTTTCATCCGAGAGACTCTGCTTTTCATTTCGAATATAAGGAAATAAAAAGAACCGGCCAAGTGCGAGTGGGACTCGCGCACGAAGGGTACCGTACCGCATGATCTATAAAAAGAGTCCGACTCGCACTTGGCAGGTTTTTAATATTTGTTGTTATAGCGGCAACAGAAATACATAATCTGTGCAAATTTCAACTGTCGAGCTACTACGGTTCTTGAGATCTAGCTCGGCCAGCGGTAACCATGAAAAAGGGCTAAAATATCAGGTTTTTTGTATGGGAGCCCCCCTTAATTATTATTATTATTTGGTTTTTAGTATTTGTTGTTATAGCGGCAACAGAAATACACAATCTGTGAAAAGTTCAACTGTCTAGATATTACGGTTCTTGAGATACAGCCTGGTGACAGACGGACGGACGGACAGTGAAGTCTTAGTTATTACTCTTCCCGTTTTTACCCTTTGTGTACCGAACCCTAAAAATGGCAAATATACAAAATCATTTTTTTTTTAATACTTTTCTGCGTTAGAGGAGCAGAAAAGTACGACTTTCAGCACGCCACTTACATGAACAATAAATGACCCTCTGTCAAAGTATGGGGGATGAAAAGTACTTTACTGCTCTAGAACAGAAATGTACCACTTTCATCACGCCACTTTGATGAACAATTACCTACTTTCAGAGTATGAGAAATGAAAAATAGTATCAATCGAGAACTAGTGGTAAGTATTCATATTGATATATGCGTCACCTAAAAGTTCATCATCCAAAACAAGCAATGATTCTAATGAAAACCCATCATCGAGGATGACGAATGACCAAGATGTGTTGATATTATTGATAACTATACCGTGATTTACGTCATTCCTGCACCTCAAACATAATAAACTTGGAGGTATTATGACTCATAAGCCGTATGTGATTGTGATCAATACAATTCCTGGTAAAATCAATGTTAGACATGTGAGACTGTGTGAAAATATGTTTCTTAGATTACATAAGTCAGGTGGCCAGGTAAATTACAATATTAGACAAAACGTGTTATGAATAGAACTAAGCACCGGGGGTTCTTTATATATTTTTTTAATACTACGACGGTGGCCAACAAGCTTACCGCCTGCCTGATGGTAACCAGACACCGTAGCCTAATGGACACTTGCGACTCCAGAGGAATCACAAGTGCGTTGCCGATCCTTTATTGACTTGGGGATGAGCTGTGTTGAGAGTGGGGGACCCGCAGATGTCTCCAGCTGTCAAGCTAGAGACATGCAGGACTCCAAACACAGCGTATCCTCGGGAGCTCTGGCGACCTTACAGCACCACCAGGAACGCAACACCACAAATAAAAACTTGGTTTATCAAGTTTGATATACAATATATTTTCAGTGTGTGTGTCTAGCTATCAACACAGTAAATCCTCAAGTTAGCAAAGGGTCGGCAACGTGCTTGGGATTACAATTTTATACACTACTTTCTTGAAGAACCCCATACTGTAGTCAGTCGGGAAAACCTCGCAGGGGGCTCATTCCACAAACGGAGCGTCCGAGGGAGGAAATTCCTCTGAAACCGTACCGTACCGTACCTATACATAATAATATATTAAATCATTTATACCTACATAGACAATGAGACATAAAGATACATATAGTATAAGTCTCATAACATTGAATAACGCTAACGTTAGTAGTACTTATGTATTTACACATCTGCCTTAAAGTTTTGCTTATCTGGAACCTGGGCATTTGTGATAAACAGTGCTCGGAATAGGTAATGCCTATTTGCCTAAACTTCAGATGAGGACCTAACTAAGAGTGGTTACAACCACCAAAAAATATTATTTATTATTATTGTTCGCGGGATTTCCCGGGATTCATAAGAGTACCTAATCGACATATACTCAGACTCGGGGTCAAATTATTAACTAAATGCAATTGTTTAATGCCGATAGTTTGAATGATGATATTTTTGATGTTGATGATGATGATACCGATTGAAAGATGTTTATTTAGTACAAATTTGTATACATTAAATGTTTGAAACATATGATAACCAGTTTTTATTTCAATTACCTCGTTACACACATACACATTACATTTTTGATCGATTTTCTACACAGTACGTTATATGTCACGACACGCATTTTTCTGAATTAAACTATTGAATTTTACTAATAATTTGACGCCGAGTCTGATTACATGTCGATTAGGTACTCTTATGAATCCCAGGAAACCCCGCGAACAATATTAATAAATAATATTTTTTGGTGGTTGTAACCACTCTTAGTTAGGTCCTCATCTGAAGTTTAGGCAAATAGGCACTACCTATTCCGAGCACTGGTGATAAACTACACGACATTTTATTTACTCCTCTTATGTAACATACTTCATTCATACATCTCCAAAACTGCATTGCCGATTATATTTTTAGTACCACGTACAAGAATATTGCATACCTCATATGAACTCACAAAAATCCACAAACTGACATATACATTGCCGAGTAACCGCGTACAAGAATTTGTAACCAGCGTGTTGCGCTCGCAATGTACTCCGAAATCATTCCTCTTTAACATTTTTTTATTTTTAAAACACAAACCATTACTAATAACGCTCTCAACCTTTACAATAACACGACATTCAAAATGTATACCGTATACATTCCTTGCCAGACACTTGAGCGTCGATAGTACGTTAATACAAAGCGCGCGATGGAAGTAGTTTAGTTGGAGTTATTGCCATTTGATACGGATGGTGGTAAGAAATCGTTGCGAGATTGAATCGATCGCGTCGCTCCGGTCGCGTTCACGTGCCGAGCGCGGGCTCGGAGTGCGTTACGATGGTGGGTCCCGTTACAGAATAATTAATAGCATACGTAAAAAACATAAGAAGATGACCTGTTGTATGTAGTTGTGACGTGTTCGAATAGACATTGCATATTTAAAATGTGCAACACAAACAAAACAAACGCCAATTCGAACACGCTACAACTACATACAACAGGTCATCTTCTTAAGTTTTTTACCTGTACTATGTACAGGTTTCTATCGAATAAAACCCATATTTGGTAGGTAGAAATCATACGACAAACAGGCCTAGCCCCGTTTCGTATAAACGAAAATATTATTAAAAGCTTCGCTTGGTTTAGAACTAGATTTAATTTTAAATGTGGTGTAGTGTGGTGATGTAGTTACTTATTTTAATTTATAATATATTTTTGTCGTTATAAATTTATATTTATAACATGACATGATATTTTTATAAGTTTGCGTTATAGAGACCAAATAAGGTTGCACTGATATGAGATACATTAAAAAAATATTTGAACTATACTCACGTCACTAATATGGCCTATATCAAACCTATTTATTTACATTGATTGAATTGTGAGACAGAACAATTATTTACATTTCACAATGTTAATGGTTTCTACATAATAATATGTCAATACCATCAAATACAAAAAAAATAATTAGTAGCTTTATAAAAACATAATATGTATGGATTTATAAAAAGAATAGTCAACGAGCATCAAGTTGCCTAGCGCCTTTAAAATCCACATTTCATTCCTAATATTTGATCCAAAGAGACCCACCGCGTCAACGCACATCGCCGCATATCGTACGCGTCCCGTGCGACGTTGCCGCTCCGTCCGTCGCCCACTCGCTTCGCCAGTCGTCCCGTTACAGTCACGGACTCCACGCGTATCGCTTTCACCCGAAACAAAAGCGAACGCTCGAAAACAACTGAACGGTGTTCGAATTTTGAAATAAAACAATCGAAAGTCGTTGCTCCAAACGGTTAATTTGAATAAAGAATGCCGTTACCGTTCAATAAGACTTTAGATTTGAAATTGTTAGCTTTGGTGAAAGAAAATTCGATTCTGTACAACACTAAGCATCCAAGATATTTGGATTTTGATGCGAGAGAGGTTGTCTGGCAGAAAATAGGAGATGCGCTAAATAGATCTGGTAAGTTCATGTTAGAGTTACTTAAACTATTTTTTTTTATTAAAATTAACGCCCTCTTAGTGTATTTTCACATCGTTTGTTATATTGAGATTAGAATAGTATCTTGGTTGGTGCGATTTCTATCTCACATTTTCTAAAAGCCCCAGGAAAAAACCCTTACAACTCGGAGTAAATATTTCTATAGAGATCCTGGCTATGTGCACGTCTGAAACGTCAAAGGTCCCGAGACAATGTCAAAATTTAGAGATGTCAAATAATGACACATGAATATTTTATTTACTTTAGTAAACGAGAAAGACCCCGTATTGGAAATTTTACTGAAATAAATAAGAGAATAAATAAATACATACAAACGAAACGAATCGTAGGAAACCGTTAAGAAACCAATAGAAAACGTGAAAGTAAATTTGACAGTGGTCCCCGGTAAGTACACATTTCTGCCATGGTGTGCGCTACGATCGCCTAGCTTACCCCCACCACCTACTTCGCACATAGCCAATAAGCGTTCCACCAAATACGGAAAAGCTCTTATGCAGCTAAAATGAGAACTTGTCTTCAACGGCTGACGGCTTACTACAGACAGACAACCTCTTTAACTTGGGCGGGTTATTGTTTATTATTATTATTAGGTCGGGTAAAGTCACATGAATTAGTTAGTGCCAATAAAAAATAATGGAACTATTACAAGGACAACAAATACATATTCTCCGTCGCTCTTATTCATCGTCCTCCTAGCGTTATTCCCAGTACAGTTGCATCATGACCGATGCCTGGGGTCCGCTACCTAATCCCAAGAATTGGCGTAGGCACTAGTTTTTACGGAAGCGTCTGCCATCTGACCTTTCAACCCGAGGGGGTAACTAGACCTTATTGGGATTAGGCTTGTCAAGTGAGTGGGCAACTTGACTGTAAGAAGTTTTCAAGCCGCCCGGAGGCCTCTAACTTGGCTTAACGAGTATCTAGAGCTAGAGCTATCATAACAGCAACCGGGATCAACGACTTAACGTGCCTTCCAAAGCACGGGAGCGCTCAGTTAGTAACCACTCAAAGCGGTCACCCATCCAAGGACCGACTTCGCCCGTCATTGCTTAACATCGCATACCGCACGCGGTACGCGGGCGCCGCTGGGCCACGAACGCTCCTCTTATTAAATTTAGTTATGTATGAGCATCTCGCTCGGTAGTGGCTTATTTGACGTCTACTCTGATGTACTCAAACTCAAAAGCTCGTAATAATTTGACTCCTTAGAGCTTTGACCCATATTTATAAATAGTGACATCCACGAAGACGCCACTCTTCTCAATCGCTTACAGTATCTACAAGTGTGCAACCTTTGGCACTTTTAATGGATGATTCACACCAAACGGCCGGAGTCGGCGCGCACGCCACCAGAGTTAAAGGAATTCGAACCCTCCATACAGAAGCTAGACTTCGTATCCAAACGGAAGCGGCAGCCGACCGGCTCGCCTGCTCGCAACCTATCCAAATATGAAATCTAACTTCAGTAAGGAGGGTTCCAATTCCTTTGACTCTAGTGGGGTGCGGGCCGCGCCGAATCCGGCCGTTTGCTGTGAATCGTCCATTAACCGACTTCAATAGAAGAAAGGAGGTTCTTAGTTCGTCTGCAACTCTGCATGTTTGTTTTATGTATAATATTATCATCATCACCATCATCATGTCAGCCGAAAGACGTCCACTGCTGGACATAGGCCTCCCCTAAAGACTTCCACAATGACCGGTCCTGCGCCACTCGCATCCAGCGGACACCCGCGACCCTTACCAGGTCATCAGTCCACCGTGTGGGGGGCCTGCCCACGCTACGCCTCCCGGTACGTGGTCGCCAGTCGAGAACCTTTCCGCCCCAACGGCCATCGGTTCTACGTGCTACTCGTATGTGTCCTGCCCACTGCCACTTAAGTTTAGCGATTCGAATGTATATTATGTTCCCCGATAACTCTTGACCACGTTGGCCGATTTTGATAATTCTTTTTTTGTTTCGCAGCAAGTACTCCCAAGTTGAGCACACATAAATTAGGCGAAGGTCTGATGATTGGGATCCAGGAGGAATCGAGGGAACTCTTCAAATTTGATAGGCACGCATGCCAATGTCGGTATTTTCTGTTTTATTTGGGTATAAATTGTTTTAGTTGTCTATTCAGAATTATTAGGAGTGCATACGCACCCTACGATACATCGACCAATCATGAAAGAGCATTACGGACTCTATTGAAATAAGTTTTTGGTCAATAATTTCATTATTGGTACAAGCTTTTATTGCCGACTGTGCTTTTTTAATAAATTACTTGTTGAGTCGGTTCGAATGAGCCCAAACACGATGGGTTTATCTTGTGTAGGTAGTTTAGGAATTGCTATGACCACCTTCTGTCTCCATCATCAGATCAGCCTCTATGTCATAATAATATGACTAAGGCCAATCGCTGGTCAGTCTATCATAAAAAAAAAAAAATATTGCATTGTCATCCGCTTTCTACACAGCTCAATCGGAAACCGGGAAGTGGATCAAATTTAACTTGCAAGCTTTGATTACAGACCGACAACGGGACAAGTGAAACTAAATAAAAGCTTGTAAATAAAATAGTGGCGTGTCTTCGTGGGTAAGGGTGGTATTCCACTCGTCCAATATCTTTGTCCAATCTTTGATCAAATTTCTTTCACGAGGCCCATTCCACTTATCCAATCTTTGTCCCAGTTTTACTTTTTAGGGTTCCGTACCCAAAGGGTAAAAAAGGGACCCTATTGCTAAGACTTCGCTGTCCGTCCGTCCGTCCGTGTTGTAAATTTTCACAGATTGTGTATTTCTGTTGCCGCTATTACAAGAAATACTAAAAACTAAATAATAATAATAATTAAGGGGGGCTCCCAATGCTCCCATACAAAAACGTGATATTTTAGCCCTTTTTCATGGCTACCACTCGCCGAGCTAGATCTCAAGAACCGTAGTAGCTAGACAGTTGAAATTTGCACAGATTATGTATTTCTGTTGCCGCTATAACAACAAATATTAAAAACCTGCCAAGTGCGAGTCGGACTCTTCTTATAGATCATGCGGTACGGAACCCTTCGTGCGCGAGTCCGACTCGCATTTGGCCGGTTTTTTTTTTCATGAGTAGCCATATTGATTTAACTGTCATCAGAATCTTTGATCAAATGTCAGGGTCCCATCCAAGTTGGATGAAATCATCCAATTTCTTTGATCAGATGTATATTGGACAAAGATATTGGACGAGTGGAATACCTCCCTTACACTAATCTATTCATTACGTACAGTCTATGAATAAGATAAGAAGGTTCATCAGTCATCACTTTTCGACTCTATTTTAATGCTATTAAGGTCGAAAAGTGACGAAGCTGTTCATTCCGCGACTAAACGTTACTATGCGTAATCGAAGGTAAACAACAAATATAATTCTGTGTTTGTGTTATTTTTTGTTTATGATATCATTGTAGGTACGCGCTATGGATTATTTATATTATAATAATTTATGAACCTATCATACCAGTTTATGGATTCCCAACAAGGTCTATAGTTTTCCGTTTGAGTTTGGATGGACTGCGCCAAATATTGTGACTAAGGACGGGTTGCATCGAACCGTCTGTAATTGTAAGCGGTGTTCGTTAAAATTTATATTAAAATAACCATTTATTATATAATCAATTAATTTAAATTTAATGTTTTTTTACATAGGTATATATTTTTTTCTATGGAAATTTTATCAAGTTGCTATCGGATGACAGCAGTCGACGCCATATTTAACGTTGATTTGTAGCCGTGAGTTGGTGGAACCCACCCTAAGTAGGTACCAAAACGAATTCTTGGCTCCTGGAAAACGTTAGGAATTTCATGTAGTTTAATAATAATATTAGCAAACCTCGCGTCAATTTGCGACAAACTGAAGGATATTTTATTTAATTAAGTATATTAATACCAGGTGTCCCGTCGCTAACCAATGACCCTACGTTTTTCCAGACCAAGTGTGCAAAGCGCGCTGGATCAACATCCGCGACATGATGCGACGCAAGATTCGGGAGCGGCTGCGCAACCCATCGCACCGCTCCTACAACTACAAATATGAGGAGGAGATGGCCTTCATGATACCGTACTTCAAAGACGCTAATACTGCCAATGAGGAGTATACAGATTTTATTGAAGAGGTACCTACCTACCTTCTTCCTTCTTGCATGATTGTTCAAACCCTAAATATTTCACCGTATGGGCATTTATGTACATACTTTTAAATTTTGTCGGAGAATTTGGGAACTATGGGTTTTTTTACCCAGAATTATGATCTCTTTTAATTTTAGTGCTTAAAGAAAAATATTGTCCCCAATTTTACATAATATGTAGTTGACTTAAAGTTTTGTTAGCATCTTTTCTTAGGCAACACGATTTTTTTTAGGATTGCTCTATGTGACGGTCCATACAAAATATATGAAAAAACGGCAATTAGGAGAGTAAAACAATTGGTGACGCTTATTTTCTTTAACAGGATCAAAACTTTTCGATTCGGACTCGATCTCAGGTTCCGAATTCTGAGAAACAAGTAAAATGAACACGTTTGAGTGTAAATCCCCTTTTTGACTGTTTTTATAGAAGAAAGTAGAGAATTCTGTGTGCTATTTGACGGAGAAAAACCCCTCAAGGCCTATAACAATTTCGTTTTTTCAGGAGCCACCCTGCGAGATCTCAGCATCAGACGTATTCGCCGACAGCATAGAAGCGTACCAGCCAAAGGAATCCAAACCAATCATCAACAGCATGAAACCTAAAGAAGATTTCCAAAATCAGTTCCAAGACCTCAACCCAACAGATCCCATAGACGTGTTCTTGATCACTATAGGGTCTACGCTGAGAAGATTTAGTCCCTATTATCTGAATCAGGCCAAGAGCAAGATTTTTCAAGTCGTGCAAGATTATGAGCTGCAGCAGATAATGAATAAGGATGACCATTTAAATGCGTCTAGCAGTGATGCTAGGTAGTGTATTAGTGAGTTGTAGGTTAATAAATGTTGTTAATTAATAATTACTGTTGTGTCTCATTTTCTTGGGAATATTTATAGACGTAACTAAAAACTGGAGACGTAAATTAAGAGAATAAAAACTCTATTGCTACGCTAATGGAAGCATGATGAATAAACAAAGAGAATACCAGGTAATCACATAAGTGCAAACTAATTTTCGCCGAGTTTCTTACGCCAGTTCTTCTCGTGGCAGAGGTTTATTTTTCCGAACCGGTGGTAGTTTATTGACGTTCATAGGTGCATGTAATATGCCTAATTTGAAGAATAAACTACTTTTTTTTTTTAACTCTATAGGTAGTATAACTCTATAGGTAGTACTTTTGTGGAAGAGACTCAAACTGATGTTATATTTCCCAATTTAACAATTTTTAAAGGGTCGACAACGCGAAATGACACCCCTGGAGTTACAGGCGTCCATAGGCTACGGTGACCGCTGACCATCAGGCGGGTCATACGTCTGATTGCCACCGACGTGGTATAGAAAAAAAAATTAAATCATTCTAACCCGAAAAAAAGTCGACCCCAGAAATGTAAAGTAACTTTGAAAATCGTCTGTCACCCTTTTCGTAAATCTTCGTCCTTTATTTCCCCGTGACGAATTTTCGTAACATAAACTTTCCATTTAGTATACCAAGTCAAGAGAATATATTTGTACTACAGTCTTCATCATCGATAGAGTCCGGAGTCCGCATACAACCTTATCCAAAAACCTGGCATCTCACCTTTCAACCCAGGGCGAAACCTTATTGGGACTATGAAGAAGCACTTACCCTGCTCCTCAGTAACTGGATGCCTTCCCTCCAGCACCGCATCCCTGGCCTGCACGTACAACAGATTCAGCTGGACTGGATCCCTAGCATCCACTTTCCGGTCTGAGTAGAACAGCCTCCGCTTCAGAAGAAGCGTCTCCGTGGGAGCTACGGACATCTCTCGGAGAGTTTTGTGTTGCTCCAGCCATTCCACTGAAATGAATGCATTTTGTTATAGCTGATGCCAAACTTCGCCAACGTGTGGAATTGAATTAAGTTTAACTCCATCACTGTAAGAGCGATATTATACTTCTGTTTCGTTGCCTTTCCAGGACTATCAACAATTTCGATAAGATTTGCAAGAAAACATTTTAATATTTCTCGTAAACTGTTATAATTCAGTGCTTTCATATCCATTTCCGATAATCCTTATCCTCTCTGACACGGAAGGGATAACATTGTCTCAAAAATTCGTGTCTAAATCTGGGGCAGTGTAAAAATGCTCATACCATTGTCGTCAGTCTTGAGCTTCTTGCTGAGCTGCTGTAACGCAGCATCCTTTTCCTTATGCTGATGCTTTCTCTTCAGGGTCAGGGTGCCCGTGGCTGGGTGCTCCTCCATCGGCTCATCTTCACGACACTGGAACGAAAAGTCTTTAGCTGGCTGACCCTGGCTCGGCTTGGCCCGAAAGTGGAGGTCCCGGGTTCAAATCCCGTTACTTGCATTTATTTGTGTGATGAGCACATATTTGTTCCTGAGTGTTGGATGTTATCTATGTATTTAAGTATTTAGTTATCTGGTGCTGGTACACATTAGAAGCTTTGCTTCGTTTGGAACTAGGTCAATTTGTGCAAGATTGTCCCCCAGTATCTATTTATTTATTACCAGCATTTATCCGCGACTTCGGCCGCGTAATCTTCTATTCTCTATCCCCATATGTTAATTCAGGCTACAGACTATTTGTATACGAAGTCACATCTTAAACCGTTTAGCTGTTTCTGCGTGATTGAGCAACAAACATCTAAACTTTCGCATTTATAATATTAGTAGGATTTAACTTATATTCTCTTTTAACCCTAAAAAGTAATCTAAGTATGCTCTGGTGTTCTTTATGCCTCAGTCCATCAATATACTCCTTGGCTCAGTTTTTATGGCCTAGGAGTATTGGCTATGTGCACGTCTGAAACGTCAAACGTCAAAGGTCCCGATACAATGTCAAAACTCAGAGATGTCAAATAATGACACATGAATATTTTATTTACTTTAGTAAACGAGAAAGACCCCGTATTGGAAATTTTACTGAAATAAATAAGAGAATAAATAAATACATACAAGCGAAACGAATCGTAGGAAACCGTTAAGAAACCAATAGAAAACGTGAAAGTAAATTTGACAGTGGTCCCCAGTAAGTGCACATTTCTGCCATGGTGTGCGCTACGATCGCCTAGCTTACCCCCACCACCTACTTCGCACATAGCCAATATTGAATATTAGAAAAAATATGTTAACGTGAGACGTCAACCACCTCAACCCGTATTTATCAAAGAAATTTTAATTATGTTATGAACTCACGGATAATTTTTAGGAAGATATATGTATTGCGAGATTGTTGTTACAATCCTTATTAATAAAAACTGTTACTTCTCTTCTCGAATAATAAAATACATTATTGCGATGATAAAGTTCGTCTATATTACAAGATGAGATGACAGTATAAACTAAAATATTGTCAATCAGACATTATGTCAGTATTGTATGAGAATGACAGACAGGAGTGAAGAAAAGTGTAAACAAATATGTGCTGATAACATTGTGGGATTTGAAACATATTTAGGTACAACATAATCGCCACAACATTGACTTTAAACGGACATTATAAACATGAGTGTAACGACTGAAAATAGTGAGATATCGGCTCAACTTTAGAATATACAACACCGAGTTTAGCGTTCATATTTTTTTTATAAACAGTGCTCATGATTAGAAAGCTTTCCACAAAATTTCAAGTTGCGGAAACGTAAAAAATTGGGCAGTTTCTATACTAAAATCGGTAAATAATAAATACCACGCCATGACAATCAGATGAGTTGCGTCACTCACGTCAATGGAGCGTAGGTATATCAAAAACCGAATCAGAGCACCCCACTATCCACGTGGTCTTGTCTGCCCTACCCCTAGAGTGTATATACTTTAAAAATTCGGAGGCGCGAAGGGAGAGCAGCCCTCGCCCGCCGTGACAAAGCGCGGGAACCGTGCGAGGTGCAGCGGCTGAGCCTGGTCGCCGGAGGCGACCAGCAAGGCGAAGCTGCGGAGCCGAGCATGGATGACCGTGCTTTGTTACGCGAGGGCGGAAGGGGTGCTCGTCCCGCAGCGCCGGAGCTAAGGTGGAGTCCGACTGTCATGGCGTCGCGCGTCGTATTAATTACCGATTTTTGTATAGAAACTTTCAACCTTACAAAAATTTTTTTCTCTTAAACCGTACGTTGCCGCTACTTGAAATTTTGTAGAAAGCTTTCTAATAATGAGTACTATTTATAAAAAAAAAATACGAACACTAAACTCGGTGTTGCAGATTCTAAAGTCCTTCCGAGATACCTTCTGAAAGAAGTCACATCACAAACTTTGTCAACATTTGAAGCATCGACCCGGAAAATGTAAGGTTCCCAGAACTCACCAGACCGTACTCCTCGTAGTTGGTAATCCCCAATTTGGTGCAAACGTTCATCATCACCGTCTCGACGGACTTGCTCTCATCCACTTGCATCGTTTTCACTGATCCTGAAATGATGTAGACAATGTTAATCCATCAACATTCAGAAGTTCCTCAGTCAAAGTTCGACCTTAACACCTTTCACTTCCAGACTAAGCACAATGTAATTAAAAACAAACAAAAAAATAACTCAGGACTAAATATAAATGGCTAAAATGGCTGGTACGGTACGGTTTCAGAGGAACTTCCTCCCTCGGACGCTCCGGTTGTGGAATGAGCTCCCTGCCGAGGTTTTCCCGAGGAACTACAGTATGGGATTCTTCAAGAAAAGAGTGTATAATTTTTTAAGGGTCGGCAACGCGCACGTGACACCCCTGGAGTAGCAGGCGTCCATAGCCTGCGGTGACCGGTTACCATCAGGCGGGCCGTACGCTTGTTTGCCACCGACGTGGTATAAAAAAAAACTTAGGACTAAAAATTATTAAAATAAATTAACGTTAAAATAAGGGTCGCCCCGAGGCATGGTTCCGAAGTTGCTGGCAGCATTTTTATCGCTGTATTGCTATACTGATGCGTTGAGCGAGAAAGCTGCCACCTTACTGATAAATCTTTGAAAAGTTGGGAGGGCGTTGGGACCCCACGGACCGAGGGTCTCGACACCGAACGGTACAAAACAATCTAAGAAAAGTTACGCAGCGCCCACTATTAGGCAGGTTTCTGGCAGTGATTGTGTGATAAGCCAGCGATTTGACAACTAATGTGTCTTACCTTACTGAACCAGTCATTTGGCCTTGTCATTTTCCATTAAGTTGGTTTTTCCATTAATGGTCAGTTAATCATTAAAAGAATCTTGTGAATCTGTATCGTATTATATCATATTTGATAAATAAAGTTAGGAATAGGATAAAGTTCGTCTCTCTAGCTACAGGCAAATTTACTGCAGACACATTGTTATTAATGTTTTTATGTTTAGTGCAGAGAGCAGTAAGCACAGAATTATAAACAATACAAGATGGATTTCGAATGTGTTTTCATAAACAATAATGTTTGATATCGATTTAGCAACTCTAAACAATAATAATACGTATATGAAATGTTTCCTATCTTCTAATGTAGAAACTCGTACAATAAACGTTCAGACCGGTTACCAAGGTTTTTGCTACCAAGGGCCTGCCACAAACGGAAAAATCCACTTTTTGGCCGTGGTGACGTAAAATTGTGTACAAAACACGAGTCGTAAAACAGAAAGCCCTCTCTCGCATATTTATGACCCTCGCCTGCGGCTCGGGCCCCAAACATCTGCGATATCGGCCTTTCTTTGTTTTACAACCCTTGTACCGTAAATAGCCAACGCATCAATTCAGTTATTTACAAACTTGTGGTATAATCAGCATGGGTCTCAGCCAGCAGACATATCATCGTCTGTTAATAATAACAATGGATGTTTTGCCTATCTTTGTCTAAAAGAGTAGTCTCTTGGACAATATATAAATAACGATACAAAAAGCAATCTAATACTAAGCGTTCTCACTTCACCACGGTAGTGAAAACTGTCACAATCCAGCCGGCGAGGGTCTTCTGGCCCACAGCCAGAAAGCTCGTTATCCACTAAGGAAGAGCCTTATTAATTCTTTATGTGTTATTGTTATGTTTTAATTTTCTTATTGTATGTAGACTAATCGCCAGACATACTTAAATAAATAACTGGAGGCACTCTCTTTCCATGAGTATATAGGGGAAGTTTCAAAGTGGCGCCCGTGACGGAGAAAATGAGGAGCAGTAGGTTAGCATGGTATGGGCATGTAATGAGGAGGGATGTATGTCATATTGATAAAAGAATGTTAGGGTTGAATGTTGAAGGACAAAGAGCGATTGAAAAGCCCAAAAAGCGATGGATGGATTCTGTGAGAGAGGATATGAGAAAGAAAGGAGTAAGCGCTGAAGTGACGAATAATAGAGGTGAATGGAAGGAGAAAACATGTTGCACCGACCTTGCATAAGCAGGATAAGGGCAGGGAGATGATAATGATGACTATCTTTCCATATCTGTCTCCAGCCAGATATAGGAGAAGAACAAAGGTTCGTAATGTACCCAATAGAATATAGTAGTATGATGATCCTTACCATCCAACATCCTAATCCTGAGCGTTCTGACTCTGCAGCGGTAGTGAAGGCTGTCGCCATCCTTCAGCAAGTAGTAATCCAGACGGCGAGGGTCTTCGAGCCAGCAGCCGGAGAGATCATCGTCTGCTGAGGTGAGAAACAGCCCGTAGTCTGAAAAATATTATTTCATGCTTTATACTACAAATTCTTGTTTGTAGATAAAGCTTCAGGGGTGATGTGTTTTTAATTGTCAATAACATATTACGAGTACGAGTAAGAGCGTTACATAGCTCAAACCTTTGTGAAAATAGTTGTTTCTGAAAGTTGTGTCGTAGTGACTTTAGAGGATTCAAAAGTTGACCCTTTATTGATTTGAGTATCCGTTGTACAGTCGAGCAATCAACGTACTTTTCAACTCTATTTTAATGCCGTAAAGATCGAAAGTGACGAACCTTTTCATTCCGCGACTATACAGCTCAACAGTGCGCATTCTTGGTAGCCCTTGTAAACTTATCTCCGGTAACGCGAGAACATGGCAACTATAAGTACGTACTGCAGCGGTCTTCTGCACAGTTAACATGTCTCTGCGCTCCACTTCTCCAAACTTCTCTCACAAATGATAACTTGACTTACTTGCTTACTCCGTTGGCTCAGAGACCCAAAAGCCTCAGCCTCCGACACAAGACAGTGCCACTTTTCACGGTCCTGTGCGACCTCTCACCAATTGGTGACTCGAAATTGCGCCAGCGATATCTGGGGCGTCCGATAGGACGTCTTCCTGCTGGGCGGCCCATTCTCTCAAGATGGCCCAACCAACGGAGTCTGTGCGCACCATGCAAGTTAGGTTAAGCCACTAGGTCTTCTGCCTCTTCAATCTCACGGTTCCTAAGGACTGTCCAGCTTCCATTCGATCTTTTTTTTAGGCTCCAGTATCTTACGGAGGATCTTCCTCTCGGCCAATAGCAGCATATTTTCCTCCTTGAGTGTCAGTATCCACGCTTCGCATCCGTAGGTTAGAATTGGGCGAATCACGGTCTTGTACTTAGATACGGATTTTGGTGCGTCTACTTAGAAGCTTGGACACTAACACCTTATTAAGGACTGGACTGCATCGCAAAGGTATTCTGATGATGATGACGATGAATTCATCTTCACTGATTTCGGCGTCAGCAACTCAGCTTTCTAGTCTAGGTATCAACGATTTCCAATATGACAGAACTAAGTGTTGCGCTTTTATATAGTATCCTATCTTTCTTACAAAGGCACAAGCGTACTTTGGGCAGGTTAATACCCCACCATCGTAGATGTAGCGAATAGCTGCTGGTGTGGCGAGCCCAGAGCTCATATCACTTAAATGATAAATTATAATTTACGAAGTTGTACCTTTTCCAGAAGCTCCGGTGAGTACTTTCTCTTGTACCATCTGCGTGGCATCTGCAACGGTGGCTCCGTTGGGGAACTTCATAGTCCGCGTCACCGCGCCATCTTCCAGAATGATCTTGAGCGATAGAGACGGCATCTTTTATCTGGAATCAGCATTGAAAGGTGAGTTAGAAAGTGGAAGAAGTGGCAGAGTTCCTTTTGGATTTCATCTCTTTGGGAGTTGGTTGATCCTTTCAGGTTACCTATTAACTATGAGCTTCTGCCCGTGACTTCGTCTACAAATACTCGTTAACCGCGTTAAATGAGTAATAAAACGCCCATGTGAAATAGAAAGGCAAACATGCTATTAGAGCAAATACACTTAAATTGATATATCAAAGGTGCACCAACTACCGCAACCTCATAAAATTTCACTTCTCTTTTACTCTTTTAAGGGATAATTAGCGGGATGAAAACTATCCTATGCCCTTCCTGGGCTTTTTAACTATTTACATAAGTACACAATTTCATATAAATTGGTTTAGCGGTACAAGCAGACAGACAGAGAGAGTTAACTTCGCATTTATTACTACCGATTTCTATGCTAATTTTATCTGAATCAAGTTTGCCAGTGCGAGTTTAAGTAACCAATATCCAATCACATTTACTCTATGAACCTTTTTTTATACCACGTCGGTGGCAAACAAGCGTACGGTCCGACTGATGGTAAGCGGTCATCCGCAACCTATGGATGCCTGCAACTATGGGTGTCACAATGTGCGGTGCCCCAAATTGTAGTCCCTTGGGAAAACCTCGGCAGCGGGCTCATTCCACAATCGGAGCGTTCGAGGGAGGGAATTCTTCTGAAACCGCGACCATTTAGGAACCTATACCGGCAAACTTTTATGAACAATATCCGCACCGTTCACTGTCAGCAGGGCGTTTATCCTCACACCTTAGAACTTAAATGGTCGCGTACGGTACGATATCAGAGGAATCTCCTCCCTCAGACGCTAAGCTGTGAAATGAGCCTGTACCGAGATTTTCCCGAGGGACAACAGTATGTGGCTCTCCAAGAAAGGAGCATTATATACGTACATCCTAGGAGTTGGAAGCGCCCATAGGCTACGGTGGCCGGTTACCATCAGGCGAGCCGTACGCTTCTTTGCTACCAACCTAGTAAAAAAAACTGACTTTGTAAGGTTGGGTTGCATCAACTTACGATCACAGACCGACCAACGTTACATATGGCGCCGGCAGCTGTCATCCCATAGAAACTTATCAAACTTTTCATACATTCAAATTTAACGAACACAGCTTACGATTACAGGCGGTTTGGTGCAACCCAGCCTAAGTGAATGAAGTAACACACACACACACACACACATGCATACATGTTGCATGTTGTTGTTACATGTTGCTGTTTTTTTCTTCTGTTTGTAACTAATTCATTTGTATGAGGTGTGCAATAAAGAGGATTTGTATTGTATTGTATTGTATTGTAACACTACACAGAATTGTCAAGATAATACTTAGCTTATAGAAATCTGTGATCTCTGACTACCCCTCTGGGTCACACGCTTGAGTGCTTGTTGCATCGGTTTTATGTCCTCTATCATATAATATTAATAACTATAAAATGAACCTCACATGTCATTATATTTTAATCATTTGTTTTCCTTACCGGGCGTACAATGTCAAACAATAGGCACTGGCCACTTATCAACTATTTAACGCTACCTAAACAGCTAAAAGGATAATTCACTTCCTTTAACACAATTACAAAACAAACGAACATTATTATAGATGAATATGAATCATGCTTATTCGTAAAATTAGCCATGTTTTAGTTATTTTTAATGTAATGTTATTCACACTTTCAGAATTCAACCGGGGATAACACAACTAAATGATAAAATTTTGCTTAAAATTAATTTAGAATTTCAGAACATTTTCCTGTTTTAAAAGGTAACTCATTATTTTATTCCATGTCGGTGGCAAACATGCGCCCGCGGCTCCAGGGGTGTCACATGTGAGTTGCCAACCCTCTAAAAAATTATAAACTCCTTTCTTGAAGAACCCCATACTGTAGTGTCTTGGGAAAACCTCGGCAGGTCATTCCACAACCGGAACTTCATAAATTCTTTTAATTTTAATTGAGAAACTATTGCTTACTTATTCTTTAGAACAAACCGTTTAAAGTTAAACTTAGCTAAATTATGTCTGATGTTCAAATAAAGAATGAGAAACATAATTGTGTTATAGAAAGCAGCTCTAACGTTTTCTAATAGATTTACGAGTCAGGAGTTTACGTGGGAGAAAACTCGACCTAGCTGGGTGTTATAAATAAATAAATAATGGGGGACAATCTTACACAAATCGACCTAGTCCCAAACTAAGCAAAGCTTGTACTGTGGGTACTTAGACGACGATACATACTTATATAGATAAATACATACTTAAATACATAGAAAACATCCAAGACCCAAGAACAAATATCCGTGAAAAATGCACAAATAAATGCCCTGGCCGGGATTCGAACCCGGGACCTCTAGCTTCGGAGGCAGAGTCACTACCAACTAGGCTAAACAGGCCGTCAATTCCTTCAAATATTCCTGGGAAACCTCGATTTCTCGGTGTTTTCACAAAGCAAAGCTTGCAAGTAAGAACACTTTTGCATCTTATTCTATTGTGATAAAATCAAAAAGTGTTAACTTAGTTTTGCACTCAACTGTACCCATAAGACAAGCCTTATTGAGCTTACTATACGGGACTAGTTCGATTTGTGTTGTGCCCTTATTTTTATTTACTTAAAATAAAGACGTGTTCTAATATATTTGGCTGCTCTGAATACTTCTGGCTATATGATGCTATCTGTATGTATTGAGAGATTGGGGATTTTATACGAAGTACAGTCGAGAGCAACAGTAAGTTATCACTTTTGAATATTATTCCATTGTGATAAGGTTAAAAAGTGTTAACTTACGTTTGCTCTCGACTGTACTACATATAAAATTCCCAGTCTCCCAATTAGCTATGGGCTATGGATAATGCAAGACATTAATTATGGAGGAGGAAAACAAAATATTCTTTGTTGAGTTCACATTTATATATATTGATTGGTTAATGGACATTGGCAGTTTATCTCTTACATTAAGACAAATTTAACATAACATAACTCATATGATAAAACGACTCCAACCCGCATCAAGACAGCGCTAATTCATCAACAAATGGAAATCTGAGTCGAAACGTGACTTGTAATCAAAATATAGTTATAAATCTAACCTACCGTTTTGTTTCCCATTTACAATAACATACAGCAATCATGAGAATCGTGACAATATTTACCCCCTTATTCATAAAACTTAACAAACCTCTGTTAACTAAAATTTGTTTTGTCCCTTTCTCACAAACATAAATGTCAAAGTGACAGATAAGGACAAACCAACTTTAGCGGCTTGTTGACTAATAGAGGCTTGATGGACGTTTATAAATAAGGGGATTGGTGTGTATCATATCAGAAAACCAACATAATAATAGCATGGCATTTTTTTCTAACCGTGAGATCTTTGAATCTTTTCAAGTACGGTTGCCAGTTTGTTGCACTTTTATCACCACCCAGGGTTCACTCCCCCTGTCAAGTGAGTGGGCAACTTGATTGTTAGAAGTTCTCAAGCCGCCCGAAGGCCTTTAACTTGGTTTAACGAGTGTTGTTAATAGACCAGGGCTCGGAACTGGTTAATCTCAAAATCCTGAAATAGCCAATTTTTAATTAGTTTATGCTCTTTATGTAGGACTCAATAATGTATTTGAGTTATTACTTCATATTGTTAGATTGCCTGATTAAACATGAAATAGTAGACGAAAGAACGATAAGAACTAAAAAAATACCGGTATTTTTGTATGAACAGAATACCGGTTTCCGAGCCCTGTGATAGACAACAGCTGGGATCAACGGCTTAGCGTGCCGTCCAAGTTCATTTTTGTCACTATTACATTCAAAATACCATTTGTGAACCTTATTGCACCGCGATAAGACCTACATATAGTTCATTTTATTTAGGATGATGAAAAGCACTTGAAGCGGGATTTTACAACACCTTTTTTGAATAAATATGGAAGGAAAAGATACGAGTAACAAAGAGAACGTCATAAAACTTACCGAAGTGCGCAGGTTTTTTTTAATACCACGTCGGTGGCAAACAAGCGTATCCACCACCACCACCATATCAGCCCTAGGACGTCCACTGCTCGACATAGGCCTCCCCCAATTTCATGGGGGGTAAATGCCATAATCGCCACGCTTGGCATGCGGGTTGGCGATCGCAGTATCTCCACCGCACTCTAGGAATGCTGCTGCCCATTCCCCGGTGGTCTTGGTCGTAGTTTAAGGACATACCCGGGTCCTAACAAGCAAGGGTAAACAAGCGTATAGCAAGACCCAAGTAATAAGGCGCGCGGATTAAGCAATAATGACCTCTCCGTCAACTACTTAAGAGCTTTGACGAGCGCAATATTAATTAGGTTCTTCTATACGGCCCGCCTGATGGTAAGCGGTCACCGTACATGTTATTTATTTAATCGTATGGCATGCATAAACAATGACAATCAGAGTATAGCTTTCAGGTCGCTAAGCCAGGCAATCAACTCAGGCGTGACTGAGTCCATGTCTTCAGCTGGTCCAGAATACGAGTGAAGGGGACAGCGTTGAAAGATATGATCAGTGGTCTGCTCTTCCTCGCCGCACTCGCAGAGTGGAGAATCTTTCCAACCTTTTTAAGGCACGAGTGAATAGGCATCTTCTGGGTGAGCTCGCTTCATCGTCGACCTCATCTTTGCCCCCTGGCTAGATGCTGGCCAAGAGCAATCCCATTTTTAATAAAAAAAAAAAACCCATTTATATGCTAGATAATTGCAGCGGCCATGCCCAGTTCTCAGCCTATTCAGACAACACCAAAGTTTGCGGGGGAGCTCAAACCCTCTTGGTTTTTTGGTCGGGTACATGTTCATGTACGGTGATCGCTACTGTATTTTGAACATTATAGTACAGTCATTTTTATACTTTGTCACTTTCATTACTTTGACGCATCCTAGCTGTCGCAGTATTGTCACGTTAGTGCGACAAAGTACTAAAATGATCAGCGACATTTTCTGTTGACTGTACATAACACACCTGGTCTGCGTAGTTCTTTTACAACACTACTTGAAGATAATACTTTTTTTTTTCTTTCAATCTTACACAAATCGACCTAGTCCCAAACTAAGCAAAGCTTGTACTATGGGTACTTGACGACGATATACATACTTAAATACATAGAAAACATCCAAGACCCAAGAACAAATATCCGTGCTAAAATGCACAAATAATGCCCTGGCCGGGATTCGAACCCGGGACCTCTAGCTTCGGAGGCAGTGTCACTACCAACTAGGCTAAACAGGCTGTCAAACAATGGATGATGGTAATAGTACTTTTCGTCAACTGTGATTTTTATTATAGTATCATCATCATCATCAACGTCAGCCGATTGACGTCCACTGCTGGACATAGGCCTCCCGCACAGAGTATAGTATAAAAAACCGGCCAAGAGCGTGTCGGGCCACGCTCAGTGTAGGGTTCCGTAGTTTTTGTAATTTTTTCAAAAACTATTCAACCTATCAAGTTCAAAATAATTTTCCTACAAAGTTTTTATAAAGTTCTACTTTTGAGATTTTTTTCATATTTTTAAAACTTATGGTTCAAAAGTTAGAGGGGGGGGGACACTTTTTTTTTTACTTCTGGAGCGATTATTTCCGAAAATATTAACATTATCAAAAAATGATTTTAGTAAACCCCTATTTATTTTTAAATACCTATCTAACAATATATCACACGTTAGGGTTAAAATGAAAAAAAAAACACTCCCCACTTTACGTATAGGGGAGGTACCCTAATAAAATATTTTTTTCCACTTTTTATTTTACCACTTTGTCGGCGTAATTGATATACATATTAGTACCAAATTTCAGCTTTCTAGTGCTAACGGTCACTGAGATTATCCGCGGACGGACGGACGGACAGACGGACGGACAGACATGGCGAAACTATAAGGGTTCCTAGTTGACTACGGAACCCTAAAAAACTAAATTTAATTCAGTTAAAGTTACAATTAAGTGCGAGTTTAATAAGATTTTCATCTAAACGAAAGTCGATTTAAATCAGAGACATAGAATTTGGAAGTTTAATCACATATTAAATAGTTTTTTTTACTGGTAAATCGAATCTAGTCTAACTTCTAAGTATTGTCAAAACTATTTCTAACAATACCTATGTATCAATATTGACATAAATACATACTGATGGATCCATCCAACAAATAACAAGTAATTAACAAGTCTTGAAAACATTCTTTGTCCGATGTGAAACAAATTTGTCTCTCGCTACTTTTTTAAATTAACTTTTTAAAACTGCCACTCGCAATTGTCACCGGCCAGTACACGGCCAAGTACACATACTATATTACATATAACAAACGTATAAAGGCCGGTACATACGAGGTATGTTGCTTACAAAACGTTTATTGTATTGGATGTAAATATAATAAAAGTTTACTGATTAAAAGGTCCATTTTAACACAATTGAATTCATACGGTTAGGTTAGGTTATAACATACTCGTAATACATACCTTAAAATAGATAGTATCCTTAAAAAATCCAATATAAATCACTGTTCACACAACTTAATATAAGTTAATATTTTCGTTTCACATAACACAGATCCGTTCACGGCGCGAGTTGTGTTGATACTGTGGTAGTCACTCGGGTGACTCAGTTACTATGACTCCAGTGTAGTGATTCAGTAAACCAGTTTTAAGACTAAAAAACGATGACTACGTCATTTTTACTCCTACGTACAGTCGCCGGATATATCTAAGTGAACAAGGTGTTCATTAATATGTGAACTGTACTCTATTTTCAAGGTCTAATAGTACATGTTCGGGGTTTAAACACCTTGACGGGTCCAGATGTATTTGGTGCCGACTATACGTTATTATTATTGATACAAACTTTATGAGGACCACTTTGGCTGACCCTGCCTATGAAGCCGGAGGTCCCGGGTACTAATCCCAGTCAGGGTATTATTTGTGTTTTTAACACGCATTAATTTGTTCCTGAGTCTTGTTGAGTTCTCTGGGTCTCAAACTAATATGGTATGTATATACATACCAATTTTTATTTAAAACGGTTCAAAGATTTAGGCGTGAACAAACAGAGTATTTGCATTTGTAACTGACCGAGCGAGCGAAGCGTCTCCGTTTCAGCTTTCGACAAAAATTCTTTCGTATGTCTGTCCGGATGTTCTCCTCTACTGATCGCATTTCTCAACCGATTCTCGTGAATTTTTTTAAGCAGGTTCGATAATTATATAGATTTTTTTTCGAGTCAGTTTCTGGAAATTTTTGAATTTTGAAATTAAAAATCTTTTTTTCGTATATATGTTCTCCTCTACATGTCGCATTTCTCATCAGAAATGTTTTATAGTTTTTTATTGTAGTCAGTTTTTGGAAATTTTGTAATTTGAGAAAATATACAAAATTTTATCGTATGTACGTCCGGATGTTCTCCTCAACAGATCGCATTTCTCAACCAAATCTCGTGAAGTTTTGTGAGCAGGTTCGATAATTATATAGAATTTTTGTGTCGAGTCAGGTTTGGAAATGTTGAAATTTGAAAAATATTTTTTTTTGCGAGATCTACTGCTCACGGAGCCACTAGTAATAGTATGGACATATAGCACCCTCTAGTTGCAGAAAGGAGTATTAAATTTATAATGTAATAGTTGTTGTGGCGGTCCGGTCCAGTGGCGATTTATTTAATCGTATGGCGTTTCGTGAAGTAGGAATATTCATTATTTATACAGAATATATAAAAAAGGTGGCTTATATATCCACATCCAGGTTGCACAAACAATCCAAAGCCCCTGGTATTAAATTATAGAGGTCCCCCGGGTCGCCCCGATAACATCTTTTAGGACATCGCTTCACGATATGGTCTATGGTTTGATCTTCAATGCCGCAGTCGCACAATGGGCTATCTGTTCATCCCCATTTGTGCATTAGGTAATTGCACCTGGCGTGCCCAGTGCGGATTCTGTTCAGACGGCACCAGTGTTTCCTTGGCAGGGAGAAGCCTGTTGGTTTCTGCGTTGGGTCCAGTGAAGCAGATGGGTATTCCATAGCCGCTTGCAGCCACTCTTTCCTCCAAGTTTCCGTCGTTGTAAAGCCAACCTGTATAAGTTTTTTCGCAGCCGTACGTCACAAATTATTATCGTAGCAAATTAAACAGAGATCGGAATTTTTGTGACAAAACATAAGACTGTCACAATCTTTGTAGTGCGATATGGACGATCTGCGTTTACGACATCTGACGGACTGCATAATGGACGAACTGCGTATTGGACCAAATGCGTATTGGACGGCTAGCTAACAAATCCTACAGACCTCCGTTACCTCTTGATGTCGCGCGTAATGCGCCGCGCGCCTTGCAGGAACCATCTGGATTTAGCGGTAGACCTTTAGTTGTGTAATAGAAGAATAATAAAAAAACTTTGTAAATACGTTAACTCAATGGAGTCATTACGAGCTTTTATTTTACTTGGCCTGTCAATATGTTTGTCTGTCTGTATATATGGGTAAATCTTGCAACTGAATTATTCAGGATTAAACCGATTGAACTGAAATTTTGTATACTTATGTAAATTCGGTGACAACGCAATATTATGGTACCACCAAGTTGATCTAACGGAGACAGAAGGTGGCCATGGCAACTCCTAAACTACACAACAGGGGCCTTTCAGCTCGAAGTACGATTTTTTCTATGGAAATGTTAGTTTAACTTGTTTGTACCAGATGTCACTGGGTGCTATCTCTATCGCACTTGCAGATTGAAGTGACAGGGATGCAGCGGTCGTGCGGTTAGTTCTTACTAAATACACAACGGCGCTACGATCTATGTGGAGTATTTCACTCGTATCTCTATCTCAGTATATATATTGTACTTTGTGCTACACACCACGTTGTAGCTAATACCAAAAATGATTTTTTGACAGAAACTTAATTTCGACTCTACATACTTAAATATTAAATAAATAAATATTAGGGGCTTTTTTTACACAAATCGAACTAGTTCCATAGTAAACTCAATAAGGCTTATGCTATGGGTACTAGACGACGATATATTTAATAGATATATACTTAAATGCATAGAAATATCCAAGTCTCAGAAACAAATGTTTCTGCTCACCACAGAAACAAATGCCCTTACCGGGATTCGAACCCGGGACCTCTAGCTTTGAAGGCAGTGTCACTACCAACTAGGCTAAACAGGCCGACACTTCAGTATTGAATAAATATAAAGGAAGCTAAATGCATACATTGTTGATCAATTTACAAGAACGAAATCGATGCTCTACCCACTGTAATGTGAGCCAACACAAAACAATACCAACCTTAATGCCTTCGTTTTAAGGTATGTTGTTGAAAGCTAACATGCATTAGAAGGGTAGCCCAAAATGATGTCATGGTTTTTCCCAGCCATTGAGAGAAGTGGATTCCAGGATTACTGGAGTAAGAAAATGTCTCAAATTGTAGTATAACAAAATGGTTACAGAAATGGAGAATAAAGGCAAGTGCTTCGAAATCTGTACAAGTTACTTTTACACTGAGGAGACGTAACTGCCCGCCAGTCACACTTGAAAATGCCATACTTCCTCACCATGATCATGTTCGATACCTAGGATTGCATCTTGACCGACGTCTAACCTGGAATCATCATATAAAGACCAAATGAGAAGAATTGCTTTTCCGGTATCAAGAATATTACGAGTTACTGGGAAGAAATAGTAAACTATACAGATAACAAGCTACTAATCAACAAATCTGTTCTAAAACCATTGTGGATGTACGGTATACAACTGTGGGGCAGTGCCAGTAACTCCAACATCTCAATTTTACAGAGAATGCAAGCCATTTTTTTTGACGCAGAGGAAATGCGTCTATGCTTCCCCCCGGGGCTGTGGGGACGGCCCGTTGGGGGGTATGTGGGACTCACCCTATCCGAGGAAGGGAATACCCACTAAAACCTCTGCGGCGTCATCCCACTCTGCCGTGTAGGGGGCAACACGGGATCGCCAGCATTCTAGCACGGTGCCCCCCCGAGAGAATGCAAACCAACATATTGCGGTCCATATGCAAGGCTCCATTGTTTACAACCAACTCTGAAATCCACAAGTATCTCGAAATGAACACAGTGAGGGAAGAATTACTCTTTGCGACTAAAGTATACAAAGAGAGACTGAAACGCCATCCGAGCGAGAATGAGCTTGCTGTAAAGTTGACAACTGAAGACTACCGAAAGAGGCTCAAAAGAAATATTCCGGAAACTACAAGAAACGCGAAGACTTAACCACATCCCATCTGCTCCGCTATAGAGAAAGACTTGTTACCCGCATCTAAACTTAAAATGCATTCTGATGCAACCTATACCATGTCCATAAAAATATATAACAAACTGCCAGATAAAATGAAATCCGAGAAACAATCATAAACTTGTTATAATAATTCCTTATTTCTAAAAGTTATTATACACTAAGAGAATACTTGGAAGAAAAACTACAATAAAAACATAAAAATAGTAAAATTCCACCATATACATTTTTTATTACTCTTTATAATATAATAAAAATATAGAATAAGTTCTTAAAAACAAAAGTGAAATTCATACATAAATAGATAATTAGCACTGTAATGCAAATTTCAAGAAATTGAACTTTATAATAAATGTATGTAGCTAAGTCAGTCGTCCGCTCTTTACGAATTTGCGGCCCAACACGGTCCACAATTAAGTTTTACAGTACATTACGATACAAGTGCAGAGAACAGGAAATTCGCAACGACTGGTGATAAATCGAAACACGACCGAAGGGAGTGTTTTAAATCGACACGAATTGCGAATTACCTGTTCGCACGTGTATCGTACAGCGTTTTACAGTACATATGGCTCTTTAAAGTTTCAACATATGCACGTAATCAGCTGATTACCGCACTCGTGCGGTAAAGTAGCACCATATGTACTGTAAATATTATTTAACCACTAAAACTTAAGTTTGCCTAAGTAATTTCCTGTAAACTAACATTGTGGAATGCAATAAATGATTGAGTATTGAGTATTGAAAAGACATTTTAACAGACTAGACTTAATGGAGGAGTAGATGCCCTCACTGGAGGACACACTCGACATGTTATGAAACCTTCAACCAATTTGCAATATGATATTCTCAAAAATAAAATTGTAGTTTTAACAAATACATATGTACATCATCATCCTAGCGTTATCTCAGTACACCTGCATCCTGAAGGATGCCCGGGGTCCGCTACCGAATCCCGAGAATTGGCGTAGGCACTAGTTTTTTACGGAAGCGACTGCCATCTGACCTTCCAACCCAAGGAGAAACTAGACCTTATTGGGATTAGGCTAGTTAAGTGAGTGGGCAATTTGACTGTTAGAAGTTCTCAAGGCGCCCGAAGGCCTCTAACATGGCTTAACGACTGCTATCACAGACAGCAGCTGGGATCAACGGCTTGACGTGCCTTCTAAATAATTTTAGGAGTTCCCTCGATTTCTCCCTACTATTTTTCGGTTCGCCGTAGGCCCTCGAGTCTCAGACGAGTGCCTCAACCCTTTTTTTTTACCTCGGGAAATGCATTTACGCATCCCGCCTAGCCAGGGAACTAGGACGGGTATGACGGACTCCCGGAAACCGCCCGGACTACCGTCTAAAACCTCCAGAATATGCCCATCACGCAGCATTAGTGGCGGTGACGGCGGGATCGCCAAGGCACACAACTGCTGTGACAGCCGAAGCTGTCCCCTCTCGGTTGTGGCTTGCGCCCCCCACACGTCGGCAAGCATGCAGGGCGACACCACACACTTGCCGACCAAAGGACCAAGTGCTCGACCCTACGCCTCAGACTGAGCAGCCTCAGTTTGCTTCCAGCTGAGGCTGCTCCGCCTGAGGCGTAGGGTTGAGGGTCGAGGGTCGAATGGTGGAATGGTAGCAAATTACTCTACCAGCACTCCAAAACATTTTTACGGTCAATGTGCCGATCACTCTGTATTCATAGTTAATATCAGAGGTTGCAAACACAAGAATTACGCTAAATTGGATCAACTTATGGGATAAATTCTAAACATACACTTCATATTTCAATTTCATATTAATGTGCTTTACTCACTTCCACACACTAAAAAACGTGTCAAAACAAGAAACATATTGAACCCAAATCAGAATGCGAATTGCGTGTTACGAATCGACCCACCGTTCATGTTATTTAATCTCCGCTCGTTTAGGCGCGAATTCCAGGTGACTAAACGAAACGACCTTCCGAGACCTTGTCTGTCCTACTTATAATACTGCAGTGCGAAAAGGAAAGAAGACTTAGTGTAGGGTAGGTCATTACGACCTAATATATCCGTCCTGCTCATATTACTGCAGTACGATAAGGAACGGAGACTTTGTTCTTCTGTAGGTCATCTGTCACATGAACTCGCGTGTTTCAAGTACATATTGAGAAAAGATTGTAAATATATGCAAAAAATTTTTTATGGTATTACGGTGGATGCTTAAATGGAGCGATCGTGGCCACAGAATAGTATAAGTATTATATATTTAGTTATTATCTATTAAATATATAGTTGTCTAGTAAGGTTATACATGACGTTGCAATGGAGGATTATTGTTATTGAGGCTTGAATTTAGCTACCGTGTAAATGTTGATATAGCTGGCGTGTATTAAAGAATATACGGTGTGTATTTGTTTAATTATTTTTCTAAATAAGTTCTTAATTAGTCTAGTGTTATTTAAATACATTATTTTATGGCATAAACATTTTTATTTATGCTACATTATCCATAACACTAGCCTTATTGAGCTTACTATGGGACTATTTCGAATTGTGTAAAAAAAATGTCCCTTGTATGTATTTATTTATTTATGTCGTGGCCCAGTGGCACTCGCGTACCGCGAGCGGTAGTCAAAGTCGGCCGTGATCAACTTTTACGAATGGGCGACCGCTATGAAGGGTATCCACTAGTATACCTATTAAGGGGCTAGTTCAGTTTGAGTAAGATTTTCACCCTAATATTTATTTATTTATTTAATTTTTATTGCGCAATAAGAAATCTTAAGATACAAAAGGCGGAATTAATGCCATGAGGCATTCTCTACCAGTCAACCTTCAGACAAAACAGAAAGACTGTAGGCGTTGCAACTATATAATATAATACCAGAGAACAAATCTAGTAGAAACAGCACCCAACAACAACAACAACACAAACAAACAAAACAAACAAACCTACTTTATATTAGTGTTTAAGCGAATTCAGACGCGGGCAATGCGACGCCAGACGCCCCGCTTACAAGCGAGCCAATAATACAAACAGTCTTCGTGTACACTCACAGGCACTCACATTGTTGAGCAATTTAGAGCTCACTTCATACTGGCCATCATAGTCTGCTATAAAATGTCCAGCATAAAGTGAGCTCTAAATTAAAGTCCGTGACCGTACGGACTAGCAGTCATGCCAAGTCATGCATAAACATAGACTTATTACTCATATGGAAACGGATTCTTGACAAGGTCGTCTTGGTCCAGACCAACTGCACGGATAGCAGCCAGCTGCATCTTATGTGATGTATCGATAATGTATATCTATGTACAGATGAGAGTCACCGTGCTCATATTTGGAGCAGCCCAGAAAATAGGAGTATTTATGCTTTGTGATGTTGGGCAAGTCAATAATATACCACCACCACCACCATATCAGCCCTAGGACGTCCACTGCTGGACATAGGCCTCCCCCAATTTCATGGGGGGTAAATGCCATAATCGCCACGCTTGGCATGCCGGTTAGCGATCGCAGTATCTCCACCGCACTCAAGGAATGCTGCTGCCCATTCTCCGGTGGTCTTGGTCGTAGTTTTAGGACATACCCGGGTCCAACCAGTCAATAATATAAGTCAGGAATAATGGAGGTCCTCGTGGTACTCCAGTCTTTACTATTCTAAACGTAGACCTATATTTCTGTGAAATGTTTTGTCAGATTCACACCGCAGATTCAACACTACTTACTCTGTACCTATAGGTTGGTATATGATGTTGTGTTCATGGTGGTCAGGTCACCGACCAAGAACCCTTGGAAATTCAGCAGAAATCAGCTCGGAATTTTAGTTGGGGTGTTTATAGGTCACTTCGGGACTCTGCCAAGATGGATGGTGAAGATGAAGTCAAAACCTTTGCACCTTGATAACCATTGATTCCTTATCTGACTGGTATCACTCCCTGTCCATTCTACGTACTGATGAAACAAAATCCGTCATTTCGGAGTTCGCTACGTTCAAATATACACACATCACCTCTACATACAATCATTTTATTATTATTATTCTCCTTATTTATTTCTTTCTCTTAAGCTAGGCTTTTTACAATAACTTTATAAAAGTAAAATATATAAACATACATACAAAATATAAAAGCATTATAAAAAACCTAACCTACGGTGCCACCGGCAGCGAGGCAGGGCCTAAGCTACCGGTGGTTAGGGCGACAGAGAGAGAAACCTCCGGACTATCCGCGCCGTGTCCAGGAGTACCGCCTTCGGCCTACCGCCTTTTAAAGGCGAAAAAGTCGTTCTTGGGAAATTGTATCAAATTCTACAATAAAATTCCTAAACACATTACTGAACTTAGCAATTCTAAATTCAAATCTGTAGTAAAACAAACACTTATTTCAAGAGCATATTATAAGATAAACGATTACATCATGGATAGGGATGTTTGGCAGTGATAGCGTCCTGCACGGATAATCTATCGCGAAAATATATTTTCTACTGTAGCATTGTTATTTAAGTAATTTTGTAGTAGCTGACACTGTAATTTTATATTTAACTATACAATGTATATTGTTTTGAAAAAATGACACCTCGCCGAGTTTCTTACGCCGGTTCTTCTCGTGGCAGAGGTATATTTTTCCGAACCGGTGGTAGTTTATTGACGTTCATAGGTGCATGTAGTATGCCTAATTTGAAGAATAAACTACTTTTACTTTTACTTTTTTACTTTTACTTTTACTTCTGTATCTGACCCATGACCCAGTCATCTAACGAGAGTCTCTTGAGATGTTGGTCGAGACTCTTTGCTATTAGACCGTTCCCAGAGACGACTATCGGGACAATGATCGTTGAACCAACATCCCACATGGCGGTTACCTCGTGTGCCAGATCTAGGTACTTGCTGGATTTGTCCTTCTCAGCCTTCAGGAGGTTCTCGTCATGGGGGATGGTGATGTCAACGAGTATTGCCTGGTGCTTCAATCGATCCGTCAGCACGATATCAGGCTTGTTGGCTACAATAGTCCTGTCCGTGATGACAGATCGATCCCAATAGAGCGTTGCACGACCATTCTCGAGAACTGGCGCAGGTGTGTACTTATACTACGGAACTTCGAAGCCCACAAGACCGTATAGAAGAGCAATTATTATTATTATTATCATTTATTTCAAGTAAATTACACTCATATGTTTTTAGTAAGACTTACGTTTAGGTGTTAGTATAATCTAATCTATAATTCTATATATAAATGTAGTTATACGTAAGTTTCACTGGGACCGTGCAACCAATACCGTACCGTACCGTACTGGGACCGTACAATTTTAGTTATAATTAATTCACATTTCTTAATAATTGACGTGGCACGGAAAGTGGCTAAGTTAAAATGGGACTGGGCCGGTCATGTCTGCCGCACGCCGAGTGAGATATGGGCCAAGATCGCCAACGACTGGCTAACCCCAACAGCTCGAAACGGAGACGAGGCAGACCTCGCCGGCGATGGTGGGACAATCTAAACTCCTTAAAGGGTTGGCCAGAGGTTGCTCAGGATCGGGGGGTCTGGTAACGGATGGCGAGGCAAGGGCCTTAGCCGTGGTACACAACAGAGCAGGCGCCTGATGTTTGCAATTTTATTACGTATCGTCGTGGATAACACATTCGTCACGTTCTGAAAAGCATGTGAGTGTGAGAGAGATAAATAGTAGTGATAAAAAGGCAACCATCATGTCCATCATACACCTACAATAAATATAATTCACTTACCGATGTTTCTATCGCTGCTCCAACTTCCAAAACAACACAAGTAATACTGGCAAATATTTTTTTCCTGGTTTGTGTCAAAATACACCTAATATGATCTCACTCTGCGGTTACCTATGGAGTTATGTAGCCTTATGTGTTATCCTCTCTGTATGTTTATTTATGACTTGTGTATCGGTTTTTAGTTTAAATAAAACGTTGGGATTTATATGGTATTTCCTTGTTGAATTAATATCCTTATTAACGAGGTACCCTTACCATTCAAATTAATATTTGAACATACTCGTATATACATACTTGTCAAGGTGGACTGATGACCTGGTAAAGGTCGCAGGAGTCAATTGGATGCAGGTGGCGCAGGATCGGTCATTGTGGCACTCTTTGGGGGTGGCCTATGTCCAGCAGTGGACGTCTTTCGGCTAATATGATGACGATGATGATACATACTGGATATTTACTAAATGTAAGCTATGGTACAGTGGTCGGTAAAGTACCAATCAGTTTTTCGTAACTTATGTACTTGCAGAATATATTTGAAAGAAAGAAAGAAAGAAAATACATTTATTTAACGTCGCACAAGAAATAAAAACTACAAACACATGAAATAACATAACAAGACGTTAAAAAGGATCCCCACTCAGCATGAAGCCACAGCAAGACTCAGCAAGCAGAGTCGCTGATTTTCGGTGGGCACCTTACTTAAATCTAAGATAAGAGGCGACACAGACGCCAACGACAGGATTACCATATAATAAAAAGTTAATAACCATAATAATAAACATAAAGAAGAAGCTACATCGGATGACAATAATTTTTAAGAAATCAAAAATAATACTAAACCTGAAAGTAAAACGTACATAATCATTTGATTTTTTCCAGTAGCTTTCTGGTGAAAGAAGGCATCGCGAGAGAACCTGTGTATCTGCGAAGAATCATATTAGGGCAGAGTTAGTACCTAATTGCAGCAGACGGGTATCGGGTGTGATCGGGTGGCGGTTCCGTCTCAGTTAAAGCGGTCAAGCTGGTAGTAAATTTACCTTAGTATGGAACTAAACTAAACTCTAAATCGATATGTATTGTAAGTAAGTAATCCACAGCTACGTTACCTTTACCTAGTAGCTCTTTTCCATATCTGAGTTTTAGTGAATCCTACACGCTCAAAGAAATCGTATGATCTTTGCTTTAAAGTTTAGTTTAGCAAAGCATCAGAACTGCGTGACCATAATAAGGAAACAATAAGTGAAGAATGCGTCTGCGGTCATCCGACGACCTACTTTATCGTGTTTACATTTTTGCAAAGGGTGCCTTACGAGTTATTGGATTTCAAACCTTAAGTCATGACATTTAGAGTTTTTTTTGTTTGTCACAACGATATCTCTCGAAGTCGATTCTTTGGCTTGAACTAAAAAGGATAAAGGACTCTGACACAACTGAACAACACACTCAGAAATTTAATGCCCAGTTACAAGGTTTACTTAGTGTCTTTTTTTCTTTTGAGCTATAATGAATTTAAGAACTGAACTTGTAAGTTTAGTTCTGTTCTAGCATTTAATAAGGAGACTCCTGTAGTAATATATACTTACTCCTCTGCCAAAGGCACGCCATGTACAATGATCTACCACGTTATTAAAAACTACTTCAATAATCGTACTTCGGTGAGTGTGCTCAGGAGCTTCTTGAGCTCATACCGCCTTCCCCTTCTTCCATCGGACATCCAGACGTACGGCTGGCTACCATCCTTACCAGGTCTAAATTCCCCTAATTCGAACCAAGCGCTTTGCATCTTCTTTTATAATGCGCACTTCTAAGGTTTGGAATTCTCTGCCGGCGTCTGTATTTCCGAGTTCATATAACCTAGACCTTTTTAAGGCACGAGTGAATAGGCATCTTCTGGGTGAGCTCGCTTCACCGTCGGCCTCATCTTTGCCCCCCGGCTAGATGCTGGCTAAGAGTAATCCCTTTAAAAAAAAAGTACGTCAATCTCGAAATCGTTCGCAGCATCTCTCCGTCAAAATGTTTATGTGCTGTTTTATTGGCTCAAAAAAGTATTTTCTCAAACATGCATTTCATACAAATCTTGCAGCTAGGCCTGCAAGCAAAATCCTCTTTTTTAATTTCCATTCCAAATAAATTTGTGGCACTAGCATCATGACGTTCTGCCACTACGCGTATAATCGTTTTATTCGCACAATTAAAGTTTTAATTCTAATCGTAAATCGAACATCGTCAAGGTCGATGTCGACTTCAAATGCTATTTCGTAAACGTTATACATGTGTTACATACACTTACCTACTTACCTCTCTAACTCTGATGAAGAGAAAATCCTTTTGAACGTTAGAATAACGATTATTACGAAGTGGACAATTTGTTACTGTAGATAATCATCAATATCCCAGCGTTATCCCAGTACAGTTCTTTGCATCCTGAAGGATGTCCGGGGGCCACTACCTGATTCCAAGAATTGGCGTAGTTTTTACGGAAGCGACTGCTATTTGACCTTCCAACCCAAGAGGGAAACCAGACCTCATTGGGGTTAGGCTTTTCAAGTGAGTGGGCAACTTTGACTGTTAGAAGTTCTCAAGCCACCCGAAGGCCCCTAACTTGGCTAAACGACTGCTGTCAAAGACATAAACCGGGATCAACAGCAACCACGGGAGGGCTCAGTTAGTAACTACTCAAAGCGGTCACTCATCCAAGAGTTGACCCCGGTGGTCGTTGCTAACCTAGCATAATGCACGCGGTGCGCGGGCGCCGCTAGGCCACGAACGGTCCTTTGTTACTGTAGATAGGTGGTTTAAATAAAGGTGTCGTTTTCTGAAGGCTACTTTGAATATTCGTGGGTTAAAATGCTATTTTATTTTGCCAGGAGTTTTACAGAAATCAGAAACGTTTATTGTACGAGTATAAAGTGTGTACATAAATAAGGTGGACAAACATTAAAAGTATGAACAGTTACCAGTTACAGGCCTACAATATAATTTAAGCTTAAAACTACGAGAAGAATTAATTACTTTAACATACTTTTTTTGTCACTAAGCGGACTCTTTATAGTCAAAAAGTTCGTTTAAACTGTAAAAAACTCTGTCAATTAGCAAGCTCCGCAACTTATTTTTAAATTTATTTCTAAAGGAAGTGAATGCAATAAGTTTAGTGGACTGTAAACGATTTTATTTCGAATTATTAACATATACGAGAGTTACAAACCGTTCCGTCAAAAGACAGGCTCAGATCAGTTGTTTGAAGCACTCACCTTGCTGGTCTGCAGATGTTGATGCAGATCTCGCTAGTAGGTGCTGGGACAGGCTCCCTAAACCCTTGGATCGCCCGAACTCACCTCAGATTCAGGTTACCTTTCACCAGCGATGTTACCGGGATACAGCAGATATGCACTTCCTCCAACGGATCAGCCTTCTTAACAAATATGCGCGATTTGTACGACACAACGTATACTCTCGCGATATTTAAATTGAAACGACAATTTCGACAATTTGCGCGATAACGCGCCGACAGTTTCGATACGACTTTCAAACCGAAGTGACGAAGTAACTTTTTATTACTTTTTTTTTAATGTGAAACTATAATGCTGCCAGGCGAACATATTTAATAACTACGTTTCTTAACAGGAAGATTGTTAGACTCTTATTTCAGATATGAAGGCACTATTTTTATACATAGCCTTTTTGGCTCTTGGTAGTACTATATCATATTTATATTGAGCGCGTAAGTGATTTCTTGACGAAGACTTAATCATAAAATATTCCGTATTTACAAATTGACACAATCCCAGAATGTAAATAGAAGCAAGTGTAAGAAGATTTTTTTATCTAATAATATTTCTAAGTGATTGCTTGACAGGCAATAGGTATATGGTTCGTATGCACCTTTTTTGGAGAACAAACGTTGACTGGATGTCTGTGGAATTTCCCCAATAGATAATTCCATACGTGAGCATAGGGTATACATTTCCAAAATAAGCATTTTTGACAATATTTTCAGAGCATGTTTCGGGCAAAACAGACAGAGCGTAACAATTTCTTGAAATAATTTTATTTACAATAGAAATATTATTATGTGCCTTCCAATTTATTTATTTATTATTATTTTTTTATTAAAAATGGGATTGCTCTGGGCCAGCATCTAGCCAGGGGGCAAAGATGAGGCCGACGATGAAGCGAGCTCACCCAGAAGATGCCTATTCACTCGTGCCTTAAAAAGGTCCAGGTTATATGAACTCGGAAATACGGACGCCGGCAGAGAATTCCAAACCTTAGAAGTGCGCATTATAAAAGAAGATGCAAAGCGCTTGGTTCGAATTAGAGGAATTTCGACCAGGTAAGGATGGTAGCCAGCCGTACGTCTGGATGTCCGATGGAAGAAGGGGGAAGGCGGTATGAGCTCATGGAGCTCCTGAGCACACTCACCGAAGTACAGTTTGTAGAAGACGCACAGACATGTTACTTTGCGTCGATGTGCTAAGCTCTGTATTAAAGTGTGTATCCACTGTTATACCTAAAAACTTAATACTATTAACAACTTCAATTGGAACACCGGCTTCATAAATATTTAGTGTTTCAGGAACAGTTTTGTAATTCCTGAACTGTACTAGTTTGGTTTTATGTTTAGATTTAATTGTTTTAACCATTCTACTACAGTCGTTTTAAGAGTCCATTTTATGTTTTCTTCGATAGATGTATTTACATTTGAAAATAATATAGTGGCCTTATCTGCAAATAAAACACAAAGTTGTTTGACAATCTTTGGAAGTTCATTGATGTATACCAAAAACAGGAGAGGGACGAGTATACTACCTTGAGGGACTCCTATAGTAACTGGTTCAAAATTAGAATGGTATAATTCAATAGTTTTGTTTTGCTTGCAATGTTTGGATATATCTATCTCCTATTTATTTATTTATGTTTATTTACCCAACCCTCTCCGTCTCAGAGAGTATTGGTGTCGATATTTCCAGCTACGTCCAGTTTCGGAGCCATTTAGAAGGCAAAGCCAAGCTGGAAGCGATACTTCAGCCCGGGACAGGGATTTCTATTATACAAGTCGCAAGTCCGTCCCCATATGGAGTATTGCTGTCACCTCTGGGCGGGAGCGACTGGATACCAGCTTGGGCCTTTTGACTCGCTTCAGATACGTGCTGTGCGAATCGTGGACGATTCCAAGCTCACGGACGATATTTAACCGTTGAGTTTAAGGAGAAACTTTGCCTCCTTTTGCGTGTTCTATTGCTTATATAATGGGTTATGCTCCGAAGAACTGTTCGGCATGATGCCTACGGCCGCTTTCTACCATCGCACCGCTCGCCATTGGTAGGGCGTTCATCCTCACACCTTAGAACATATATGGTCGCGTAGCGTACGGTTTCAAAGGAATTTCCTCCCTCGGACGCTCCGATTGTGGAATGAGCTCCCTGCCGAGGTTATCCCGACTACAGTATGCGGTTCTTCAAGAAAGGAGTGTATAAATTCTTAGAGGGTCGGCAATACGCATGTGACACCCCTAGGAGTTGCAGGCTTCCATAGCCTCCTAAGACCCCGCGTCCAATTTTTTGCACAAATTCCGAAATTTATTTGAACTTAAAATGAATAACAAAAGAATTCCTAATTCAAAAACACAATATTTTTTCTGGGCCTCAGGAGGATAGGCTGCGGTGATCGCTTACTATTAGGCGGGCCGTACGCTTGTTTGCCACCGACGTGGTATAAAAAAAGAATACTGATATGGATTTTCGACCAGTCGACGCAAATGAAAATAAAACAGAAAAAAAAAACAAATTTTGTAACATATTTTTTATTATTCTAACATTGTAATGTCAAGCATGATTAGTTATAATACCTTCACAAGAAACGGCATTTATAAATAAAGATTGCCATAATAACCTGACATGGCACAGAGTAGAGAAAAAGAGAGAGTGCATTAATAATTTTAACGTATATCGAACAAGCATTCTTCTTTCTTTCTGTACTCTGTGATTGACTAATAATTTTAATTAATTACTAATGGAATGACTGATTTACGCTTGTAGGTCTAGTATTTGTTTGTTAGCACTAGTTTTGGCACGGTGGAAGAGGTACGCTGCAGTCATTCTACTTTCGTCTGCGGGCCTGTGGGCAAAGAAGTTAAACATAAAAACCATGAACTTGAGAATTTAATTTATAAAATGCTGCAATTGAACCAAATCAAACGTTATACTCGTATATGTATTAAAATCGAATCGTTTTATCAGTAAATTATAATAGACATAATGTCATACAAAACAACTGATATTATTTGCATGAATTAGTTTACAGGAAAGAAGTCGGTGTGAGTTTCAAACGTGTATGTGAGAAGAGCGCATTATTCGCCAACAAACTGTATATAAAGTTTAGTGAAATAAAGGTATATGCCTTGTGTAAGTTTATATTTTGGACTTAATAAAGAAAAAGTGGCCATATGTGCGGCAATATGATCAAAAATCGATTTTTAATTAGGTGTCTAATTAATGTCCATAAATAGTTGGGATATTCTGATGATATCATTTTAGAACATCCTCTGACCACAATTTTTTTAACTGACAGATGTGTTTTTCTTCCTCTTGTTCAGTAGTTGTTGGAATAATTATTATAATGCCATAGAACGGTCACTGCCTTAATTTGAGCGCGCTAAAGAAATATAGAACTTACGGCTTCCTTCCTGCTCTTGTTCACGCAGACGGACCGTAGAGAGAAAGGATCGGCATATCCGCAGGTACAGTCTTGCACGAGCTGCTCAGAAAGCAGTCTGTGCGTGATGGCACCAGCGGCGGTTTGGAGGAACTGCTTCTGCTGTCCAGGATTCAGCTTCAGGTAGTTGGTCGATGACAGGGTGATGCCGTCAGTCTGAGGAGTTAAGGTATACCATTAGTTAAGTACAATTGGTTTCTTCTCGTCTATGAGCGATTTTTTATATTAAAAATGGGATTGCTCTTGGCCAGCATCTAGCCGGGGGGCAAAGATGAGGCCGAAGATGAAGCGAGCTCACCTAGAAGATGCCTATATTCGTGCCTTAAAAAGGTCCAGGTTATATGATCTCGGAAATACAGACGCCGGCAGAGAATTCCAAACCTTAGAAGTGCGCATTATGAAGGATGATGCAAAGCGCTTGGTTCGAATTAGAGGAATTTCAACCAGGTAAGGATGGTAGCCAGCCGTACGTCTGGATGTACGATGGAAGAAGGGGGAAGACGGTATGAGCTCATGGAGCTCCTAAGCACACTAACCGGATCTCTGACTAGCAGTACATATACTGATGATTTTGATAATCGCAAACCAATAGAAAAACTAGATGTGACGCTCTTAGATTCCCTTTATTCTACAGATCCACACAACAAGAAAGCTTGCTAAAAATGCCATATTCCAACTGTCTGTTAAGAAAATGGCATTCTGTAGACATTAAAAATTGTGACTTGTATTCAAAATTACTAAGCAATTAGATGTGTGATTATCTCTAGTTGTATGTACGCGGAGGACACTTGATACTCGTAAACGAATTTTTTTAATAATTTTTAAGAAAAAAAAACCGACTTCAATGGGGGAGTCCGGTGAAAGATTATTAATCTTAGATGGTGCACTCTTAGATTCCATACAATAAAATACAAAAATGGCTATAAGTATGTTTATAATGGTAGAAGACTAAGTACCCTCAATTCCTCATGAAATCATGGAAAAACCTTGCTTGCTTGACAAACAAAACGAAGAGAACAAATCGCCAAACGTGAACTACGCGTCGTTGAAGAGTTCCGTTCTGATCATCATCAGCAGTTCCACTTCATCAAATGTCACTTTTATGAATGAAAATGCTTGATTTGTTCATGAAAATACTAAAATCACTATTTGTGTGCCTTTCACATTTGAGGAGTTTCCTCGATTCCTAATGGATCCCATCATCAGAACTCGAGCATGACAAAAATCAATCGTGAAAATAGAACTTGCTTAACAAACACAGCTAGAAGGACAAATCGCCAAACGTGAACTTTTCGTCGTTGAAGAGTTCTGTTCTGATCATCATCAGCAATTCCACTTCATCAAATGTCACATTTTTGTATGATAATGCTCGATTTGTTGATAAAAACACAAAAATCACTATATGTTTGCCTTTAAGATTTGAGGAGTTCCCTCAATTTCTCATGGATCCCATCATCAGAACTCTAGCATGACAAAAATTAATCGTGCAAATAGAACTTGCTTAACAAACACAGCTAGGAGGACAAATCGCCAAACGTGAACTTTTCGTCGTTGAAGAGTTCTGTTCTGATCATCATCAGCAGTTCCACTTCATCCAATGTCACATTGTTGGATGCAAATGCTTGACTTATTGATAAAAACACAAAAATCACTATATGTTTGCCTTAAAGATTTGAGGAGTTCCTTCAATTCCATGGATCCCATCATCAGAACTGCTTTTTGACAAAAACGGGACCAACAAATATAACTTTACATATTATGTAGATTGTAGCTTTATATCATGTATGAAGCGAATTGAAGCAGGAAGAGAAATAATGCTGACCCAACCACTTAGGATATGGGAACAGAGTTTCCCGGAACCTACCTCTTCAGTGAAGTCAATGCAGGCGTCTCTACGGATGCCCAGACTGTGTCTGAGCTGCTCCGACTCGCGGCCCTGCTTCTTGTCGCCCAGTAACAGCACAGAGTCCTCACTCCAGCCGACGACCTGGTCGGGGCTCTTGCCGCCTCCGATCTGGAGGCCTTCGGTGACCGTGATCAGGGTGTGGGTGTAGGCGTTCTCGGCGAAGATGTGGTTGAATGCCTGGTTGCGGAAGAATTCCACCTGGAAGAAGATGTACCGTTAGTGATGACTACTCAAGGTTATGTTTATTTTTTAGGCTCCAGGAGGAAGGTAAAACATCGGCCTGTCCCCTCTGTAATCTAAACTTATGGCGGCATGACTCTTAGTCATGAGTCATGAGGTTCAGTGGATTGCACTTGCTTGACGATGATGAATGTTCACGCGAAATTGATAGTGCAAAAGTAATCTAAAATTTACCACAGTATTTATTTTTGTTGCGGTGTTATCTGGTGGTTAGGTTGTCTGGTAGAGATCGCTTAAAGCGATAAGACCGCCTGTTGTCACCGTTGTTAATACTGCCAAATCTTTACACATTTTACTCTTGTATTTGTGGTGCAATAAAGAATATTATTGTTATCATTATTTTTGTTTAGGAGAACTAGGTGAACTAAACTTTACAAAAAATTCAACGCCCTGATGAATGCAAATTAGTCAGTCATTTATCAGATTAATATGGACGAGTAAGATTATCTTTCCCGGTTTGTGACATTCAATAAAATATCACTGTCAGTTAGATTCAGGACCTTAAGCTACTAAGAGAAGATTCTTACCAATAACTCCTGAGGCTTGCAGTGTTCACCCACAACGTTGATGGCGTGTTTTACCGCACCAGGGCGCAGCGGCAACTGCAAGATCGAGTGGTAACCAGACACGACATTGGTGAGACCTGAAAAAGGAAAAACGTTTTTATAAACCAACGAGCAGAAGAGAGTGAAGAAAGAGAAAGGAGAAAAACAGGCTAATCGAATTGAAGATAAATTTACCGATCATTAAAAAATGCTTGGGCAAAGTGAAAATGAGGATTAAAATAAATCATATCATGGATCAATTCGTGCGTATGAAGAAGGCTAAAAGAAATAGAAGAACAAAATTTTAATTTAGTGAAATAGTACTTAATATAAGAGAACCGCTAGGAAAGAAAAAGATAATAGTAAGACAGGCGTGATTGTTGAGATGATTAAAAATAAAAACCGGATTTTGCTGGTAAAATTAACTCAAGTAAACAAGGCGTCCTTACCGAACAGCCGTTTGAACTCCTCAACAGCGTCCAGGATAAATCTCTGCGCGTTGTCAGCCTTCTCGCATCCAGTGACGATGTGCTTGATGTGTTCATAGCGAGTCTCGTCGTTAAATTGGACCTTCGGGTTCTTCAGTTTCACTGCAAGTTTAACAGAATGATTAATATCATTAATACTATTGAGATTTCGCCATAATGGTATAGCCAGGTGTACAGTTTGTCAGCTCTTAGAACAGTCTTCTGTTTAGAGTGGAAACGGTCAATAACTGTAAGAGCAAGCAATCACGGACTGGACTAACGATATCTAATTTAGTCTATATAAAGGGTTAACTTACAGGTTTGTTTCATTTTAATAGGAGTTTCGTATCAAAAGTCAATTATAAAATTTAATAGGCTACAAAATAGGCTTAAGTACTTGAAAAAAAAAAAAAAAAAATAAGCTTTGATACTTACGGTCAGTGTCATAGATGATAGGGTAGGGCATCTTGGGGGTGATGCCGATGAGGTAGATCTTGATGTCATCGATCTTCTTGGACTTCAGTATGTCGACCAGCTGGGACACCAGAGGCACAGCCAGGTCTTTGTAGCTCTTTTCGGTAGGCTGGACAAAAAGTACAAGAATTAGATGGTGTCACTACTTGAACTGTTACAAGGTCAGAAACAATCTACAAAGTTAGTCAAGACATGAGTAGCCCGCAGAAAGTAGACTACGTAGAGAAGTTTCTGATGATTGGAAAGTTAGGCAAGTGATCGCAAGGCCGGTTACAAGATGAAAATGATTCAAGACGGATATGACCTTCTGTAAGAAGACCACGACTAGCTTACCTTAGTGGTCTCAAAAGTAACGATGATATCAGCCTGTTTCTTCGGCAGTTTGTATTCGTAGCTCTCTCCCAGGGTCTTGGGTTTGTCAGCGTCAGTGCACGTGAGGCAAGCTGGTGGCAGGATCGCTGGCAGCAGACCAGTGACCGCCAGGGCGGTGTAGCCTCGGCCGAGATCGCAGGCTTGTTGGAGGGCGTTGGCAGAGTCACCAGTGACGGCATGGATGCAAGCTTGTCTGTGGGAAAGAGATGCTTAGATTAAGTTCATCATTATCAGCCGATGTTAACTGCTCAGGTCTGTTGTTATGAATGAGAGGGAACGGGCTATATTCGCTGAAATGTGTAGTCAATAATGGGTCGGCAACCCGCTTTTCATTCTTCTGGAGTCACAAGCGTCCATAAGCTTCGGTATCTGTTTTCCATCAGGCAGATTATATTTGTCATTTTATCAAAAAAATACCGGGATGTGTGTGTAGAGAATATGATATATGCTGTATATACTGAATGAACTACGCTCAGCGTATGCGTGCCGTATCTAGTTGTAAGGATTCTGTGTATTACTTGTTTTGCTTAGAATTGTAGTTTGCTGCTTGCCGTGCGCGCGGGCAGTAAATGTTTATTTGTACTACCCTCTTTTGTATGTACTAATTAAGTGTTTTTGTGCGCTCATAATAATGTAAGTTAATTATTTATGTGTATCTCATGCAAGTGAATTGTACACTTCTTTATGAGATTAAATGATCTTAAACCTTATATATTGTGTGGTGCGGATTGCTTACCGAAGCATATCGAATATATATCGAATTTGTTGATGTAAGTCAGTCAGCGTAAGTAAAGCATTGACAGCTCAAGAGGTTGGAGCTGAGCATTCTCTTGCGCCAAAGGCCAAGATCCTCTTCCGGTCCATTGAGCCAGCGTAGTAGTAGTTACATTGAAAACATCAATTTTTTGGGACCTTTATCCAGCCTTTTGACTTTCTCTGGGAGTCAGGATTATCTGTGGGTGGGTACCACCCGACAGAACGATAAGTAGACTTACCTGAATGGTGCGACGTCGAGTACTAGCGACAGCGGGCGGAGGGGCGAGGAGCCTCCGAACACGGTCTCGCAGGCGGCGGGCAGCGCGGCGTGGTGTTGGTGGTGGGAGTGTTCTGGAGTCTTCACTGCTGCGCAGCTTGAAGCCAGCTTGTAGGCGTTGCCGAACTCGCTCTCGGAGTTGGTGATCTGGGGAAATTGAACCGATATAGCTTATGATGCTCAATACAGACTGAGTAACTGAGCTGTTACACCCTGCTATGTTGTTCAGTCTGGTCTGCTGCATATAAGTTTATATACAGGAGGGTCATTTTCTCTGAAGCCGACGGTAGGTACGTTTATATTGTAATGAAATATGTTTTGGACGATCTGTTAATTACCTATCACTGGAATGTAGCTTCCGTTTTACATCCAAATTGCTATTGTAATACACAACATAGTGTTAAGTGCTCTGTTTTTCTAATTTCGTAGGGTTTTCAAACTTCAACTTCAAACTAATTTATTGCCAAACATGGTATACGAAAGAGGGCAAATTTTCGTGATTACAATTATCAAATCAAGGCTGAAATGTAAGAATCATGCTTGGTTTTCTGAAATGGTGGTAGACCACCGGGTTATTTCTGCTAATTAAAGCATTAGTTACTTCATATTACCTTTCCGTTAGGCAGCCTGAAGTCGTCATAAGGTTCGTTGTTGCCGTCTCCGAGAAGACCGCGCAGCTTGCCAAGGTAGAAGCCAGAAACTTCGATGTAGCACACCTAGACATAAAAGAATGTAGATAATCATTAATGAAATACCAAAAGTCCACTCTAGTCACTACTATTGGTCGTTGTAAATATGAATTCCAACCGTTCTAACGGAGCAGATAGTGTTTGTGAGTAAGAGATGACTATTTTTTTAAATGGTAAGACGAGATCAAATCTTGGGATTACTGGTCTTTAAGTTCATCCTCCAGGAGGATTTCAAAGTCTGAAGTTTCGCCTCTATGTTGGTGAAAATAAGATCGAGTCTGCCTTACCTGCAGTTTGCTGGTGCAGAATGCCATGATGCCGTAGCGAGAGCCAAGACCGACACGGCCATTGGCTTCCCTGAAGGCGAATGCTTCTTTCTCGATGACTGGGAAGCCGTGGGCAGCGCCGTTGAGGACCACCTTAAGAAACATCATAATTAATTAAATAATTATTTCTACTTAAATTACCTACCGCAACAAATATTTCTTGTTTGTATTGTATAATTTTTTCAATATGTCGTTCACTTTCCAGATGTTTAGTTGATACTAAGTGCTCCATTCGTATATTGTTAATCGATGTCAGAAAGTATCCAAATTGAGTTAAAATTTCACTTCGGTTAATGCTCATGAAAATGTTTTCAACTAAAACTGGGCTTTGTATTGTGGATTAGACAGCAATCCTGTAGCTATCAATACAACAAATGAAACAAATCCTCATATCAATTACGCAGCGCGCTTGTGATTGTGCTGCAGTCACAAGCATCCATAGGCTATTTATTGTAACTGCTTACCATCAGGCAGGCCGTATGCTTATTTGCCACCGTCCTTAAAGTGGATAAGTTGAGCAGTTTGATGTACTGATGGATTATAGAATAACTTTTTACCTGTCCATTGTCCTTCAGCTCAATGGACTTGCCGTCCTGGGTCTCCAGGACCAGGGCCTTCGGGTTGCCGTTCTGCAGTTGGATGGCCAGGGTGAAGTTCCTGTCGACGTAATCGTGGGCGAGCACGTAGCGGCAGGAGCCAGGGAAGGTGAGGTGGCGACCGTCGAAGGTGAAGATGTGCTGACCGTTGACGACCACGGCGCGGACTGTGAAGATATAACTCTTGAAATTGATAATTTTAAACCGATTACCCAGGATAGAATGAAATGTGTGCCGGGACGTAAATGAAGATTTAAGTGTTAAATGACTTAAATATTGTTAAAAAAATTAAATGATAAACTTTGTTTTTGAAGAGGCAAAGTGAATAGGCATCTTCTGGGTGAGCTCGCTTCATCATCAGCCTTATCTTGGCCCCAGCCCATAAAAAAAAGATTGTACTCGAGTTTATATTAAATAAAATGAATAAGCATTCTAACATAATTAGTTAAGTTTCTGAAGCAAAAAGTAAGTGGAACTATGCTTGGTTGTTCGTTTGTTTCTTTTATCTGCCATAAAGTACGAAATATTCATCAGGGTAATGGTAAAAGTTACCAACTACCTAATACAACTCATAGTTCTAGAAGCTATTAAAAACGGATTAATACAACATGATAATGTTAATTTCAGAATTAAACATCTGTTAGTCTACTTACGCTTAGCCGGAATCTCGTCAAGCGGGTTCAAGCTACGCGGGCGGTACGCTCTCAATAGCGCTAGTGCGTCAGGCACGTCTCCCTTCAGGAGCTGGTTCAGCAGGCTGAAGGAAGCCACGGTGCTGATGGAAGGTACGGAGAAGCGGCCGGGAGAGGTGATGAAGGCAGACTGGAATGAGAAGTTTATTTATTTATTTATTTATTTATTTAAACTTTATTGCACAAAATATAATCGTACAAATGGCGGGCTTAATGCCAAATGGCATTCTCTACCAGCCAACCATTGGGCTAAACAGAGATTTATGAAAGGTGCAAAGAAAAAAGTTCGATAATTCTACTAAGAAAATGCGAAGACAAAATCAATATAAACACTGTAAATAAACATACATAAATACAATATATTCATATAAGTTACATACATACAAGAAATTATAAACGCAAACTAATAATAGGTATCAAGAAGGAGTATTAAGAAATGATAAATACGAGTAGGGGGTCCTGTGAACTGTATTTTATACAGAATACCGTAAATAGGAGGTGGTCGTAATTTGTTGATGCCACATAAGTATTTATATAGCGGCAGGCAGACAATTCCTAGGATGTTTGCAAATATCACCAAAGTGGTCGTAGACCTTGGGATATGAAGCCAGCGGCCTTTCATAATGACGGTATGTCTTTTGTTTATGTCTTGTTTTATGTTTGGGATACTTTTAGAACTTCTCAAGGTTAACATGAATAGTACATTGTTTCACGAGGGGCGTAAGTGGGAAATTGCGAACGATTTTCTATCAGAAGCTTTTGATGACTCGAGTTTGCAATTTTCTTACGTCCTGAGGTAATCACAATGTTTTCATCACATTTGCGAGGAAATAAATAACTCCAAAACTAATCAAAACTGAAGATATCAACCACTTCATCTCAAGTATCAATGCATGGATGCCGAGAGGAGCGCGCAGCTGCGCGCGCGCTGCGGGCGCACCTTCAATATTGCGACCAATCAGAGATCAGTATTCTTGTGGAGCGCGGCCAACTAGATTTTTTAAACCAATCATATCACAGAGAAAGTCATAACTCCCTAGGGAGTCAGGAGCTAAATCAGCCATAACTACTCTATACGCCTGCGTACAATAAGGCCCTTTACGAGCAAGTGTGATGAAAAGATTTTAACTTACCGGGTTAAGGTTGATAATGCCGGGCACGCCAATTTCGTTGACCTGCTTGCGCACGAACTGTACCAGTGATGTCACAGCCACTGCGAGCTTCTCGTAGATCTGTCTGAGCTCCTTGGCGTCATCGCACTTCTGTTGGTGGAGTTTCTGAAAGGGAAGGTTCAGTTTAGATGTTATTACAAACTTAAAAACTCTTCGTTTCATTAAGTTGCTAGCTTTAGCCGCGATTAGGCTCAAATAGGATTAATTAATTGGAACTCCTATGTAGACTACCATCTCCAATATATCCTCTTGAGGGACAGATTCTGAGAGAGGCATATGTCCTTATTAAGTCTCAAACTATTTCCATGTCATTTGTTATTCTAAACTGGTTTGGATTTAGGGTAAAATTTAAGTCACAGTAGATATTTACTTTCTGCACGTATGAGTGAAGAGCGTCGAGGAAAGCCTTAGCCTCGGGTGTCGGGACGACTTCTTTGATGGCGGTGTAGGCGTTGTCCAGGAGTGTAAGGATTTGTTCTGGAACAGCCAGCTCTTGCCACTGTGAAAAACGTACAACATTAATTATTATTATGCTAAGGCGTGAGTGGTATCCTGACAAAACGTATATTATAAATTACAATATGCTGATGCTTTAGTGGTATCATCTCTGTTCTTTCCGATAGCCGGCTCCTCTTAACAAGCGCCGGTAGATTCAAAATTTTACAAATGGTTGTGTAGCATATAGTTACAGAATAGACTTAAATTATTTTATTTATATAATTGCAGAACTAATAAACATTGTGTCTTTGATGAAGTTCATAGAGAAAACATGATGAAGTAAGTTTAGGCGTTGGACGTTCCTGGCATGATATTTCCTGGTAAATAATAATATAAAAGGAAATATAAAAGTAGATGATTACCTTTTCTTTGAGCATCTGGACGAAAGGCAGTTCCTTGATCTGCTGCGAGAGGTTGGTGAAGATTTCGCCAGCTCTGACACGGAACTCCTTGAGCTGAGCCACGATCAAACGGGTGAGGTCTGCAAAAATAGTTCACAATGTAAAGCTAAACAGCCAACTCGTCTCCTAAGCGGTTGTTTTATCCGTTTGTTTTCTCTCGTTTATTTTTTCGAACCAATGCTAGTTTATTCATAGCCATATAACATGAATAGATAAAATTGAATTGGAGCAGAAATTTAATTGTGGAACATGTCTAACTTACGCTTGGTACATGTAACTGTTATTTTGAGTTTGAAAAATTACAATTAGGTATTTTTAATAACTAATCGAGCTTTATATCTCAAGGTGAATTATTGACGGATGGCCAGTTTTAACATTTTCTTACGAGGAGTTGTGAATGGGACTATGGGGTCTACCGCTGCGGCCTGGACGCCAGCTGGCAGTGCGATGCCAGGGGCGTCTTCTTACTTGCCCAAGTCCCCTCACTCTGAATCAAACGGTAGAAACTCAACTGCTCAACTTTTCCACATACCCTTGAATATCTCAGCGAGGGTGTTGGTCAGCTCTTGCAGCTCAGCCTTGTGTTTCTCGAAGAAGTCTGTGACCAGGGCGGCGAAGTGCGCCACTAGGTCGATGAGACCGTCCAGGTATTCACGGAGTAAGATCGCGACAGTCTCGTACAGTTTCTTGATCTCTGGCTCCAGCTGGGAAGGAAAATATGTTATGATGGTTTGCACAAACAACATTGCACAGTCATGTTTGGGGATTCGAAATCGTAGTAAGTTTTTTTGGTATACCGCGTTTTTTTTAAGATTAGAAAAATCGTGCGTTATTTGTCATGCGAATTCAATGAAAACAATCTTGAAACGGGAACATATGCGGTGTGTTATCTTTGGAACGTAATAAGTTACTGAAATAAGTTAAATTAGTACAATATTATCCTCTGATATCCTAGGGAAACAAAGAAACGTGGGCGAAATTGGCCGTTAAAAATCTAATCTTAAAAAAAAGGTGTATAGTTATGTAAGAATTATCATTTGATTTACCACTAGATTTTCAGACCAAGGACTGCTGCGCATGTGTACAAAATGTATGCCGGCTTATGGATTACTTCTTGCACTCCCGCTAAAGGTAGTTACAGCTTTTAAGAATCTTGGTAATTTTCTTACATCTCATCGAGGGTAAATAATGTTACTTACATTCTTTTCATACATGTCACAGATCTTCTTGCAGGTGTCGGTGATGGTGGCCCAGGATTGCTCCACCAGAGGCTTGGTGGTCTTGATTACGTCTTCGACGAGTTTGGCGACGAGTACGTAAATCTCTCCCCTGAGACAAAAATAGAAGGGTTAATTAAAGGTGAGTATAAATATCATAACACATACTTGTTGGAAAGTTGCAATCATTCGCAGGTTATGTAGCGTAAAGATATAAAATATTAAAACAGTATTTGTTACGATTCAAAGAAAGGTGCTTGTACTAATTAGTAGCCTGCTTTGAGTTTGAACTTGAATTCTATTCTCTTCCCTTATAATAAATGTGATGCATGGCGACCAGAGTAACAGTTGCCAAAGGCGAGAGAGTGGATAGAAGATATCGTGGATAATTGTTATAGTTTGAGGTGGAACACCACTTTTTGCACTCTAAAGTAACGTATTACGTAACTACGAGTTACATATCAACTAAAACTTTAGGTAGCCGACTTTGGTTGAAGAAATAGAATCGGGATATGTCAGTCACTTTTTTTGCGATGTCTACAGCTCACAGAGCCACTAGTGAATTAAGGTGTGTACTTACAAGAAGTGGAAAGTATCCTTCAAGATCTTGTCGTTAGCGATCTCCTGGTTCAGTTTAGTGAGCTCATCTTCTACGGACTTGCCGATGTTCTTGGCGGTGGGTTCGATGCGTTTGAGTGTGTTCTTGAACTCGTTGCTGGCTTTCTCTCCCAACTGCTTGACACGGTTTTCCAGGGTTGTCAGGTCGTTCTTGAGAGCATTCTGAGAAAGAATATAAGTGTTTTTGGCTTAATGTAGCTATTATGGTCAGATTCGTATTGTCCAACCAATACAGGAGGTATATTTATGTTTTTCGTTAGATAGATAGATAGATAGATATTTTTATTTCTTTCAAGAAATTACATAGTATTTTACATTTGTAAAATAAAATTAATTCAGTAAAAGATCGTCATTAATTACAATAATTTGAGAACATATGTAACAATATTAGAAATCAAAAATGACACATGTAAAATAAAAAATAAAAATGTTAATGTTGTATACAATACACGTCTAGGATATCCTAGGTGATTATCAAAAGTCAAAAATAACAATATCAATTAAATGTCATAGTAAGTAATATTTTGTAAATTTCAATGTCATAGTATAAAACATAATAACAATTTAAAAATAATCAATAGTTATTATTGACCGGCTGTTCATTGTATTCCTTTACGGAATACAGTGTTTTAAGCAATAAAAAATCTTTTAGTCGGCGCTCAAATATGTTATTTGAGGTTTCATTTTTTATTGTTGCGGGTAGATGCTCGTACATTGACGGGCCTATTACACGTGGATTCATGTCGAGCAGCGCGAGTCGCCGCGGCACAGGCAGTAATCGGCCCGTCTGACGGGTGATTCTGCCAAGCATATTCGCTCGTTTAAATAAGTCAATGTTTCGACGCGTGAACATCAATACTTCAAAAACATAAAGTGAATAGTGCGTCATTATTTTTAGCTGTTTGAAAAGCTCTCTACACGAGTGCCTCGGATTTACTCCTGCCAATATACGTATGGCTTGTTTTTGTAGTTTAAATACCCTTTCAGAGTTCGTTGAATTTCCGTATAAAACAATACCATACGACATTAGCGAGAAGAAATACGCATAATAGATCTGAAGCAGTGCATCACTGGAGACAATTGGCTTCAGTTTGCGCAGTGCAAATACAGCACTGCCCAACCTTTCACACAAATTGTCTACGTGTTCTTTCCACTTCAGTCTGGCGTCAATAGTAAATCCGAGGAACTTGCAAGAGTCACAGCGGGGTATCGGACCCTGTACCAGTGGTATGTGTGTAGTGTTTCCTGTTGTGAACAAAATAAAATTGGATTTCAAGATATTAAGGATGAGGCCATTTGCCGTGAACCACTCGCGAAGGTGACTGCACGCATTTGACACTTTTTGCTCCAGTTGTGAGTACGTGTCAGCAGTTACTACTACTGTAGTGTCATCAGCAAACAACACCACAGTACTTCCAGCTACAGAAGAAGGGAGGTCATTCACAAACAATAAAAATAGGGTATTCCCAAGCGAAGAGCCCTGTGGTATTCCATGTCTGAGTAACACACCTGCTTCAGATTTAACGGTTTTGCCCTCTATTTTGACCTCTACCGTCTGCCGTCTGTTTTCAAGGAACGATGTAAGTAATTTTTGAGTTTGTTCCTGTATTCCATAATGCCCTATTTTGGTTAATAGCAACTCGTGATTAATCACATCGAACGCTTTCGACAAGTCGCAGAATACCCCTGCAGCCTTGTCTTTCGTATCCAAAGCCGTTGTTAAGCAATCGTATATTTGATATGCAGCGGTTGTGGTACATCTATTTTTTCTATATGCAAATTGTCTGTCTGTCAGTAAGTTATTTGTCTCAAGATGGTGCATTAAGGAGTTTGACACAATAGATTCTATAATTTTTGAGATATTTGGCACGATAGTGATTGGTCTGTAATTATCAACAGAATTTTTTTCACCCTTGCCCTTATATACTGGACACACTCGAGTGCTTTTCAGTACATCGGGATACACACCGCAGGCGAACATAGTGTTTATGAGATGTACGAGTAATCCTGCGACAACCGGCCAGATACATTCAAGTATGTTAAGTGATATATCGTAAATATCTAGGGTACCGCGTGTTTTTGTCATAGACCTCAACGTACGATTGAGGTCTGTGAGTGTAACTGTGGGCAGAACATGTTTTGGTATGTTAATGTGGTTGGCGTGTACGTGATGTGTGAGGTACTGTACAGCGTCCGATTTGTTTATATTTAAATTACAGCCTGAGGCTACTGTGAGAAAGTGTTGGTTTAAGTGTTCCGGCACTTTGCGAGGGGGTACGTCCTTTCCACTTTCATCCTTAAGCGAGATGGTATTATGCATCAACACTTTGGTGGACACTTCGCTGTTGACTACGCGCCACATCTCCTTAGAAGGGTTTTTACTATTGACAATACGGCTTGCATTATACTCTCGGCGGGCAGTCAGTGTTTCTAATTTAATGCGTTCTGTGTGATATCTAATGCATTGATCAAGAGTCTCGAGTTCAGGGTATTGTCGTTTCATCACCGTTAGATCATTATAGTCCATAATGAGCTTCGAGAGGTTTTCTGTAATCCATGGTACTTTTGTCTTCTTCTTAACTAGTATACTTTTAATTGGGAAATGAATGTCAATATAATACTTTAAAATATTAAACATTTTATCAAATTTTCGATGCCTATCAAATTTAATCCATTCCATTTCGTGTATTAGCTTCCACGTTCCTTAACCTTTTGGATGTGAATAACTGGCATATCCGCACCATAATTTCAACAGCAAGGGATAGGTACATCTATTCTGTCAGTGCCATATCATCCTATATATACGTTCCTATAGGGTACAAATTCGCGTTCGACATTCCGATGTCTTGGCGTGTGAGTAACAGCTTTTGCATTTGACAGAGCGTAGAAAAAGTAAAACATATTAAAATGGGATTGGGAGTTAAATTTAGGTTTAATTAGCTCTATTCTCGGCATCAACAATTGGACCTAAGGGAATAATTACTTAATTTTCAGCACCTGTAATCAGGCCCAGTAAAATAGCAAATACTCTAAATAACCATTCCGTTTTTATATTGTTCATGCATACTTTACTGCTTAAAAACTTCCTTCACCTTACTCATTAGACAGCATATTTTGTCATCCATTCTTGCCGATTTAGGTTACTATTGATCTTTTATTCTCTTACTCACCACGAAGTAGTTGAAGTTCTCCTTCGACACGCCGTACTCGCTCTTGACCAGGTTGTCCTGCAGATACAGGGCTCCGTGCAGGATGTTCTTCTTCTGTCCCGGCAGGACGATGTCGGCGCTGATGTCCACTCGCTTCTCCGGCTGCAGGTGTCCGACCACCGACAGTTTGCGCTCTGAGTCGTCTGCACCATTAGTATTTGTGTCACCATTAGACTTTGAGTATACTCGTAAGTTCTAATGCGGCATTTATGGTTTTAATAGTCAAGAACTTGAAATTGAATACATTCTAGAACTACCTATGTCTCTCTGAAGCGTCAAATAAATACAAACAGGCAGCAGTGACCTAAGCCTTTAGGTTTCAGTGAGACTTTATTTTATATCCAGTTGTTCGGATAAGACTCATTTAAAGGAAGGCAACTAAAGGATTTCTCTGGATGTAAATATCAAGAACTGATTTCATTTATAGTTAGAGATAGAGACGTTTTTGTGATTAATTACTCTACCTCAGAACTTAGAACCAATAAGTGGTGATATTATAATTTACAAATACATTAATTAATATTTGACATTGACATTTATAAACAGAAAATTAAAACAGTTGTTTTACAACAGACAAGGAGATTTTTGGTTTTTTTGGGTGATAAAATAACTTACCGCTGTAACCAGTAGTGAATTCATAGTACTGGAAGTCCTTAATGATGGCGTGTACGAGCACAGGCTTGCCCTGCAGTAGACTGAACTTCAGGTCTCCCTGTTGCAGGTTCTCTTTCAGGACTGAGGAGCCCTCCAAGTCGATGACCTTGACGATGGGTGTGTCCACCTGAAAGAGGAATGTCATTAGACCCGATGATTTTATTATTATTATTAATGACTTTACCTCCGTCTAACATGATGGAAAGATTCGATAAATGACTCTAAATACCAAATGGTATTTAATCGTATTAGAAGCATTTTACCTAGTTAGGAAATAGAAGAGGCAAAAATGAATTGCTTAGTTAACCTAAAAATTGGACACAATACATAGCCGGCCAAAGTTAAATACATGTTTGATGCCAATAAATTTTAGTTCTAAGTGTTACGTGACAATTAGAAAGATGTTTGTCATCGATGAAAATAATATTAGTACTTACCAGAAGCTTTACGAGTGATGGGTTGATCTCCAAGAGAATCTTAGATTCGCGTTCCTGCAACGAAAATCAATATTATTTTTTGTATTATCGACCAATAGGCCCTTGCAGTTAATTTACTCAGTTTTTTTTTGTTTGTTCAAGATCTTTTATGATAGTACTTACGTTGCCAAGAGTAGGATGAGAGATGGACGCAGCAGATTCAAACTTCACGCTGTTTTCGGCTGGGGTGTGGATGGCTCCTTTAACCTTGACGATGGCCTCCTAAGAACGAAAAAGAAAATATTACGTTTTTACGTTACGTTACAGGAACGTCAGGAATTGCTAAAGAACGAACGAAGACGCGGAAGATTTAACAATGGCTTTTGTTTTTTTGGTAATTGGAGGTGGTTAATTTCGCACCGATTTTCTTGATGAACAAAATAAAAAAAGTCAAAGAGCAGTAAACGACAATTTCAATTTACCTTTAGAAAAAAGATGAAGAAAATTTCAACTGTGCCTGTATTAAGGACTTTCCATAGACTAGTCTTATACTAAACTCTTTTAAGTTTTTGGTCATAATGCCACTAAGTGATAGCTTTGCTACATTTGGAGTACGACAACATACCTTGCCCAATTTAGGATGGCTGAAGCCCAGCTCAGCAGCAGCCGAATGCGACTTGTCAGATCCAGTCACATCCACACGGAACCTGGCAGCAGCCTTGTGCTGAGGCTTGTTCTTGTCAGGGTGTAGTTCCACGTGACCCTCGATAGGGAACGGCAGGGCCTTGTCCGTGGGGTAGGACACGAGAGCCTCCAGGGCGAGAACACGGGTCGGGATGGTCAGGGTGATGCCAGCGGGCCATTCTGAGAAAATGGTTAGTTGAGTAAACATTGCGCGAAATGATGTACAGTAGTTTAAAACAACTTCAGAGTGTTTATAACTGACAACTTAGAAAATGTGAAAAATCCTGGACTTTTTAAATTTAAAGTTTAATATTTCAAAAACGACTGAACCGATTTTGAAAAAAAATATTCTAAAAGGTATCGCCGGAAAATCAGCTTTCAAATTAAAAAAAACGCATTCAAATTGGTTTACCCGATTAAGAGCTACATACCTACGATGCCTCAGACAGACACACACCACACAGAAACAAATGTTAAACTTATAACACCCCTAAAATATAGGTAACGTTAGTCGTATATAGATTGAAATATCTTTAGCGTCGAATTGGATTGTACTTTTTTCTATGTAGACAAATTTTACCAATTCTGAAGCCTCTTTGGATGTATGTACCTATTAAAGATGTTATCAGAAAACAGCTCCGAGTTTTGTGACTATAGCAGACACGATTAAATGAAGAACAAAATTACTAAATTTAGACTAGAATACATACTGCCTTGGTCAGGGGTGTTGTACACGTGAAGATGGTACTTCTTGTCTTCCTTGTTGATGTGCAGATCCAGGCTGTATTGAGGCAGTTTGCGGTCGGAGACTTCGTTGTTGACTTGCAGGCCGAATTCGGGCGCGAAGCCTAGCTTGCGAAGATCAACGCCTACGTTGAACTGGTGTAGGTAGACGCCGGGTTCTGGTAATAAGGTTATATTTATCGAGTATAATCATTTAATTATTAGTAATATCGTCAGTCAGGATCTTTTTGGCGAGATACATGGTTCGTGTATAATTCATTGTACGTATATTTATAATGTTGACTATTTAATCTGAATTGTTTGTAAAAATAGAGGTTCGACAAAAAATGCAGGCGACAAAATAGCTAAACATTTTGATTAATCCAAATAACAAGAAATGCCCACTTTTACCTATAATGCGTTAAACAGTTATTTGTGAATGCCTCAGACAATAATAAGATTGTACTTTAAAATCACGGATTATATCAATCAATCAAATATTTATTAGCTGCAAAACAATTCAAATATTTATCTTAAATTTACATACTTTGGGTGTTGATTTTGGAGTGGACCTCAGCGTTGGCGCACTGCTTCTTCTCCTCGCAGTAGACGTAAGAGTTCTTGTACTCGAGGTTGGTAATGCGAGACTCGGCGACATAGCTGCGCTCGCCAATAGCCAAGTTCAGGAAAGTCTAGAAGAAAAGAAAGTCTTTGATAAAGAACAAGTTCAATAAAAAGGTAACAGCTACAGACGAAGAAATTGCAGTACATGCAGCAGATTTAATTGTGATTCAAACAATGTCCTCAGGGTGATGATTGAAGGTCTAGGTATGACCAGATTAAAGGCTATTGTTAATTTTGCAAGACAACAGAAACCAGATAGTATATAGTGTTTACCTCAACTCCCTGTTCGTTGCCTTCAGTCAGAAGGGTTCGGATGTACTTGAAGTTAGCAGACTTCTGCTCATCCTTGACCTTCACTGATCCGGAACCTTCGACGATGGTCTTCGGGCCTTCCTGTTTGCTGATGAACGAGGTGCTTCCACTGAGGACGTTCTTTCCGTCGTTGGTAGCTTGGAACTCGAGACGTTTGCCGCTGCCCGCGTTCTTGCTCAAGATCTGAACGTTGTAGTTCTTCCAGCCTAAAGCTTGCGAGTTGGCCTGGGTTCTGAGGTTGATGTCGTTGTTTTGGATATGAGCTTCAGAAACGACATCGAAGCTGACGTCCTTGATGTTTTCTACTTTAATTTCAACCTTGCCTTGGTGCGAGCTAGGGTACTCTCCCTTGAGGTAAACCCTGCTGGTCTTCTGAGTGTTCGGGCTGGTGTATTTCACATCGACTAACGGGTGGGACTTGGAGTAGACAATGACAGACTCGGTCTTGTAGACTCGGCCGTCAGCATCAACGATGACGATCGAGCTGAACGTATCAGGAGACGGGTTCTGGAAGAAAATAATAGTAATTGAATATAAATCTGCACTAATTTCTCTCCAGTTGCATAAAAACAGTACACATATATGTACATTACATAACACAAAAGATTAGTAACGATGTTTTTCTCCAAATAGGTATTTCGGTGTATGATAATTTGAAAGTGAAAGAAATTTTTAACTGTAATATAATACCTTTGAACTAATGCTAAACTCCAGTTTCTTGAGCTGCTCGTTCTGAGGAGTGTTCGACTTGATCTTGACGGCGTATTCCTTCTGTCCGGTGGAGGCGTCCACCACGAGGTTGGCGGTCTTGCCCTTTCCGTACACAGCCTTGACCTCCACGTTGCCAGTTTTCTTCTCAGCTGCGCAAAAAGAAGGAATTAGAAATATTTTATTGTATATTGTCTTTTGTTAGAACTGGTGTAACAACGTAATGCCTGGAGATGTTAAAAATTCTTTTGATAGTTCGTCATAGATATTTTATAATGAATAAGAAGTTGCTGGAAGTAAAGCCTAACCAGAACTATTCAAGGGTCGCTTTTCGCTTTATAGCGTAATTTCAATGGAGCGACAAATTTGTTCCGACTACTTGTTTTTTTGCTTAATAATAAAGATTAGATAACCTACCTTCCAAATCAGCCTTGTAGTTGAAGTCCAAGCTCACAGGGTCCACATGAGGAACCAAGACCTTAACTTTGGTGAAACCGTTCTTGGGACCAACTTTGCCACTGGCGTCAAACTTGTAGACATCGGCGTTGATTTGGACAGACTGAACCGAGGAGTACTGTTGGAAAAAAGGAAATATAGAAAATAGATAAATTAAAAAAAAGTCTGATTCTTCAGGGCCTCAACATGCCTCTCTCTCTAACACGTCATTCACGGGGGGTTCCCCTTATTACATTACGAATGTCGATCTAGTGGTCGAAATATTCCTTGAATAGAGTAATGGTTTGATACTAATATCTGATTTGAGCTCAGTTGGTTAAAAGTATAGAGTGATAGGGGATCGAACACAGATCTAAATATAATCGATTGATTTTTTACATCCATTTAAAATGTATAATTTCGTCAGCAGACGTTGATCCTAATTTTATTTATTAGGTAGAGGTTTAGCAAGTTGTAGAGTTTAAAGGCCGCCAGTATGTGCAAAAGATACTTACTTCGAGATAGACAGCCTTGCCTTGAGGCACCAGCCAGAGCCAGTTGGAGACGATCTTGATGTCGTGAGCTTTCTCCAACGGCAGGCGGAAGCTGACGGTGCTGTCTTGGTTATATCTATTAAAAAAATACCATCATCATTAGCTTATACATATACCACTTACCACAGACCCTTTCTGATGGATGAAAGGGAAAATAAGACCAACAGTAATTATAGTCTTTATAATAACAAGAACATAAACGTGAAAATTTAGATGTTTGTCACTGAATAGTTTATAAATGTTTTTCTCAAAAAGCATGCTTGCTTGAGTATTCTAAAATTCTCTACAGGGCTACCGTTTAATCCGGACGCTTCCCACGCAGCGTGTAGCGCACGAGGGAAGTGGTAGAGAAAGGTAAAGGATGGGGGAGCAGGACAGGTACCAGCCGTCTGTTCCTCGCCCGTTACTCTTTCATGTCTCCCCCATTACTCCCCGCGTCAATTAGGAACCGGCTGATTTATACGGTTGGTCTATACATGATAGTCAGATACCCCAAACAAATCATGATTTGTTGATTACTTGGACTTACTTCTTATCTCCTTCGCCGGTGATCTGTACATCAGTTTTGCCGTCAAGCTCGAAGCCGATGTCGCTGCCGTATGTGCCCTTCAGTCTGTAGTTCTCAGTGCCCTCCAGGGACTCAGGGTTGGTATAGTCGATGCTGCCAGCGAGGGAGGCGGGGTGGGGGATCAGGTTGCCGGTGATGTCAGCCTGAGGAAAGAATAATCATCAGCATCGTCGTCAGCCCGCAGTGGTCCACTGCTGGACATAGGCCTTCCCCAATTCCCGCCACCATACCCGGTCCTCAGAAGTATGAATGTAAAAAATATGTCTCCTCTACATTTACATGTATATACGAGATTTATTAAATACTTCTACACATGCTTACTTTCTTACATCACCATGGAACGATTTGCCGTTACGCTCTCAGTATACGCTATATCAATCACATGTTTGGGTTTCTCCATCTATAAACCTACATTTGCTAAAAGTGGCAGTGAAATTAATTTCGTGTGCTCTGGCTCGAAAATATGAGTTTTGGGAATATATGAGTGTATTTATAATAAGTTATGTTTAGGTGTATACGTTATTAATCTATGATCGTATTGTAATTAGTGTAATTAGCTAAGTAAGATGCTTTTATTCGATAAACTAAATTGTTTTGCTCTCGTCTTATGTATCTTAATAGTTTTATATCGTATCATAGAATGATCATACACGATAAAAAACGATAAAATCCAGTTGACTAATGATAACCGTACCTTGAGTTCCAGTTTGCCCTTGTCACCGTTCTCCTGATTCTTCACGTAGAAGGTGTTCTTCAATTGTTTACCGTCCTTAAGTGCTAGGCCGAGTTCACCCTCGTAATGGTAGATGTCCTTCTTGAAGTTGCAGTTGTTCAGTTTGGACTTGTAACTGATCTGGGAGGCTGCGCCACCACGCTTCACTGCGTCAGCGAGGATAATTTCAGCGTGACCGTTGTACACCTAAATATAAAGAGTAGGTTTGAATCATTTCAATATAACAATTCCAACAAAAATACGCTTGTGCGCTGTAAGCCTTTCAAGGACGTAAACAGAATCGGTAAAAATTCGGTGTGATGTGAACTGGGCGCGCCATGTCTTTGTCTAGCTTGTACAGTTTCAAAATTATCCAAGTCTACTCACATCATCCTTAACAGTGATGTCACGGTCGAGCTTGAAGCTCAGCAGCCTTTCAGTCGGCAGGACAACCTCAACCAGCGCCGCGGTCTTGCCGGCCGCCGCTGCACTTGCGTCGTGGTTCACGTTTACGTTTACTTCGGTGCGCTTGCCAGCGTATTCTAGCTTGTTCCTAGAGAAATATGAAACTTTAGTCACATATTTCATCATTAACTTAATTATCATAAATATTGGTATCATCACCAGCATTATATTACCATCTACTTGATTATCTTAAAAAATGTACTCCAAATCCAAAATATTACTAAATACCTACTAATCTCGCTATTCTGATAAGTAACCGCCAGTTTTTTTAGCTCAAAATTTACAAAAGAGTTTTATGTTATGTTTAATCTTCATATATTTAGGAGTGCAATAAAGAGTGTTTTGCTATATTTAAACACCTCTTCAATACGCTAACTAATACGTACTTGGAGTCAATAAGTTTATCAGTGGTCTTCGTGTTGGTCGAGAAAGAAACCTTGTCCTTATTGTCTTTCTCAAAGTTCAGGAACACATCAACATCAGCGTTGTACACTGGATTCTTCACTTGAAACTTGGCGTCAGCCTTAATCTTGCGTCCGGCGTTCTTGAAATCAACTAAGAGAGCACCATTGCCCTTGCCATCGGCATCGGTGACTGCGTATTGACCGTTAGCACTGATGGTGTTCTTGAGGATGAGCTTGAGTTCTCCCTTGGAGTTGGCTCCACGGGTGACCTTCAGGAGGTAGTCGAGGATGTCGCCCTTTGAGTAGGAGATCTTGGCATGGGAAGAGTACAGGTTGGAGTTGTCGATTACTCCAATGTCGAATCTGTAAAGTTATACTCTCATTAAAATCTATTTTACTTCTCCCCCCACCCAGAAAAACATTTCGAAAAATAAAGAAAACGTAGAACTATAATTGGCTTAGTTAGACTTTATACAAATTTTATCATAATTTATTCAGTAGTTTAGGGGAGACCTATCTATAGACAGAGTTACTTTTGAATGGAAGACTACTGAAGTATTACTAAAGAAGTGTTGCGACAGATTGATTAACTTACTTAATGTCTTCATTCTTGCCACCTCCATTAATCTTCAAATGTCCAACAGCTCCAAGATTTACATCATTAGGCTTAGATTTGTGAGTGACGACTCCAGACAGCTCGTATTTTCCGAAGTTCTTGATGACAATGTAGTTTTCCAAATTAGACTTTTCAGGGGACACAATGTCACGTTTGGCGAAGACCTCCGCACCATTCTTGTCGTTGTTGACAATGACCTTGACACTGTAGTCACCAGGGTGCTTGATGTGAGTTCGGGCTTCTACGTCTAACTCGAATTTTTTATCTGCGTATTGTCCCTCGACCTCAACGTCGACCTTCTTGGGGTCTACTTCAGCGTCGAATCTGGCTTTTAATGGCAGTGCATGGATTTCGACTGTAAAACAATAATTAGCTTGAGAATTCACAATTGTTGGAACAGGATTCAAAACAGGATTTTGAAGATAGTATGATCTGCGTCTTTAGATATCAACATAACGAATTCTGAAATCAATAAGGGTCGGTAATGTGCTTGTATCTCCTTTAGAGTTACAAGCACCCATAGGCGACGGGAGTTGGTTACCATCAATTGAGCCGTATTATTCAGAGTAATTACGCGTAGTTAGTATCCAAGAGGTAGCATGGAAAAAAGAGTCAGTCAGGCTCAGTTCGGTTTGCACGAGGCGTTCCACAACACATCGGGAGCTCAAATACCGCGAGATATCTGGCTGCCTCTTGGATACTGCAACTACGCGTTATTGCTTTAACTAAGTATATGTTTGTAGTGGTATAAGTCCATTGTTTGTCACCGTCGTAGTATTCAAAGAATCTATAATTTCATGGAGTAAGACAAATGTTGCCAACAAACTGCTCCGCAGCTTCGCGATGTTCGGTGGTAGTTTTTAAGTTTCTATTTATGAGCAGGGAAAAAATATACAAAGATATATTTCGATAATGTTGTACCTAAAGTATTGCTTACATTTGTTCTTCGTGATGAGGCTGAATTCTTGAGGCTTGTTGTAATGCTTCAAGAGCTGGTTGAAGGTCACGCGGTTGTGCTGATCACGCAGGTCTCCACCGTAGTACAAGTCGAAGTCGTTACGGATCAACTGAAAGACAAAAAACATACAAAGGCTGTTTAAAAGTGGAGTTACACGTAATTGGATGAAGTCACTTGCTTACAAACAAAAGATTAGATAAAAAATAGGATTTAACTTACAGCATCACTCCATTCTGTGTGTCCCTGAACCTTGAAGTTGATGAAGGCGTTCAAAGTGTTCTGGAACTCAAGTTTAAAATCATTTCCTTTCAGAGAGCCTCCCAAAATCATATTGTGCTCTCCCTTCTTAGCCTTCAGGTCAATTTCGCAGTTATGTGGCTCGTGACTGTAATGTCCAGAAATGTCAATAACCTCGTTGGAGCCAGGCTGGTTGATCTTGATACCTTCAAGGGTGTATTTAGATTTAGGTCCGTTTACTTCTCTGACCAATTGTCCGTCAACTTTCAGAGATTGCTTGCCCTTCTCACCAGGCAGTTGGTATTCGGCGACAGGTTTGAATACACTGCGCCTCTCGTTGCCTTGTACGTTAAAGCCAACACGACCGTAGTATTCTTCCGCGTCCAAGTTAGCTTTGATGAGGAGTGCATATTCGCTAGGCTTAGTGTATAGAGACACTTGGCCGGCGGCCTTCTTGATAGGCGAGTCAAGGGTAAGTTTCACGGTCTTCTCTTGTTGGTTGTTGATGAGATCTCCAGTTAGCTGGGTGCGACGGTTCTTGCCACCTTCAGCCTCGAAGAGTAGCTCAAAGCTACGGTGTTCAGGGTTGTCACCACGCACGATGCCTTTAATGTGGTAGCCGCGGAGGTCATTTTTCTCAATGACCAGCTTGACCTTGGACGGTCCAGTTAAGGGGTAGCGAGCCAAGAACTTGGAAATGGAGTTTTGAGCTTCGGGACCAGAGACAGAGAAAGGTACTGAGACTTCTCCGCAAAGAGTGAGGCCGATGAGGCCGGATAGCTGATCGAAGCATCCATTGTAGTCCTTCCTTTCAGCGTCAATCTTGATCGGGATGTGCTTTTCCTGATGTCCTTTCTCAGCCGTGTAGTAAACCAAGTCATTAGAGGCGGTTAGAATTTCCTGCTTGTCGATCGGCAGTGCGAACTGAAGGTCGATGCCGCGACCATTCTCCAGAACCTTAGCAATGAGGTGTCCACCGGTAGATGAGTGCAGGTTGGTTACTACTTTAAGACCAGTGGCGACTGCATCAGCATCAACGAGGAAAAGACCAGAAATCTCGATGTCAGTGCTGGGCACAAGCTTAACGTCAACTTTGGCGTTCGTTGGGTCACGGATGATTTGACGGATGTCAACATTGGTGGCAATGTCAAGTCGGGCAGTAGCGGCACCAATGATGTCGAGTTTCAGTGGCAGACCGGTGGAAGTCGGGTAGACGAGCTCCAAGTCCAAGAAAAGAGCATTGGCGTGAATTTCCTTCTGGAAGTTCTTGACTTTGTTGATGCCCTCGCTGACTGACTTGACTAGTTGGTCCACGATGTGGCTGAAATCGAAGCCCTTGTCGTCCCCAAGGGAGAGGAAGACGGCGTCAGTTCCGAAAAGCTTAACGTAGATATCCAGGTCCAATTCATTGTGGAAAGAGTTAGCCTCAGCTTTTACCTGTACATAAAAAAATACTTTTAGATATATGTACGAAGAAACAATCACAATCCAGTGTTATTTATAACCTTATATTTCAGACAATCCGTGTTTATTTGTTTATAACTGCTCATTGAATTTTCAATATTAAAATAAACACATAAAATAACGATAAGACAAGTCGAATCAGAAAATCAGGTACAACAAGAAGACAAGGTATATTATTCAAGAAACTTACACGATTGTCAAAGCTGTCAATCTCAGTCTTGATGGACCGGCGGCCTCGAACGCCGTGCTGGACCTTCTGCTCAGCCTCATGGAACTTCTGCTTCAGGTCGTCGTAGATGGACTGAGGGTCCTTGGTGTGGAAGTAGCCGTGGGGGCCCAGGAAGTGCTCAACTACGCGGTCCAGGTTGCCTTGGCGACCTCCAAACTGTAGGTGAAAAATGCATTAATATTTGCACTTCAGGAATGATCAGCCTTATTTCCTACACTTTCGAACTACGTGCCCACTAAATATGCACCTTAAAAATATTTTTTAACTAATACAAATTAATCTTATACTCGTACTTTCATGCCTGTCATAGAATTGTCATACCTAGCAATACTTTTAATACTTCATAAGTCTGTTGGAAAATTTTCAAGTTTTTCTTCGTGTCTACTATGGAATCTTAATCAATTCAAAATATTATCTTCTACTAAGCAAAGTAAACAAAACTTTACCTCAAAAACGTTGAAGTTGTGTCCGAAGACCTCAGTGGTCAGATTCAGGCTGGCGGACCGGGGCAGGAAAGAGTCTTGTGAGTAAATCACGCTCTGCTCGACGTTGCCGCCGATGCCGAGGGCATCAATGTTGTAAGAGCCCTCTCGGTAGAAAGAGTATTTCCTTCGGAAGACAAAGGTTAGGTTAGTAAAAATGCTTCTATCAAATAGATTGGAAATAAAAATCCTGCTCGCATTGTGGATATCCTAGTTTTATGTATTAACATTTTTTTCTGTAGCATTGACTAATTGGTTGAAATTCCAAAATAAAAATGTAATGGCAAGACGTTGAGATGTTTTATGCAATATTGTTGCAACGGTGATTCAATCAGCAATAATAATGCAAAAACATTAAAGACACTTGGAAACAGAACTGCTTGTCAAGGACACCGTTATCAAGTAGATACTATCAAACTATGTATTCGTGCACTAATAGATAATTAAATGGAAGTCAAAACGAACTTAGAAGTAGTACGAGAAATACCTGTCATCGACGTTGAAGCGGTTGGGAGTGCGGATCTGGCCGTAATGCTCGCGCGCATGGCGTTTGTCGGGGTTGGCCGACGCTCTGATGGCACGCAGGCTGGAGGTGATGTAGCGGCCGACTGAAAATAAGTAGGGTTAAGTCGGATTCGTACTTCGGAATCTAATCGTTAAGTAAATCTAAATGTATGAAACCGTTATCGTTCCATAGCGTCCATGAACCGCCAGTTGTTGAGTGCACGCCATCATGGATCTTCGTGAAGCGAAACAGTTCCGCTTCTTTAATATGAATCCATCCGGTTTTAGTACATATACATGGAAATTGTTCCACCAAAAAGAGGCCTAGCTCTTGAGTCTATCAGTATTCATCATCATGAATATTGATTCAAATTCTTAAGAGATAAAATAAATGGCATGCGGAGACAGTGATATAATTGCTAGTAAGTTTTACTATACCTATTATGTTTCATTTGATTAATATGCTCTCGTGCTGCTGCATCTTCATTTATATTTAATTCTAGTTCAACTTGTTAAACTGCAAATCATAAAATACCCTACCCTCGGAACCTCACGAATTCGCCTTTCAAACAGAATTAATAGTAGAAATTATGGGATATACCTTGGTGTACAGGCTCGTTGTCCAAGAGTTTCTTGATCTCAGAGGCAGATTTGCCGCAGGGGCACTCAATCACTGCCAGGTAAGCCTTGATACGGATCTCAGAGTCTAAGTTCGTGTTCTTCAGAAGGTCCAATGCAGTTTTCTTGATCTGTTGAACAAATAATAAGTTATCAGTAACTCAGTTGGTGGTATAGTCCATAAGGCTGTTTAGTTGCCTAAGATGTAACATACTTGGAATTTGACATTCGTCGTCTGACATTATTAAAATGATAGAAAAAACACATTTGGGTTAAGTGAATTATATTCTAAAATTATGTTATTTTGTTTTTAAATATCTATGGACTATGACCTTGACACAGACTCAGTCATATTTGGACCAAGAAGCTTACGTGGTCGCACGTCGAATAGAGGGTTCAAGAAATAATTGATGTATTTTCCGTAATACCTTACAAAAGACCATGGTTCTACACACGTAGACACGCAGTCTTGGTCTTTTTGGTTCTTACCTTAGCAGAGCAAGCATCAGCCTGGAAGGCTTCAAGAGCTGCGGCCTTAACCCTGTTCTTTACGGTGGGGTCGACTGCGCAGTGCACGATCTTTTCGATCAGGATGTCCTCCAAGTGCCTGATGTTGCGGATACCCTTCAGAACAGCTACCACCTGGTAAAAATAATTAATTGTAATTTTATAAAACATTAAAGATATAGTGTGTTCTGAAATTAGTGGTCTCTAATAATTAAAATGTGTTAAGTTATTTATATCACATCAATCAAAGAAAAAATGCATGTAAAATAATACAAGAAAACAAGACTAATTAATTAAAAAATTAAAAAACCCGACTGCGTTTCTGTGTAATTTGGGTTTTGGCGCCAAAAATCGGCCATCTTAATTTTTATTTTATTTTGATATATCCAGTGTGACTCTCACAATAAATACAAATCTAACGACACCTCTAAAGCTAAAATCCATCGAGCCGTTCTGGCTGCAGAGCGTGCCAAACAATTATACATACATACATAATACATACCCTCAAAAAACTTAAACTTCCTTCTGGCGCGTCGGGTAACAAGCGTGCAAAACTGTTTGTAGCTTAAGCAACTAACATGGCTAAAACAATATTACTTGCACTGCTTTTCTGTAGATTTGCGAGTGCATGGTTTTTGTGTTAATTTATTTTGATTGCATACATGGCATAAGTATTTCCTACTTTATCTTGAAATAAGGCAAATTCTTAGCCTAATGTAACAGAAGGGTTATGTTTTTAACTTACGGTGTCTTCTTCAATTTTGCTCTTCGGTTTGCAGTTCTGCAGTTTAGCCGCCAGCTTGGCGCTGAGGGCAATGATACCGTCGTTCTTCTTGGTGTGGCAGAAGTGGTTGCGGCAGTATGTGCCAGCCAGTGCGCCGACGCCTAGGTACGTGTCCTTGGGGATATTCGGGAGGTCCAGCAGAGACTGAAGAAAGAAGTTAATGTCAATTATGAGTGTTAGACTATGTGAGATTCCGAAGATGGAATCCTGATTAACTATTAAAAGCTCCATTAAACAAAGTTTTGTTAAATAATGTCTGAATGCTAGTGACAGAGATTGTAATTTAAAATTCTAGACAAAAGTAGTAATGGTGAATAAGATAGTTATTTATAACTATACCATTGAGTCGTAAAAAGGAAATGCTTCTGATACTCACAGTAGCAGCCTTGAGCGCTTCGTTGTTGACGTGCTGAGCGTTGCCAAGGGACAGGAACACGATCTGCTGCTCCAGAGGATCGAGCTCCCTTTGCTTGAGGATTTGGATGGAGGCCTCGATGCTGTTGCCAGTGCCGGCGCGGAGGAGACCGTCGATGAACACGCGTCTGAAGAAAGTATTGGTTTGAGAAGAGAAAGGAATCTCCGTTTAAAAGTGCACAAAAGACGGAGGAAAATTTTGTAAAATATAAACCTAAATAATGCGGCAAAAAATCTATACGGAAGTTTCTTTTTTAAATTAGTATAAAGCAAAAGTACAGAAGATATGGGAATAAATTTTGGGTATTAATATATGTATGATACAACTCCGATGATCGCTTTTGATGCAAATTAATAGTTTGAAAAAATAAAATAAGAAGAAGGCTTTTAATATGAATACATATTCTGTTTACGTACTTTTCCAAGCTGTTGCTCTTGACAGCGTTAAAGATCTTGATCAAGTCATCCTTGCTAGTAGGCTTCAAGATCCTGACTACCTGAGCGAAGTTGCTAGCGGACTTCGAACTGGCTTCCGACCCGCAAGTCTTCGCGGTTTCCTTGACCTGAGCCAACGCGGCCTGGTAGTTGCTCTGCTCCATCACAACGCCGTGAGGGTTCTCGAAAATGATGGTGCGGACTTGGGTGAAGGCACCAGCATCAACGCCAGCGGACTTGCCGGTCAGCGTCAGCTTGGTGTGGACCTTGGCACGGGCACCGTTCTCGCCGACGGAGAAGGGGCGGTACAGGTATTCCTCAGTGGCTGACACTTTCTCGGGTACTCCATTGTTAACCTTGGATTCCACGTTGAGTGTGGACTGCAGCACTTGGGTGTCGGTGATTTGCTGGAGGAAGTAAAGTTGGGTTAAAATTGAGAACAGTTTTTATTTTGAACAGAACTACTTTTGCGTAGACAAAAATGCATTACGAAAATGTATTGTTTGGTATCCAATATTGATAATTATTGATGAATGGACTAGGAAATAAACGAGTGCTGAACCTAGTAAGACTAACTCAAAGTGCCCAAGTATTTGTCTGTTGATTAGTAATGCCACTTAATGAAGTTATTGTAAATTTATTGCAAGCTCGAACATACAAAAGAGCCCTTGAGGATTAAGTGCCTTCGGAACAGAAGAAATATTTGATTTAAATTTTATCATTTCTTTTTGAGTTCGATAGAGCTGATGGTGTGTTTTGTTGAGAGAGAGAGGGACCTATGCATGTGTGACACGGTGGTGGTAAAAATGATAACTTACAGCATTGTCGTTAGTGATGGCAGTAACGGGTCCATTGTGTCCCTGTTCGCGATGTGTACAACGGGAGAGATCGCGGCTCCTGTGAACCAGCACAGCGCCTCCCTCTTGCGAGGATGAGGCGTCGGTGGGGCAAGCTCCGAAAATGTCAATCTGAGGAAAAATATGAGTTTTAAGGCAATCTTTTAACCTGCAATGGAATCTTAGATTGTAAAATTAATAAAACAAAAGTAAACAAAAACAATCGAACATGGTCTCGCGGGTCTGTCAGAAGAGTAACTGTATACTGAGACTGAGACTAAAAGAAATGTATCCTTCCTAGACTAATTATTACTTTAAAATATGTCCAACATATTCTTATTAGTATGCTGCATATGATAAGCTGCTTTTAGCGAACGTCCTACTTTGAACTGGACTTAATAAATTATGTCCTACTAATAAGGGCTAAGTAATTTTTTTTAAGAAACATACCTGGCTGGAAGGCTTCTGCTCGGTCTGCAGCAGCGAAATGATGGCCCTCTTAATGTTGAGGGAGCGGCGGGTATCGCCCTCTTCAGCGCAGATCTCGGCGCCCACTCGGCCATCCTGCAGGGTGAAGCGTACTGGCTTCTCTAGGCCCGGCGGCTTGTTGTATTTCTGGAAATGGGGATTATGGATTAGTTTAATAGTATGTAACACTAGTATTTGCCAGATACTTTAATTATCATCATAATCATGTCAGCCTAAAGACGTCCACTGCTGGACATAGGCCTCCCCCAAAGACATCCTATCTTAATTATCATATCAAATTTTATCTCTAATTTAATCCTTTATGAAAAAAAAAACTATTCTATGTCGAGTAAAGTATCTGTTACAAAATTTTATCTCAATTGGTACCACCATTTTTGCGCAATGAAACATTCACATTTATTCAAAATATTACTTCCACTTTGACTTTGATAGGTTTAAGCTTTGAGCACATGGAAGAAAAAACACCCTAAGACAAATAATGATCATTCTTTGTTTTAGGGAAATTTATCTCGATAGTTTAAGTCTGCGTGAGGGACCACTCAACTTACGACTATGTGAGCCAACCCGGGATTTATATTAGCGGCCGAATAATATATCAAAATTAAATAATAAAATTAGAGGCCACAATGTTTTACGCTGCTTATGAAAGACAGATTATCGGCAGACATCTGTTTGGATTTCTCTGACGTCATCATAAGCATTAGGGCGATTTTCAATTTTTTCTTGCCATATGGCCCAAGGATCACCTACATAGTTCTGCACTCGTAGCACAATTCCTAAGGGACGCGACAGACAATGCCCGAGGAGTTTCATACTGATCTCCTATTTGTTCGCTCCAGTCAGGTACAAGGACATGTACTTCCACGCCTATTATAACGTGGTGTGACGTCGACCCAGGATTGACTCACTTAGTCTTGACAGGAGTTGTCCCTCGCAAACACTTTTACAACAAAAAAGTCTGTCTTACCTTGCCATCAGGCCCCGAGATGACCAAGTTCTGCACTCGCAGCACATGAGCACAATTCCCAAGGGACGCGACAGAAACTTGTCCGAGGAGTTTCACACTGGTCTCCTGTTTGTCCGCCCCGGTCAGGTACACGGAAACCGTGCCTTCCACGCCGTAGTTGTACTTGTGGCCGTTCAGGAATGTGGCGCCGGATGAGGCTGGAAATTGGATTGTTAATTGATAATCTGGGATCGCTAACAAACATACAATTACAAACATACGTGTCATACCAAACGACTGGAGTCGGTGCGCATATAACTAGAGCCAGAGGAATTTAAACATTCTATACAGATCTTAGATTTCATATTTAAATGGTGGAGCAGTGGTAGCGAATAGCCGGCTGTGCTGGCGACCACTGCTGCTGCCGTTGAAAAGGAACTCTAACTTCTGTATCACCATTATCATCATATCATCCGAAGGACGTCCACTGCTGGACAAAGAGTGCCACAATGACCGGCGTCCAGCGGACTCCCAAACCCTTACCAAGTCATCAGTCCACCTCGTGGGGGGCCTACCCACGCTGCGCTTTCCAGTACGTGGTCACCACTCGAGCACCTTCTGCCCCAACGGCTATCGGTTCGACGTGCAATGTGCCTCGCCCACTGCCACTTAAGTTTAGCAATTTGGAGCGCTATATCGGTTATTTTGTTTCTATACTGTGGATGGCCTCATTTCTGATTCGATTGCGCTGAGATACTCCCAGCATAGCCCTCTCCATTGCTCTTTGGGTGACTTTGAGACATCTTATGATGCCCATAGTTAGCGACCACGTTTCAGTGCCATATGTCGCTTCCGTATCAACGTTCATCGTTCAACGTTCGTCGTTGTCAAGTTCTGTATGAAAGGTTCAAATTCCTTTGAGGTACCTATAGTGAGGTTCACGACGACCCCATCCGTTTGGTATGAATCGAACATAAGTGTTAAAGTAGATAATCGAATGGAGTAAGAGCGTACGTAAGTGGTAAACTTAAGTTCTTTACGTGTAATAATCGTAATGAAGATGGCGCCATTATTTTAGTTAAAAAAATTAAAAAATATGATTGTACTTACATCCTTGGCATCCGACATTGCACCTATCTGTAAAGAAGAAAATAATAATTAACATACTTGCAAATAAGAAAGTAAATAACAATTAAACAATAACTATTAATGATTTAATGAGTTAATTACGACCACAAGCAGCTTCTAGTAATGATAGCATAAATTGTCTCATTATCAGTCAATTTATGCCAGTAATTTGTTATTTCTAACATAACAAGATAAAATAGAGTTATTAATGATGCTTTCTTTTAAGTTGAAGTGTAAATAATTCATTTGTAGATTGGCCAAAACATTAACAATTTTGAAATGTATGGAACTTTGTACTGTAACAATTTCTTGTAATGAATTAAACAATCTAATCTAACCTAAAGGTTTTTTTTTATTCATTTATAAAAAAGTGGTTCACGAAGCAGAACTTTTGTAGGAAAATGATTGTAGAGACTACTAAGTACAATTTATTTTTGATGAAAATTGAAGTGTTTGTCATAAATCCGTATTCCGAAAGAAAATAAGTACCTAATGGTGGGTTCCACCAAACTGTCTGTAATATTAATCGGTGTTCTTTTAAATTTGATTGAATGGAAAGTTTGACTGGTTTCTATGGGACGACAGGCCTTTTGACGCCATGTTTACTTTTGATCAGTCTGCACTGAAATCGTAAGTTAGTACGACCTGTTCGTATACCACAAAAACATTTCCAAGAAAAATCAATAGCTTATCATATTTGCGTTCTATTGTTATTATTATGCGGGGTCAGAGTCGACGGACAATGTTGCCGGATGTAGAAGGGCTAGTGGGGTCGCGGGGGTCATTGGGGTCAGTGTTATCGATGAATCAGTGCAGCGGGATGTTCCTAGCCTCGATCTAGAGCTCAATAACACTGGCGATAGCAATAGCAGTTAAGATACGTATAGTAATAAGGATATGGATAGGTTCTGATGTGTATTACGTGTACACTAACTTATTTAATTTTTCACATTCCACATTCATGGGCGTACCAAGATTTTCAGCGATCCAATCTAATTTTAATATTTATAGATTATAAATGTGCAATTCTTATTCATATATTTTTCTTTATTTCAGGGATCTACACGGGAAACAGTTTTAAAGATTTCGATGAAATTACAATTCCGGGCGCGAAAAATCGATATAGCTCGGGTTCATCTTCGGGAAAACTCGTATTGTCCGGAAATCCACGAAAGATGCCGAGCAAATCTCGGTCACCCGTATAAATTAAATACTTTTTTTAATACCACGTCGGTGGCAAACAAGCATACGGCTCGCCTGAGGGTAAGCGGTCACCGCAGCCTATGGACGCCTGCAACTCCAGGGGTGTCACAGTGAGACTATTACAATACAATGCAATAAGTCAATAACGTTTAACGTAATTCGGTTTATGAAACAATAACAAAAAACGTGTTGTTTTTGACGCTAGTGTAAAACCAGTTTTAAATTCAGGCTTTCCAGTGTATTTTTTCTCACATTTGACGTAAGCATATAGGCACAATACACAGAAAGTCACACATTCAATCAAGAGAGGGGTGTTAATTATAGAATTGGTTTTACCATCCATACCAATATTTAGATGACGTTTTGAATTGCAGATTTAAATATTATACTAGTGAGACTCCCTCCCTCCCCGAGATTGCAAATTTAAAAAAGCAAACGGAAATATACCACCACCATCAAATAAAAGCTAGTCGTTACGATTAGGTTGTCTATATTACGATTCATCGCTGTAACGCGACGGATTTGACTTAAAAATATAATTGTTTGTTTTTTATGTATTTGTTGCCTATTGCGTATACAGAAAAACCTAGTTCGATTTTCATCTATTTTGGCCTGATAATACATTTGGTGCAATATTTACTAGCAGGTTTCATGATTAGATAAGCAAGCTCTATCGAAATCACAAGATAATAATGAATAGTAATCATGAAGTTATTTGTAAACAACCACTTGAAGCATATTTTGACTCTTCATCATAAATACTTTAAAAGAACTATGATGGACAATGGCCAAGTCAGCAGTCAAATGCTTGGAAAAATATGAAATAATAATTCACGCAGCACAAAGCTGCTACTTATGCGTACACTGGTCCTCTCGATATTTCTCTATGCCCAGGAAACTAGTACCCCGAAAGCTCGTACAAAAGCTAGAATCGCTGCGTTCGAAATATAATGTTGGTTTGATGCAATTATATATATGACAGATGAAAGAATGGTGCTGCAGCCACACATACCAAGAAGTGAATACAAAAGCTCAAAGTAGATTAGAATGAATTATGCTGCAATGACAGAGGACCAGGCCCTCTTAATATTGATGAGAAGATTACGCACTTCAGACTCCAATCGTTTTTAAGGAGCGCAGAAGTCTTTGAGGAGTCTTTTTGGAAAGCACAGACTACAGCAAGTTATGATAGTCACGATCCTCAGTCATGAGGTTTTGACGAGGAAGATGATAATATTTTTTGTATTGTTGTATCTTCATAAGAGTGTAATTTATAACAAGTGTAACCAAACAGAATCATCTTAGCTACAATTATCCTAGACAGGATGAAACGATCACTCATAAACGCAGTTCCATAGCCGCACCAACGCGCGACAACGTTCTAAAAAATTATGGCAGTTTCTATTTCACTCTTATCTAGATTGGATAGGGTCGATGTTCCTTCGATCTTCATTGCAGTTCGGACCTTTTCATCTTTAGAGTTACAAGCGAACACAAATCGATGGCTAACATCCGTCGTTAAGGCTAGTCCTAAATGATCATCAGGCGAACCCGTTAACACGTTTTGACCTAATATTCGATAGAAGCAAACAATTGGAGTTTACAGTTTTTTTATGACATAGGAGGCAAACGACTAGACGAATCGCTTGATGGTAAGCGATTAGTGCCGCTCATGGACACTCGCAAAACCAGAGGGGTTATTACTTTTGGCATCCATATTTAAAACTGTTATGGCATGGCATTCAGTATCTAGAGAAATGCGAATGACCAAGTTCTTATATAGAACAATACCGGTGTTTTGAAGGGTGGAGCATGTGGTATTAGCTATCAATATATCAATAATGAAGTTAACTACCACACATTTAGTTAGGGCACGATATTAGATAAAGTTATTTACCTAGTCTGCTTCTTCAGGTACAGAAAAGAAATATCTGAACGTAAATCCATCCTATCCTTTATTTAAGTAATACGATAAAAGGTCTAAAATAACTCACACGCAGTTATAATAATCAAATGTTGATGTTCAAACAATCGACTAGGGCCAGTATATATGACGGTTTGGCTCAAGTCTTTCAAAATTAGAATGCAGAACATCAAAGAGAAGGTACCTTTCTGTCAAATGCCACGGATAAAATACCGGCCAAGATATATGAAGTTCATGAAGTTAAATGACAAAATGACGGCAGGAAAGGAAATAAGCTTCCCGAGTCACCTTATCGGTTCCTTTAGATCTGTAAACGCTTAAATTAAATAATGCCTTTACTTTCTCTGTAGGGCACGTGATTTCTGTACAGTCGACATCAACCATGTGATGTTTGATTTATTCATGCGTCGGTAATATAGTGAGTAGAGAATAAACTTTTCCATATTCTTATTCTCATTCTTAAATAATATCACGTTCATTTTTCTTTTGTTAAAAGGCTGTATTCTAGCAGTCGTTATATTTACAAGTAACAACTTACAAAACCAATTATTCAATTTTTCATTTTCGATTGAAAATTATAATTCCGTTAAGTGGACGTTTTCATTTCATCACAAGCTTCAATATCTCAAAAACGGCTGAACCGATTTTGATTATTCATGTCTCGGAACCATCGTTGGAAAATATGCTTTCAGATAAAATAAACAGCATTCTAATTTGATCAACCGTTTCACAGCTACGATGCTACAATCAGACACACACATACACAGATATACATGTTAAACTTATAACACCCACGATAAGTTTAAGATAAGCTTAAGAAATGTACCTGGAAAAGCAAACTTTTGTACAGTTTCCATTGATTACTTAAATACATCAATTAGTTTTGTCAAATATGTTTGTGACATTTCAGTTCCGCATAATGTCACGGGTGGACAGCTACGGAACCCTACATTGCGCGTGGCCCGACACGCACTAGGCCTTTTTTTGGATTGGTACTCTCCAGTAGCCTATTCTGTAGTTGGTTGTCATAGCTGGATGTGAGTGGATCCGATAGAACGAAAATGCACATTCCCAACATTGTTTGTCTGTATAATATGTCTGTATAATGACGACCTGTTTAGCCTAGTTGGTAGTGACTCTGCCTCCGAAGCTAGAGGTCCCGGGTTCGAATCCCGGCCAGGGCATTTATTTGTGCATTTTTCACGGATATTTGTTCTTGGGTCTTGGATGTTTTCTATGTATTTAAGTATGTATTTATCTATATAAGTATGTATATCGTCGTCTAGTACCCATAGTACAAGCTTTGCTTAGTTTGGGACTAGGTCGATTTGTGTAAGATTGTCCCCCAATATTTATTTATTGATTATTTATTTAAAAAATATGCTGCTGACTGTACTCAGATAAATTATCCTATTTGTCGATCATTGTCCCGACTGGGGGCCGACCCCTCTCCCATGTGATCTGACTCCAGGACTTCACCACGCTTACCAAGCGCTTACAACCAACCAATAGACTGATCTCTACCCACCTACAGTTTTTAAGAATCTGTGGGGCCAGGATATGTTGGTCATGGTACAAACGAATGCGAATATTTTGTGAATAAATGCCGGTAAACAAATACATGGTTAAATTAAAAGCTGTGATTGACTGTGACTGAATGGTATTATTATTGTTGTTTATACTTGAAATTTTAAATGGGAAGTAATAAAAGCTCCGAACTACTAACCTAACCTACAAAAACCCGGCCAAGTGCGAGTCGGACTCGCGCACGGAGGGTTCCGTATCAGAAATAATAAAAATACTTTTGTTGTATGGGAGCCCCCCTTAAATATTATTTTTATTTTATTTTTAGTATTTGTTATTATTGTGGCAATAAAAATACAATATCTGTGAAAATTTTAACCTCCTTGCTATTACGGTTCATGAGATACAGCAAAAAACGCCAACAACTACTGTGTTGTATGGGAGGGGAGCCCCTCTTAATTATTATTATTATTTTGATTTTAGTATTTGTTGTTGTAGCCACAATAAAAATACATAATCTGTGCAAATTTCAACTGTCTAGCTTTTACGGTTCTTGAGATCTAGCTCGGCGAGTGGTAGCCATGAAAAAGGGCTAAAGTATCACGTTTTTTGTATCGGAGCCCCCCTTAATTATTATTATTATTTTGTTTTTAGTATTTAATGTTATAGCGGCAACAGAAATACACAATCTGTGAAAATTTCAACTGTATAGCTATTACGGTTGTTGAGATACAGCCTGGTGACAGAAGGACGGACAGACGGACAGCGAAGTCTTAGTAATAGGGTCCCGTTTTTACCCTTTGGCTACGGAACCCTAAAAAACTAAAACGTACTGACTAAATGACTAACTGTGCGAATAAATAAATTAATTTAAACAATTTAATCAATTCAATTTTGTTTAGTAATTCATAATGTGTTATTTTTATTTACTTTAATATTATTATTATTTAACTTTATGACATGTAAATTGGTTTTATGAATAAATTGAATATGAATATGAATACTGCATGAGCGAATAATTCGGAGAGTATTTTAGTCGCACATTCAGTTTTTCTGTCTACTGGTTGAAAAATCTAGACACGCGGCAGCGTGTCCAGCCAAGTTCACCGCAAGAACTGGCGGACAGCAGCCGTGTGTTATTTTACACGAACCGTTTGGAGCCACTTTCGACCCCCCAATAACTCAAAATATATCAAACATAAAAAAAATGAAATTTGGTACATGCATTAAGATCCTTTAGAACAATTAGAACCCCAAATTTCATAAATATAGGTTTAATAGTTATTGAGATATTAAATTCCAAAAAACGCCATTTTTACCACTGACTGACTGACTGACTAGTAATCAAAAACCTAACACACTTCCAGGTGACCTAGAAAGCTGAAATTTGGCATGCAGCAAAAAAATCTGAAAACAGTGTTTTTTTATTAGTTTTATTATTATTATATTATCATGGACTGGACTCTATATGGACTCTTGTGTGAAATAAATAAATAAATTCAAATTTATGCTAGTTACCTTAGAACTCCGTTATTTATTAACCGATTTGGAAAATTCTTTTTTTGTTTGAAACGGTATATTTCGGGGGTGTTCCCATAGTTATCAGGTAAGAATCTGATCATGGGGTCCTAGAGAAATCGAGGGAACTCTTCAAATATTTGAGTTGCACCTATAGCGATTTGGCTATTTTGTATAGTAACTCGTGCATTCGCTCTTGAAAAGCACCATTTGATGAAGTTTGACAAAAAGTAATGATATCCCATCAAAAACATAAATGTGAAAATGGGAGCCAAGTTCAATATTAAGAATATGCGATGCTTGGTTGTCGTCTTCACCGACAAAAGAATTGAGATCTAAATGGGTGCCAAGTTCCGTAGATTCTCTGAAATGGTGCCAAGTCCGGCACTAAATTGTTTACAGTAAAACGAATTTACTGAGGCTTAATGCATTTTGAGCTTTAACTTGGCAGTTTTCTTAAAAATCCAACAGCTTTTATGGTATTATAAGATACTGCATAGAAAACTGCATTAAGCCGCAGTAAATTAGTTTTACTGTAAAGGGGCGCCAAAGTCACGATGACGCCCTGGGATGTCCGATACAGTCTAACTCAGGCATTTGGCAGGCAGGCTAGCGAACAGAGTGCATATAGGAAACTATTTTGTTTGGATAGGTACGTGGAAGGAAACCGTTAGGAGGTATATAATATAAAAGAACAGCAAACATCATTACACTAACTATTTCTCTAATAATAAAACTTCTGAAGTATTGACTGTGGATCTTGAGCAAAGAACATAGCAATTATAACGGACACTTTTGATGACGTTGCCAAAATTTTGTAAGAGTCTCTGCTATTCATTAATTAGTATCAAAGAGGTGAAAAGTTAAGCTTATCTAAGCTCTTATCACACGGCCTTGGCAATTAATGAATAAGACTAATAATATTCTGAAAACAATGGAGTTTGATAAGCAAGTCAAAGGGCGATGTAAACTATCTGTTTTTCATTTCATTATCAACATGTAACAGTCATTGTCAAGGCGTACACTCCAGATATTATATTAATTTACTTGTATTTAAAGTTTAATCTTTTAATGTTAATTGTAACAATTTCACAAGAGATAGTAATGATTAGTGGAAGAGAATTAAGCAAATGGTCCATAAAGCAGGTCTTAGACAATAGTCCTTTCGTTAGAAATTTGAGATAAGCGTTTAGATTTGGAAAGTGATTAGCATTCGCCGGATTTGCTCCCTAATCTTAATCTTTAAACTTGAAAATGGCATGGACTGCTAATAACTGGGAATTAGCTCTATTGACAAATGAAATTGCAACAATGTCCATGATAAGCTATAGTTGTTAGAATGCTTTAAGTAGGGACTAATTTCTTTTTAGATATTGTCGAATGCTACTTAAAGTCATAGAGTACCACGGTGATAAAGTTTGTTGTTGCCTCTTGACGTTTACCTAACTTAAGCTTTATCGTCTGGATTGTCTGTTTTCTTTGAGGGTGTGCACTAAAGTTTATTTGTATTGTATTGTTGTTTGCTAATGAGATGCTATTGTTTTAACAAACTATTCTTTAGACGGCTGAAGACATAAAAACCTCTTGTTATGTTGGAAGACTTAGAGGACTTGTAGCAGTGGAATATTTATACGAAATTATCAATGTCAACATTGTTCTGTACTGTGTGCTCGTTATACCTAAGTGATGATTAGCGAAGCACCTACAGTGATAACATGTGGTAACTGGTCAAAGGTTATCCCCTGTTATTGCAACTAGTTATCAGACAGTTGGCAACAGTTGTTGAAATGAGAAATGAAGATAGGGGGTCCGTTTCACGAAGTAACAAATGACAATGTGACGAGTCTAATGCCATCGATGGCAGATGGGGTAGACGAGTTATGGAATAGGAATGACCTGGGAAACCAGGTGGACCGACGACCTAAAGAGTGGCGGGGAAGCGGAGAGCTTAGGAACTGGGTTGTGATGGCGCGAATCGGGCAAGGCAAGGGCTTGACCAATAATGACTGGCTATTTATCCAAAGTTGCTTATTTAGACATAAGTTTTGTTTTAACAGTAACAGTATAACAAAATAAAGACCACGGCTCACATATGGATGAGAATATTTAGAGCAGGAATGGGACGACTGCCGAAGGTACTAAAGAATAGTTTGGCGATTACAGATGATGATGATAATAAAAGCTGCTAAAAGCAGTTTCAGGGGTACGACACGAGATAATATGTTATGATCATATAACAGTAACCAATAGAAAATATCATAGGAGTTAAAAGACTGGTTACTGAAACAATCGGAAGAGAAATTTCTGACAATTGATGTGATTCGACATGAAGGCTATCAAAACTGAATTAACGAAGATTTTATTGTAAAAAAAGTAATAAATTTGGGCCATAATTATAACATTTAAATTAGACAATTGCTCTGTGGCTTAAATTTTGCAAAGTTTAAAATCAAGTTTGCAGAACAACAATTCAGTTTCTGTTTCAAAAATCTTAAAAGTATTTTGTCAAGCTTACTAAAATTTGTAATTAAATAATATTTTTTAATATGACTTGAAGTTTTGGTGTAAGATGTCTGATCTTGTGTTTAAACAAGACTTGACATGTGATGTTAAATTTTAAGGGGACCAAAGTTAATATTATATGGGGTTATATTAATATAAAGTTAAGTTAGTATTATATAACAATATACGTAGTAAGGTGTGTTTGGGCTGAAAATAACGTTACACGTACATTTATAGGCTTTCTGTTAGAATCGTAAAAGTCAAGGTTTTATAAGGACATTGCGATAATGCTATTATTTTGACTGGTTCGCGAGTTACTCACACGATAAACATTTAGGAATGTTAAAAAGAAAACACTGGAAAAAAAAACAGTTAAAAAAAAACATCATTAAAAAATGAAAAAGGCATGTTGTTTAGATTCTCAAATAAAATTACAAATGGTAAAAAAATAACAAAAAATTTAATACCTACTCAATTTTTTTATAACTTATCTATTTTTCAAAACAAGTACGAATTGTTAATAAATAAAATTATTTATGTAAATTTTGGCACTGACACTTATCTTTAATGCAATCTAATATATACCATGTAAAATGAAATAAAATTAAGTTACTTAAATAAACAAATTGTTAGGTTAGAACGTACGTAAATAAAAAAAAAACAAAAAGCTTGTTTTGGATATAGCGTGCCAAAAATTACGGAAAAGAAAAAAAAACACTCACCATCAGTATACGCTGGTTTCCATAAAACGGAAATTACAAGAAGAACACTAAAAATGTTCCAGCTTAAACTAGTCCCCATATTGGCGGGGTTTTTAAACACTACAATTAAATTATATCAGTCGGCAGTCCTTATACTAGCAATACTTCTTGCTTCTACCTCGGCCGAAAGGTAAATGCGGTGGGACGCGACGCTCACCCCCTTTTATAGACGCGGGTGCGCAGGACTAGCCAATGAGCGCGCGAGTAAAACCTAATTGTCAGTTTATGTAATTGTTTGAGGGTGTTACACCCCGTTAGGTAATTGATAAGCGGAATTAGGTCTTATTGGTAGGTATAAAGGGTTGGTTATCATTTGTGTAGATTATTAGTTTGTTGTGGTGATTTCCGAGTAGTTATTTATGAAATGTCATCAATTACCGCTAATTTAATGATGTTTTGTTAATCTATTATCTACGGATGGTATTAGGATAACTACAAGCAAAGGATAATTTATCTATTACAAGAAAGCGTAACAAACGATTAATTAAATCGTTTGTTACGCTTTCCTAGGACGTCCACTGCTGGACATAGGCCTCCCCCAATTCCATGGGGGGTAAATGCCATAATCGCCACGCTTGGCATGCGGGTTTGCGATCGCAGTATCTCCACCGCACTCTAGGAATGCTGCTGCCCATTCCCCGGTGGTCTTGGTCGTAGTTTTAGGACATACCCGGGACATACAAAGCACTAGTGTGTTAATGAGTGCGGTGGAGATACTGCGATCGCCAACCCGCATGCCAAGCGTGGCGATTATGGCATTTACCCCCCATGAAATTGGGGGAGGCCTATGTCCAGCAGTGGACGTCCTAGGGCTGATATGGTGGTGGGTTTTGCTCGGTTGCGAGCAAAATTTCACACTGAGTTGGAACCTTTTTGTTTTGCTGCAATGCACACAATTATTAATTCCTTAATACATTTTAAGAATTAACTGTGTAAAAAATATTGTTTCTTTATTTTTGTGAATTATTTTAAGTTTTTAGTTTGTTGTGTTGTAACTATTTTTTTTATAACTTATGTGTACTTATGTGGCAAACAAATAAATGACTTATCTATCTATCTATCTAATTAGTTTTGTATTAAGCAGTAACGAACGCTGCTAACGGAAATTCTAAATTTCAAATTAAAGGGAAAAACTTAGTGCTCCACGCAGGATTCGAACCTACGAACTTTAGTGACGAATTTCGTGCCTGAGCTTGATTGGTTCCGTTGACTCAGTGGCTAGAGCGATTGGCCGCGTATGCCAGATGTAGCAGGTTCAAATCCTAGTCGGAGCGCTAAATTTTATTTTTTCCCTTTATATTTATTTAAACTTTATGGCACAAATAAATCGGTACAAATGACGGACTTAATGCCTCAAGGCATTCTCTACCAGTCAACCATGGGGCCAAACAGATAGCGAAGGTAGGTGCAAGAGACAACCTAGGTGAGAATAAAAAAAAAATCCTAAGGTAGAGCTAATTACAAAAAAGGTGTTTATACTTAATATATATATACATACATTAAATATACATACATAATTATATACTATTGCACACACGCTTACGACTACAAATCTCTTTTTATTCAACGATTTAATTTATAGACTAGTGTGTATTACTCGTAATTTTTTCTCGAATTTCGAAGAGGGTTGGACGCAGCGGACCGTCCACCACCACCATATAAGCACAAGGAAGTCCACTGCTGGACATAGGCCTCCTCCAATTTAAAGGGGGGGGGGGGTAAATGCCATAATCGCCACGCTTGGCATGCGGCTTCGCGATCGCAGTATCTCCACCGTACTCTAGGGGTGCTGCTGCCCATCCCACGGTGGTCTTGGTTTTTGAGGTTAGGACATGGCCGGGTCCGCCACCGGGGGCACAGCGAAACCTATCATAACTGGGGAAGTACCTCCACCTTACAGAAGACTGCAGCCATAATAACACCTCTACTTGCTTCTTAGGTATGTGGTGTTGTGTTCCTGGTGGTGAGTAAGGTCGCCAGAGCTCTCGAGGATGCGCTGTGTTGGGAGTGGACCTGCATATGTCTCTAGCTGTCAACACACCGAATCCTCAAGTTAATAAAGGGTCGGAAACGCGCATGTGAATCATCAGGTGTCGCAAACAAATCGCGCCACCACGCCTTCAGCCAGAAGAATCAGAAGCTAGCTTGCCGAGTGTTTACTGACTTGAGACTGCGTTGTGTTTTTCTTAATACCACTACGGTGGCAAACAAGCGTACGGCCAAGGAACACAACACCACATACGAGTATTAGTACCTACAGTACTTATATTAGTGTGTAATACGATTTTACAACACTAAGAAAAAAAATAAGTTTCCTATAAAAAAATCTTACGTAAATACTCGGAAAAAAACAAACTTCAGCTTATTTATGCTTTTTTGTTTTGTTTCTCTGTTTGATCGGCGATCATTCCAAAGTATATACAGGGTGTGGCCTGTAATAGGAACAAAAAAAATTAAGGGCTGCTTCCTTAGAGCATCTGCAGTAATCTCTTGTGTCCAAAAATAAAATATCATTTTTTACTTGGGAGAAATTTCGATCTAAAGTTATGACCTCCAAGTAATGGATCTTGGCACCCCGAGATTATAGCGCGGCAGTCACTGCTGATATTGAGGAAGCATCTAGTTATGACTCATAATCGTTCTTGCATTTTTGGTTTTAAAGATAATATTTTTAGTATTTTTTTTATAATTTTTTAGTGTTTGTTAAATCAAAAGTTATTAATATAGTAGAGTAAAAAGCTCCAGTAGAGTAAAACAGTACATATAATCTACTGCGAAAAAAATCCAAAATAACTGACTTGAAACTTTTTTTTTCAATTAAAACCATTTGGAAAAATTGCTGGAGAGCTCAATAGTGTACCGTTTAATTTTTTGCTCCTATTACAGGCCACACCCTGTATATAAGTCGATGTGTTGATTAGTAGTCTAGCAAGCACCTAAAGGTTGTTGTTGCACCATGTTGTGAAAATGAGTTGGAGTGAAAAGTTTCACTGCAGTTCATGAAGAATGGCGCTCAAGGAGTTAAAGAATGCCTTCGTTTAGCTAATAAATAGAATGATGATTATTATAATAAATAAACTTTAGTTGAAACTAACATGCAAAGCACATAAAAATAATAAAATTGGGGGGATAATGTTACACAAATCGACGTAGTCCCAAACTAAGCAAAGCTTGTACTATGGGTACTAGACGACGATATACAAACTTATATAGATAAATACATAGAAAACATCCAAGACCCAGGGACAAATATCCGTGTTTAATGCACAAATAATGCCCTGGACGGGATTCGAACCCGGGACCTCTAGCTTCGGAGGCAGTGTCACTACCAACTAGGCTAAACAGGTCGTCAAATAATCCCAATAATAATACCTAGGTAGCCCTGGCTACGTGACAAAACACAGGTGCATACGGCAACACACAACAAGAACAATTAGTAGACCTTATATCCTTGCATTAAGGTGCAATTTAAGTTGTTTCGTAGGTACTGACCGCGTGTTATTTTGACCCTATACAGAAATAGGATTACCTGATAAGTGATAAGTGTATGAGGGTCGATTGTTCTGGAAGATTCCTGATATTTGCGTGGTGATTTGTGAATGGAAATAACCCTTAGTTAATCCTACTCTAAGTATCCTTATTATTGTAAAAATGGCTAGTTTTGTTACCATTTTTTGTATTAACTATTTGTTTCTGAGACTTGCATGTTATGTTTTGTTTTAAAGCATACAGGGTGGGCCCTGTAACAGGTGGCCCTGTAAAAAAACTAAACGGTGGACTTTTTAGCAGGCCTAAAATTATTTCCAAATTTTTGAGAGCGAAATTGCGTTTGTATGGTTAGAGCGAAGGGGTGGGCAAGCTCTTTCAATACAAACTTTGTGCAAGTTTTTCTTCGTTTGTGTTTGCACTCCAGTTACTATTTTTGGTCCATATGCTTATTTTTTTGTTAGCTATGTCTTGATGTTTTTCTTTTTTAATTTTAATTATTTTTTGTATTTTTTTATTTTTTATGAAATAATGCAAAATTTCAACATCAAGTTCTGCGTATATCCAATATGTACCAATAAAAAATAAAATTAAGTGCTGTAGTGCCAAAACGAACGCAAAAAACTTGCACAACCTTTGTATGGAGAATGGCTGCCCTACCCTGCGCCTTAACCGAACTTCCTGCGGACTGTTAAACACCGTCGGCCGGGGCAACTCTTGGATGGGTGACCGCTTGGAATGGCTACTAACTGAGCGCTCCCGTGCTTAAGCCAAGTTAGATACTATATACGATATAAATATTACTATATCATTCATCAGAACCCAAGTTGTATTTAATTTATGATATTAAATATGAAAACTTCTGCATGGAGGGCTCGAATTCCAAATTCCTTTGACTCTAGTTGAATGCGCACCGACTCCAGCCGTTTCGTGTGAATCGTCCATTATATTGCATTGTCACTGAACTTAAATGATATGCCCACAGGCCAATTTCAGCTTATTTTATAACTGGTCTAAAATTCAGTAGCTAGATGTGTCCTACGCATGCACTAGTAAGAAACCCATCGTGTGCCTTGTCTTTTGTTATTGAAATAATGACTTTGGGATTTAAATAAATTTCTAACACGTTAGGACGGATCCGGAACAAGGCATACGAAGGGTTAACTAACAGAGCAAGTTCTCGTCCCCATACTGAATGCAAGTTGGACTTGTGACATTGTTAGATCATTTAAAATGGGTTCAGTGAACGTGTTAAATAAAAGCTTGTAATGATAATTACCTTTCCATTTGGCTTTGCCTAAGTCGGTAAAAAGGTTCATTGGAGTATCAGAGATCCTAGAACGATTAAGATTACGATTACCTAACCCATGTGGTATTTCAATGTCCAGTAGTTATGAATACTATGAATCAGTTCAAGGATTTATTGATAAGTCAAGCAAACAGTTAATTATTAGTTTAACTGCAATTAGATATACTTATAATGAAGCTTGGCAAATATGCGATATAATACGATAAAGACGACCCTTAGCATTGGCAGGAAATGTTATGTAAGAGCATGTTTCACATAGGTTATTTAATTGTTAAGGAATACTGTTGTGCAAGTTCAAAGTATCTCAGCGTGCTATAGAGAGACCCATGCTTGGTACCTTCTTAAAAGATAGGGTAAGTAACGAGCATATACGTCAAAGGACGAAAGTTGCCGACATAGCTCGGAGACTTAGCACGTTGAAGTGGCAGTGGGCTGGCCACGTTTGCCGTAGAACCGACAACCGTTGGCGCAGATGAGTTCTGGAGTGGAGACCGCGGTTGGGCAAGCGTAGTGTGGGACATCCTATAACTCGTTGGACTGATGACCTTAAGAGGATTAATTGCTGGCAGTGGCTGGATGGGGAAAGCCCAAAATCGATTATTGTGGCGCAAAATGATGAAGGTCTACGTTTAGCAGTACTATACTATACTTCTCCTAGCCGTTTGCCGACTACGGCGACTGCTTCAGCTCCGCTGTTCGTTGCGTTCGTGTGCTCTTATGTGGATTACGTAGCCGATCTTATTAACGAAGACCCGCGTACACAGCGGGCACGTGAGCACACCATTTCTGTAGTTGTCGGGATTCTCTTCTGGTTCAGCAGTAGACGGACTATGGCTGATGATGATGATGTTGATGATTACTGTTGTGCACCCACCGCTTAGAGATATTATAGGTAGTTCCTAAACAGCTGCGTTGTGTGTCACATACTTGCTCTGAGGGAGTCGAGGGGTTGCCGGAATACAAGGAGTTATAATGTGAAATAAGGAAAAAAGTGGAATTACGTTTTTGCCACATGTTTTAATTTACTATAACATAGTTCCACTCACTGCTGGAATAGTTAATAACCACCCCCCCCCCTCCGCCAAAGGGAGCCAAGTAAATAAACAATTTGAAATATTAAAAATCCTGTTTTTTACTTAAATATTAAATTTCATGGTATTTTTTTATGTAAAAATTTATTCATTATCTACATAATATACACAATTTTTTAAAAAATCGGGCCACTACTTTATTTAGCATAGAATAAATAAAAACGATTTTCATTTTTTTTATTATCTCAAAACTCACGACTATTTTGTTGCTGTTATTTGGTAAAATTACAACGTTTAAAGATAATTATCCGAGCAAAAGGAAAACCATTTTCTCGTCAAAGGCAGTTACGCCATACAAACACGGGTATACTCTTTTTGAATTTGATTCTGAAACAAATTAAATATGAGAATGCTAGCACAAGGGAATGTCGTAGCGCTCAATAGAGAACGAAAGTTACTAAATATAGTTATCTAAGTTAAATTTTCACAAACAGGATGTCAACTAACTCTCATTTTTATAGTCTTAGACATAATGTTACGTTAAATCGATTTCAAATTGATGTTTGTTTATTTATACGACATATTTAAATATTATGTTCCATTTAATAACGTGTAAAATGGCTTAACGAATAAATGACTTACATGGAAATTAAAAAAAGGACTTTGCCGGCCTAGGCCTGCAACATTTGTATGAAATTGCATTAACGACCTCTTGTCCTAGCCGCACCTGAAACGACATACTTCGCAGTCTATTATAACAAACATAACATCAATATTTCATTGCATGTTTGAGAAAAAAATATTACCACGTGATCGACGATACATGACAAATAATTTAGAGTAATCAGGGCGTGTATCTAATTATGAAACTGAAAATAAAATTGCATGTGCTCTGCCTATCCCTTTTTAGAAATACAGGCGTGATTTTAAATATGAATTGGAATTTGACGTGATTTTAGCGACAAGAAGAGCAGGGTTAACTAAAGTTTAAAAATACTTGGCGATTGTGCGTTCTCGATAAGTATTGTTTATAGTACAAGGTTCGTCAACCTTAGATATGCGGCCGTGGACCAGGAGTCGCCATGCTGTATCAAGAATATTCAAGTTTGTTGGCCTCTGAGGATCTTTGTTTCACTCGTGGGTCAGAAAAAGACAGTAGTCAAGAAATTTGACACATACCTTATATAATATAGGCAAAAACATTACACTCCTTTCGGCAGTCGTGTAATAAGGCGGCCCAATTCAAAATGAAAATGAAGTTGAAAATGGTACACACAGATGGATGATTTAACAAAAATTTGCCCCGTCCTAGTTAATCATTTCCCGTATTTTTTAAATATTATTATCTGTAAAGAGGTAAAGAGAAAGGAAAAACCACGTGGGATTTTGTGGCAGATTTGTTTTGAGCCTAAGGTACTTTCAAATAAATCGTGTCAATGGAAATTCACAGCACGTGTTAATTTCCACTGAGACGATTTATTTGGTAGTACCGTTAGGGCACAGGCTTATCTTTGGATTTTTTTGCATTCGTCTTCTATCCAACAAACTTATTTAACTTTTAAATACTAAGCTACCAAGTAAAGTTCCAAACTTGTGAAATTCTCGCACGATAGAATATGAAACCACAAATCGATGGATCTACCTCACCATAAGTTCCTATGGACCCGGGTATGTCCTAGAACTACGACCCTAGACCACCGGGGGATAGGCAGCAGCATCCCTGCATGCTGGTGGAGATACTACGATCGCCAACCCGCATGCCAAGCGTGGCGATTATGGCATATACCCCCCGTGAATTTGGGGGAGGCCTATGTCCAGCAGTGGATTTTGGCTGATATGGTGGTGGTGGTAAGTTGCTATTGTCGAATATTTCACAGCAAAAAGCTTGGTTGAAAGACAAATAAACTACAACCGCATTTATTTTTATGGGAATTTTTGTGGTCACATTCAGGTATTTTCCAAGATTACAGATGAAAACTGAGGTAGGTACATTAAGGAAAAATAAATATGTTATTAACTATTATGATGATATGGAACTAATTGGAATATTTACATCACGATAGAAACTGGGCTAAAAGGTAAATAACAAATATGTTATTTGGTTTTACGGCAGCTTGCTAGAACACTGAGTCATCATTAATTCTGAACTTCTTAGAATCAACCCCAATAAAGATAATGAGGTTGACAAATAAATTATTGTGAAGATGAGCAAGTTGAGGTGGGGTCTAATGTTCTTGGATATGCTTATCAATATGATAACATCCGTAAAATAGGCGGATGTGAACTTTAATCGTGACGTCTTTGCATTGTTACATCCAGCCTTTGTGTTTGTTGTTACATCCAGCCAGTGTAATCATCATCATCAGCCGAAGGACGTCCACTGTTGGACATAGGGCTCGCATCCAGCGGACACCCGCGACCCTTACCAGGTCATCAGTCCACCGTGTGGGGGGCCTGCCCACGCTACACCTTCCTTCCTTACTTAAATAGGTAATATAATTAATTAACTATGTCAGGGTGATTCACTTAGCTAGAAAATCACTGACCATGTAACTAAAACTAAGTCAAAATGACAAAATCTCGTATCATACCTTGTGTTTTTCTGATTTGGTACTTATTTTCATTTACGCTTAATGTTAATTTTCTTTCATTCAAAAAACAAGATACGGTTTTGCTATGTTAATATTGATAATCAGTAATTGAGAAACAAATGTATCAAACCGTAATGTCTAAATTAGACCTTGCTATTCACGCAATAGAGTTCTAAATCAAATAAGATTTTTCATGACATTTGCTCTCGGATTTCTGCTACGCGTGTAAAACATCCGCAATGATAATAATTATTAAATTTTAGTATATAAATGTACATTGTAAAGAACATTTAAAATAAACTGTATTTCCTTAAATATAAGGTTCAATATATAACTTAGTTTAAGAGAACTTACGTCCTCTTACAAAGTCTAAGATAGATGTAATTTTGCAAGCTTTTACATACAATGTTACACACGAGACCTATTACAAAGTTAAAATATGTTGTTCATATACTTTACTCCAGTGCGGAGTATCATAGAAGGTGGTGGTTTTCGAGTGCAAAAAGTGATATTGTAAAGAATAGTTGGTTTCCATGAACTAGTTATCACACGTTGTAAGGGTTAAAATGTGTTCATTTGATATAAACTAGGATCTGTGCTAGATGAAAATATAATATGTCTACCTAATGATGTTGCATATACTTAAATTATTCTACAATGATGGTTTTTTTAAAGTCGATAAAATTTCGATTATTTGTCCTGTCCACCATTTCGAAAATGAAACATCGCCCTGCCATTTTGTCTGGAGAATCCTGCAATATTTAAACTCTTTGGGGTTAATTCGCAAGGGGGGGTTTATTTTCACCGTTATTGCAGACTGGTAATATATTTTTTCGATGTCTTGCGTACTATCAGCATCATGATTAAGTGGCCGTTCATGAACTTAATTGCCACGATCATCTTACAATGATCAGTTAACTGTGATGCTGGATAGTAGGTACTTAGCCCTATTAGTAATATTTTATGGGGTCGTGTCGGTACCCTTTTCTTATACATACATAATACATAATATATACTGTATATTGTATACAGGATGGGCCCTGTAACAGGAGCAAACAATTACACGGTGGTTTAGCGGGCTAGCTATTATTTCAAAGAGCTCTCGGTTGAAAAAAAAAATTGAATTTTGTTTCTTCAAAGATGGCTTACGTGTATTTTTATTACTTTTATGAAGTGACATTAATGTCAATTTATTTTAAAAAGTCAATAAAATTTAAAAAAATATACCGAAAATATCCTCAAGATCCATTACTCGGAGGTCATAACTTAGATACAAAATTTCTCCAAAACGAAATTTTTTGAACAAAACTTGTACACCAGGTGTTACGGCAGATGCCCTAAGGAAGCATCCTTTTAAATATTTGCTCCAGTTTATAGGGCCCACCTTATATATAAGCTCAAGCCTATATTCCCAAAAGGGGTAGGCGAAGCACATGAGAAATTTCAGTGCCACTTTTAGCAATTAAATATACGGATACACCTAAGTTAAATTATGATGACAGCCACAATACAATACAATACAATATGCTTTATTGCACACCTCAAAAAAAGAATTACAGATATAAACAGCATAAAGATACAAGCAGAGGTAAACAATAGGCGGTCTTATCGCTAAATGAGCGATTTCTTCCAGACAACCTTTGGGTAGCGGAGAAAAAAGTAAACAAACATGATAAGTGGGTGGTGCAAACAAAAGGAATAACTACTAGAAATAAAAAGAAATATAATAATAATAATAATAATAATAAACACATAAAGCACTATATATAAATATATATATATAAAATAAACATACACAAATAAGTAAATAAATAAACATACATATATACCACAAACTTAAGTGAGACCCAAAAGTAAACTACAGACCAGTATCGAAAAATATTATGGAAGAGACAAATAGTGCTCTTTCAGACTAGATTTAAAAGACGCACTAGATTTAGCCCGTCGTACATCTAGGGGCAGAGAGTTCCACAGTCGGACAGCTTGAAAAGTAAATGAACAGTTATAAAATTTAGAGGAGGACGAAGGCACAGCAAGAAGAAATTTATTAGAGGATCTAATTGAACGCAGATAGTTAAATCGTTCCTTGAGGTAGTGAGGGGTTGCCGGATTAAAAAGTATATTAAAGAGAAGAGAAAGAATGTGAGAGTTACGACGAAGACGGATTGGGAGCCACTTGAGTTTTAGACGGAAACTAGAGACATGGTCATACTTGCGTAACCCAAATATGAACCGTATGCATACATTTTGAATACGCTCAAGTTTATTGAGTTGCTCCTCAGTGATATCAAGATATGAGATGTCCGCATAATCGAGAATAGGGAGAAGAAGGGTTTGGGCAAGCGCAATTTTAGTGGCGATGGGAAGAAAGTTACGAAGGCGTCTTAGAGAAGCTACTGCAGCAAACATCTTCCTGCTGACCTCGCTCACTTGCGGCACCCAGGATAGAGTGCGATCCATGATAATCCCTAAATTTTTCACCTGGTTTGAGAAAGGAATCTGAATACCATCGAAATATACAGAAGGGAGATTGGCGAAGTCGATTCTGGAAATCATATTACTACTGCCGATAATAATAACTTGGGTCTTTGTTGGATTAACTTTCAGCCCAAAACTCTCGCTCCACCTTAGAATGCGTAGTAGATCCTCATTAGTCGACTTAATCACAACAGGTAGATCGCTAAGCACCCCCCGCATATAAATCTGCAGATCGTCGGCGTACAGGTGATAACTAGAGGAAAGGTTATGAGTAATGGAATTTATGAAAATTGAAAATAATAGAGCCACCAAAGATTTCCCACCTTAAATATGAAAGTCCGGAGCCATCGTTAGCTATGATGCCGCGAATGTCCAACTACGAAGATCTTGTGAACGGACAATGAAGTTGTCACATTGCTACCACCGTTTTTAACGCTGATATTCTACACATGAACATTGTTCCGCAAGTTGGCTGCAATGCCATCTTTACAAGTAAACATGTACTAGTCAGCGTTTCTGAAAAATAAGAACACTGTCGAGAAGAAACGCCGGAACGAAATCATGAAAATCAGAATTCAGAACATCGAGGATTAAGTATTTTCATATCCTACGCTGCTACAGCCAGAAGCTGTAAGCACCTTCCTCGTTTTTCAGACATCCTAATTGGTAGTACGACGAATGGTGAACACTTCATACGTCTCCCAACCATACTACCACTTTTCCGACGACGACTTAGTGGATCCTCATCATACCAGCCAAAAGACGTCCACTGCTTAACATAGACCTACCCCAAAGAGGTCAACATAACCGGTCCTGCGCCACTCGCATCCAGCAGGCTCCCGTGACATTTATAAAGTCATCAGTCCACTTTGTGGGTCTAGCCATGCTGCGCCTCCTCCCTATCTATCCTCATATACATGCCATTCCTTGTGCTGTACCGTCCAAGTTATCTCCGAAACATACGCTTTTTTGTGTCCCTCTCATGATCATCCTCCTCTGGATCCTGGGTTCCGCTTTGGCTAACCCCAAGATTTGGCGTAGGCCCGTGTTAACGCAATCGTCCGCCATAGGCCGCAGACGTCAACCGTGTAGACTCGGGCAAGAATAGGTCTACGATCCCCTCCTGTCGTAAAAGGCGACTAAAGAGGCTCACTATGGCTGCGAGTGCACCACGTGGCGAGGGCCGCAGCATCTGACTTTCAACCGCAGGGAATGAGCAAAAAGAAGTAAAGCACGGGGGTCTCCAGTGCGTTCAGTATTGAGATCCTGAACTCCCACATTAGAGCGCGGATAGCGGTCACCGCGGAGTTTTTAGTGTATAGATATACCACATAACCCACCTGTGGGTACCTACAGATTTTTTTCATGTAAAAAGGCCCTTGTTACATGAAAACCATTGCCAGATGAAAATCTAGATTTTGTTGGTTTTAGACCGGTTTCCTCACTATGATGCTTGTGTACCTATTGAGGGTAAAATTGTACGTTTAGTAGCATATCAACAGAATGGAAGTTTCTACGAGTTACTAACGATCTAACCTTCACTAAAACGGTAAATTGATAAGGAGTAGGTACTCACTATCACTGCACTCTGACCCTACGGTAGGCCGTTATATCACTTACAGCATTATGAAACTTATTTTATGGTACTACATTATTAATTTTATTGTTTCAATTTGTGTTGTTATCAATTTTAGGTATTACTATTGAGTTGATTTTATTATTATACTATATATAAATTTAACATACATCGTTTGTTTTGTACAATTATTTGTTTTTTTTTTGTTGTTATTGTATTATGTGTGTTTTGTCTTTCCAAAGTGCTATAAGGCATTCTTGAAAAAAAATAATTCAACTTTTAAACTCACTGATAATTATGTTTTTATTCAAAGTTGTTTTGTATGAACACGATTTGTATTTACAAGCTTTTATTTTCATCTCGCGTGCAGTTTGTCCCAAATAATCAGAAAGGGTTGTCCAATATTTCAGAAACGACTTCAAGGAAGCTGTTGGTGCTGTTCCACACTGAGCATCAGAGAGGGGACTCGTCTGCGAATTATTGCGGAGAAACAATCCATTCGAGCATATATATATATATATATATATATATATATATATATATATATATATATTCAAATATATATATATAATTTCATGGGGGGTAAATGCCATAATCGCCACGCTTGGCATGCGGGTTGGCGATCGCAGTATCTCCACCGCACTTCAAGAATGCTGCTGTCCATCCCCCGGTGGATTATATACTTGGACCCGGGTATATCCTGTGGTTTTAGGATATACCCGGGGGATGGACAGCAGCATTCATTTACCCCCCATGAAATTATATATATATTTGAATTTCATTTTATACAAGCTCACGGCATTTTCAATTGAACACCAAATTTCGATGTAAAATTAGGATCATTCTCAGTAGATCCATTGACTAAATGTTCAATTGAAAATGCCGTGAACCGTATGTTCTAACGTATCTTAGTTAAATGAAATTAAACAACATCATGTCAGATTTAGTGTATTTCATATCCAGTAAAACGATATTTCTTCATCCTTTCACAGAGTTTTACGTTTTACAAACACAACACTCCTACCTAGTACATTTTGCAAAATGAGAACTTCAATCTATACTATAGGTACGTGGTTGTCCGGCGCCCTGTAGCCGGGGCATAGAATACGGCTACGGTATCCTCTGCCTGTCGTAGAAGGCGACTAAAAGGGGGTCCTTGGGGTCGAAGACGGTCACAGTCGGGGGCTGTGATCGCCTATGAAAGCAGATGGTGCGACCCATAGACTCTGGAGGCCAATTCTCGGGCCATTAGAGATGATGTCTATTAGACATATCTCGATAAAAAATGGCGGATCTCGATCGGAAACCCATTTGCTTATTCTCAAAATCTCACACTCGAGATATGTCTACTCCCTGGGGGCCAATTCTCGGTCCGATCGAGGTGAATGTCTATCGTGACATTGTATAGAATGGTAGAGTCACTTGTATGGAATCTTGAATAGAGATCATCTCGATCGAACCCGAGAATTGGCCCCCAGCATTCGAGATACAACGAGTGGTCGGTAGCGATCGAGATGGTTGTATCACATTTTTTTGACATTAGATCTGGGGGCCAATTCTTGGGTTCGATCGAGATGATCTCTATTAGAGATTCCATATAAGTGACTGTACCATTCTATACATTCGCCCGGCTTTATGATAAATTGTCCGATGAAATGCAAGAGTTAATGGAAATGGCAGGCAAAACAAATGCATCACTAGAACTGAAACCCCCAAACGTAAATAATAGAATCAAAAAATTTCTTTTAAGTTTCTCTTTTTCGGAATTTAATACTTTCTACTGCAACATCTTTCCATAATTTGATCCAATACCGCTTAGCTTAATTCCATTCCATTTAAACCAGCCGCTCTACACTAAACGCAAACTTAATTTGATTAAGCTAAAAACTACATATATAATAAAACTATATAATTTGATACACCTAAAAACTAATATATATATAATATATATATATATATATATATATATATATATATATATATATATATATATATATATATATATATAATATATATATATATATAATATCTATAATTATTTAGATTATACACATATCTAAGTAGTATATTTAACTGTACACTCAACTAATCCATATGTAATTATAGCAGCATAATTATACGATATTAGTTTTAACTTTAAATTAAAAACTGGTCATAACCACATAATAAACCCGATCGTTCTTTGAAACTAAGTCACATAATAAAGACGTAACTAGCCCTAACACAGGCCTCGGTCTTCTTGGGCTGTTACTAGTCTCAAAACGCTTGTCTGAATGAATGTGTAAGTAGTTGCATTGGTGGTGTTAATCAAGTTGTTTATTTAAATTGTGTAATTAACTAAAATAAAAAATAAATAAAATACAATGTCACGATAGACATGCACCTCGATCGCACCGAGAATTGGCCCCCTGCCAATGGCTGTAAATATTGACAACTTAAGTAGTTGATCGACAGTTTACAGCAGCACAAAATGAACATATTACGCGAAAAATATTTCGATTCATTTAAATGGCTAAATATATTTAATTATTTTTGATACGTTTGGTGGTGGAATGGCGGTAGACGGAAAATATTATTGAGGAGGACGATCGGGGGGTTTTTAGTCGGTGCAAGTCCGACATAAACACGCACTGTCCCCGCGGTGCGGTGGTATACATGATGGATTTATCCCCTGAAGAAAAAAAAGGTATATGTTGTCCTAACAAGGGTTATTACGCGTTTCCAGATGAATTTATGATTAGCTGCACACTTTTTCGTTTGTTCACTGCATAAAACAACATTTGCAAAAAATAAACAAACTTTCAGAGACGACTAGACGTGATCCCCAGGAGACGCCATTTTGTCTTGTCACTTTATTTTCACAAATCACAGAACTGACAGAACGTCAAAATGGCAGTCACGGCAGTAGCCAGTCACGGCTCGGCAAAATAGACAGATATCGGAGTAAATCAGATCCGCTCATTTAAATTAAACAATTTTTGTACATTTGATCTATTCTCACTAATGCACAAATCAGAAAGTTTGAGAGAGACAGACAAGTGACATCTGACAGGTCTTTAGCTGTCAGTGTCTCCGTCTTCATAACATTGTCCTAAACTGACTTTATGGTGTGTTAAGTTTATATGGGATTTAACATCCTGGTGTGCTTGCAAATAGAATAGAATAGAAAATAGAAAACATGTATTCGTGACAATAAAACGACAAAAGAGAAATAGAAGAAAAAAAAACAGTCACAATGGGTATTGCACGAAATGGTTCCATCTCAGCGTGTTGCTGGCGCGATTACCAGCGCTGATCTTCCAATGGAACCATCAAGTGATTTCCCAGCAGGTAACACATAAGAAAACCAATGGGGGGTCCCTTGCTCGGTCATCACTATCACGCGGATCACTCATATCTCGATCCGATTCGATTTTCATCCGTAACGAGACAACTATATAAAAAAACATCTGGCTTAATACTGCGAGTCTGCTTTTCTCTGTCTGTGGCAAAATATCAAATCTTCTAAAAGCAATATGGCGCTATCGTACACGTTTCGTTGTACGTAGATAAACAGCCATGGTTTTAAGCCCGGCCGAAGAGAGGGGTGTTATAATTTTGACCGCTGCCTGTGGCACCTTAGCTCTTATGTAGTGAAGCAATTTGAATGCGGTATTCATTTAAAAAGCAAGTTTTCTAGAAAAATGTACAAAATATCGGATCAAAATCGGTTCAGCCGTTTTTGTGATATCGAACTTTCAAATGAAAATTACGACGGTTTTTTAACTTTTCTGAGTAGATTATTTATACTATAGTTTATTCCTATAAATGATATATTGCAATGCAATACCAAAGTGCTTTCCTGAAAAAGTTCAGAAGTCAGAAGTCACAACGAAATCGCTACTCCGAAAAGATAAAGAATTTGAACGTAGTGTTTTTGGTAGGTACCTACAATAATTTACACACGGAATACAATTGTTATGAACATACTCGTAATTGTTTATGTATTATTCCTATCTAGTGATGTCATTGTGAATTGGCTCATAACACTGCGTTGTGAATTTAGGTAGGCCCTCCCACCCCAAGGTTAGGTCAAGGTTAGGTTAGGTTTAGGTTAGGTCTTCCTTTTGAACGCCTAGAACCTATAAAGTGGTCGTGTGTCGACGTGCCTACCACGCCAACAACCACTAAAAAGGTCGGAGTGAAGGTGTACTTTGATCATGAAAAAAATCTATTATGAATTGTTTTTATTGGTAAATGGTACATTTTTTTTAGGGTTCGTTCGCGTACGCGGTTTTGCATTTTTAGGGTTCCGTACCCAAAGGGTAAAAACGAGACCCTATTACTAAGACTTCGCTGTCCGTCCGTCCGTCTTTCACCAGGCTGTATCTCAAGAACCGTAATAGCCAGACAGTTGACATTTTCACAGATTGTGTATTTCTGGTATTTCTGTTGCCGCTATAACAACAAATACTAAAAACAAAATAATAATAATAATTAAGGGGGCTCCGATACAAAAAACGTGATATTTTAGCCCTTTTTCATGGCTACCACTCGCCGAGCTAGATCTCAAGAATCGTAATAGGTAGACAGTTGAAATTTGCACAGACTATGTATTTTTACTGTGGCTACAACAACAAATACTAAAATCAAAATAATAATAATAATAATAATAATAATAAATATGCTTTATTGCACCACACAAGAGAACAATGTTACACAAAAAAACTTACATAACTAGTAATGGTAGCAACAGGCGGTCTTATCGCTTAAAGCGATCTCTTACAGACAACCTTTGGGTAGCAGGAAAAGTTATCAAAATAAAATTATGAACAGGTAGTGCAAGAGTACAGGAAGAAGAGTCATACATACATCTCACAAGAAATATTAAATAAATACATATTAACATAATATATATAGATTTATATATAAATATACATAAATACATACTTATATAAATATATATAATAAAAGGCAACTTAAGGGAGCGACAAGTAATATTGTTTCAGCTGGTTTTTAAAAATAGGAAGAGATTTGGCACATCTTATATAAGACGGTAAAGCATTCCATAGCCTAACAGCCCGAAAGGTGAACGAGTTGTTATAAAATTTGGTGGATGAAGGTGGTGGAGCGAGAAATTGGGTTTGTGAAGATCTGATGGAAGTGAGACGATTAAAACGCTCTTTGAGATAAGAGGGTGTAGTGTGGACAAAAAGTACACTAAAAAGTAGGGAAAGAATATGAGAATCGCGACGGAGGCGAATAGGAAGCCACTTGAGTTGAGAACGAAAAGCAGAAACGTGGTCATATTTGCGCAAGCCAAATATGAACCTAATACAAAGATTTTGGAGGCGCTCAAGTTTATTCAGCTGGTCCTCAGAAAGATCCAGATAGCAAATGTCAGCATAGTCCAAAATAGGGAGAAGGAGAGATTGAGCTAGCGCAATTTTAGTGGCAAGAGGTAGAAAGTTACGGAGTCTACGAAGAGAACCCACAGAAGCAAACATCCTCCTGCTGACCTCGCTCACTTGAGGTACCCAGGACAGGATACGATCCATTATGACACCAAGGTTTCTTACCTGGTGCGAGAATGGAATTTGAACACCGTTGAATGTAATGTTCGGCAAGTTAGAGAAATCAACCCTAGGAATGAGCTTCGGACTGCCTATAATTATGACCTGGGTTTTAGCAGGGTTTACCTTAAGGCCAATAATAATAATAATTAAGGGGGGCTCCCATACAACAGAGTAGTTGTTGGCGTTTTTTTTCTGGTACGGAACCCTTCGTGCGCGAGTCCGACTCGCACTTGACCGGTTTTTTGATCTTTCCGTAACTGTCGGCTGTTGATTACTGCTTCATATGTCACACACGCTGCCTCCGCGCTACCGAATACCGCGCGGTTTTTTGGTGCAACGTGCCCCGGAACCGCGTTCGCATTACCACTTTCATTTTGTGTGCAAGCGACGAACTTGAGCGAGATGGTAAACTGTCGAAAGATGTGAACCGAAAATGTTAATGTACTCCTCTAGCGAGTCGACTAACCCCCGCTGCACGGGCTTCTATTTCTACTGCATATCAATCTTTCGATAGTTTACAATCTCGTTAGATAGATCTTTTGACTGTTTAGAATAAACATAATCATCATTTATTTTATTATATGGTTACAAAGGTATTAAAAGTAGATAAGTGTCTCAATAGATGTGATAGTGGATCGCCCTGTAGCCCGGGTATAGAATACGGCTACGGTATCCTCTGCCTGTCGTAGAAGGCGACTAAAAGGGGTTCCTTGGGGTCGAAGACGGTCACAGTTGGGGGCTATGATCGCCTATGAAAGCAGATGGTTGAACCCACAGACTCTAGGGCGGCACTGGTGCGTTCCGAAGGAGATCCCAGAGCCGCCCGAAATGAGTTGAGGAGGACGATCGGGGGTTTTTATTGGGGGTATTCGGTGCAAGTCCGACATAACCACCGCACTGTCCCCGCGGTGCGGTGGTATCCATAAAGGATTTTCCCCCCGGAAAAAAAAGATGTGATAGTGGATGCCCTGTTAGGGCACTGCACTATTTACTTAATCTTGAATATAAATAATAACTCGGCAATAATCTTTATTGACTGATTTTAAATGATATAATGATTTATAATAATTAAGGGTTTAATTTAGTTTATTTTATAATGCATATGATGTTTATCTTCAATCTTGTTCCTATTCTAATAAATATTTATAATAATAAGATATTGAAATGTAACAAAAGATAAAAACTTACATAACTACATTACATTACATTTTACTAATTACATTTAGAATTCTGAATACATAATATTGGTATGTCAATTACCGTACCTATTAATAATTGTACATCTTTATATAAATTACAATTACAATCAACAACACAATTTCATTTTTTTACAATCTAGCTAGATCGATTATAATCTAGTAACGGTATTTGCAATTTTACGCGGTGAAATATACACAGAAATTTACAGCAAATAGTCGCTGTCAGGTAATAATTAGTAAAGTGGCACGTGGTTCATATCGGATTGTAATCTCGCTCATATCTGGAGTATTCCAACGAGGGAACTACCTCCACCTTATTGAAGACTGCAGCCATAATAACGCCACTTTCTCTGTATGTGGTGTTTGGATACAACAGCAAGAGCACCTGGTGGTGAGTAAAGTAGCCAGAGCTCCCGAGGATGCGCTGTGTCGAAAATAACTGACCTGTATTTGTCTGTGCCTGTCAATACAACGTACCCTCAAACTAAAAAACAGTCTCCAGTGCGCTTGAGATTGTTCTGTAGTCGCAAGCGTCCATAGGCTGCGATATCTGCTTACCGCACATGCCGTATGCACAAATGGCACTGCGCTCCCATTGTCGTAGTATAAAAAAGTTGATGATGATTGAAAGTTGTTGGGTTGTTGAAAGTTGATTTATCGGCCTATACAAACCATTACTCCCATCTTAAAGGCCGGCAACGCACTTACAACCCCTCTGGTGTTACGAGTGTCCATGGGCGGCGCTAATCGCTTACCATCAGGCGATTCGTCTGCTCGTTTGCCACCTATGTGTAGGTTGTCTGTAAGAGATCGCTTTAAGCGATAAGACCGCCTGTTGCTACCATTACTAGTTATGTAAGTTTTTTTGTGTAACATTGTTCTCTTGTGTGGTGCAATAAAGCATATTTATTATTATTATTATTATGTCATAAAAAAAAAAAAAAAAAAATTAAACTGGAGTGGCCAATTCACGACAACCCTACTCGATCGCGCTGCGCACGAGTGACAGAAGTCGTGAACTCCCGATAGCACCGTCTCATTACAAAAGGAAGTAACTATATTGATTTTTTTCTAATAGTACGTCGTTCTATATTTTATTAGGTATATCTTAGTATAGTGGATACGTGATCTCTGTCAGATAGCGATAGAAGTTCAATGTCGAACATTCTTCCATTGGAGTTCAAGTTGTGATCATATTTAAAACACAAAGTTTCATTCTCAACATATTCGTTGTGAACTTTTCAGTAGATCCTACGTATAAATCCTAATAGGTAGTAATACTCATACTCATACTCATACTCATTTTATTGATAAAATATAAAATTTTACATGTCACAATTATTAGATAATTAAAGTCTGTCGTAGCTTACATTACGAAAATCATTATAAATAACATAGAAATAGAATGTTTTACATTAAATTGTCATTGGACTTATAAAATTCTGACATATTATAAAACGCCTGGGCGGACATATAATAAAAGCTCCGAACCTAAACTAACCAAACCTAACCTACAAAAACCGGCCAAGAGCGTGTCGAGCCACGCTCAGTGTAGGGTTCCGTAGTTTTCCGTCCGTCACATTAAGTTGACATATTAAGAACAGAAACACAAAACCCTAAAAAGCACGTCATTTCATTGTGATTTTGTAGAAATGACAGGTACAATAAACACCTGTTTATACGGTTAAATTACAAACTTAGTTCAGAAATTATTTTTGTAATTTTTTCAAAAATTATTCAACCTATCAAGTTCAAAATAATTTTCCTACAAAGTTTTTATAAAGTTCTACTTTTGAGATTTTTTTCATATTTTTAAAACTTATGGTTCAAAAGTTAGAGGGGGGGGACACATTTTTTTTTACTTCTGGAGCGATTATTTCCGAAAATATTAACATTATCAAAAAATGATTTTAGTAAACCCCTATTTATTTTTAAATACCTATCTAACAATATATCACACGTTAGGGTTAAAATGAAAAAAAGAATCACTCCCCACTTTACGTATAGGGGAGGTACCCTAATAAAATATTTTTTTCCACTTTTTATTTTACCACTTTGTCGACGTAATTGATATACATATTAGTACCAAATTTCAGCTTTCTAGTGCTAACGGTCACTGAGATTATCCGCGGGCGGACGGACAGACGGACGGACAGACATGGCGAAACTATAAGGGTTCCTAGTTGACTACGGAACCCTAAAAAACGACAACGTGCTGACTGAAATACTAACTATACCTATATAATAAGGGGCCATCCATATATTACGTCACGCAAAATTGCGACTACTTGAACCCCCTCCCTCCCTCTAGTCACGCTTTTTCCTATCCCTTTAACATGTACTGTCACGTTCAGTAACCTCCCCTCCCCCCTCCATTGCTGTGACGTAATATGTGGATGGCCCCTAAGCGAATAATTCAGAGAGTACAATAGTACTTCAGTTGTACGTTTAGTTTTTATGTGTACTGGTTTATTATTTCTCAATACAAATTAAATATTAAAGGGCAGGGCGTTGATGCATTCAGTTTGAAACGAAATTGACAGTTGTCACCAATTTTTTATTTTATTTTAAGTTGACGCCAATGACTGTACAGTCGACTACAAAGAGATGTAAACCCTTTTGGGTCATTGGGTCTTAAGACAATGTAACAAGTTTAAAAATTTATACATTTCTTTGAAGTCGACTGTACATCTCTCGGTAAATTAGTGCCCAATCATTATGCGATCACTTGGTGTCTGTTTGTCTGGAAATATTTTTGTTTGTCACGATACTATTCCATCCGAATACACTCCAAAAGCACTTGTTTTGGATGATTAACTAACTGTTAAACTTTTAACGAAAGTTCAATATTCGAAATTTTAATGATTTTTGATGATTATGGAAGTTAACTTTCTAGGGTTCCGTACCCAAAGGGTAAACACGGGACCCTATTACTAAGACTTTGCTGTCAGTCCGTCCGTCTGTCTGTCACCAGGCTGTATCTCAAGAACCGCGATAGTAAGACAGTTGAAATTTTCACACATTATGTATTTCTGTTGCCGCTATAACAACAAATATTAAAAACGGGCCAAGTTCGAGTCGGACTTTTTGCCGTTTTTATAGATACGTAAGGAACATTTCGTGCGCGCGTCCGACTCGCACTTGGCCAGTTTTTTATTAACGAGTTAACGATTAATGATGTTAACTTTCGGATTAACCTGTGCCCGACTAGGTAATATTGGTATATTATATATTCACGCGGTCGAATGCTGATAGCGATCCCGCGGCGTCCTCGACAAGGCGGAGCCGGCACTCGTTGGGGTTTTAGACGGTAGTCCAAGGCGTTTTGCTGCGGTTAGTCCGTCATACCCGTCCTGCCCCCCCCCCCCCCAACCGGGTGGGATGCATAAAAGCATTTCACAACGTTAAAAAAAACAGGTAATATTATATTACATTTTATATTACATACACACACTAACGGGTTTATTCAATGATGTCTCTGTGATCAATGCGGTTAAAACCGGAAGTGATCATCGTTTGGTAAGAGGCACACTGAATATATGCGTCAAGCTAGAGCGCTCTCGACTGATGAAGTCCACGCTCCGTCCAGCAGCAGTCCAAATCCAAAACCCCGAGAGCTTTCAGCTGGAACTCCAAAACCGTTTCGATTGTCTAGGCGGCGATGTGGACGAATTCAACGACGGGTTTGTGGAAGCTGTCCATAGCATTGGGTCTAAGTTCTTTAAGGCCCAACGAACTCAAAGAGCCAAAAGGCTCTCTATCTCCACTCAGAGGCTCATCGAGGAAAGGAATGAGATGATTCTGCAGTCTTCAGCCGATGCGAAATTATACAGGTAGCTCAATAAACAGATCTCTAAGTCCCTTACCCGCGATCTGCGCCAATTCAATACAAATCGGATTGAAGAGGCCATCGAGCAGAATAAGGGCTCTAAAGTTTTCTCAAGAGATCTGTCTATTGGGCAGAGCCAGCTCGCCAGATTAAAAACTGAGGATGGTAGAATCGTTTCGTCCAAACCTGAGCTTCTGAGTGAGATAGAGTGCTTTTATGGACAGCTATACACGTCAACTAGCAGACCCGAAGTTGGTCTGGCGGAAGACCCTAGAGCTAGATTAACCCGGCACTATACCGAAGATATCCCGGACATCAGCCTGTACGAGATTAGAATGGCTCTTAAGCAGCTGAAGAACAACAGGGCACCCGGTGAAGACGGAATTACAGCTGAACTCCTGAAAGCGGGTGGAAAACCGGTCCTTAGGGCCCTTCAGAAGTTGTTCGACTCCGTCTTACTGGAAGGGAAAACTCCAAAGGCATGGAACAGAGGTGTGGTGGTGCTGTTCTTCAAAAAGGGTGACAACTCCTTACTGAAGAACTACCGACCCATCTCACTTCTGAGCCATGTCTATAAGCTGTTCTCAAGAGTCATTACGAACCGTCTCGCACGCAGGCTAGATTACTTCCAGCCTCCCGAACAAGCCGGTTTCCGAAGAGGCTTTAGCACCGTAGACCACATCCATACGCTCCGTCAGGTTATACAGAAGACTGAGGAGTATAACCTGCCCCTCTGTTTAGCGTTCGTGGACTACGAGAAAGCCTTCGATTCGATCGAAACCTGGGCTGTACTACAATCTCTCCAGCGGTGCCAAGTTGACTACCGGTATATCGAAGTGCTGAAAAGTTTGTACAAGAACGCCACTATGTCAGTCCGACTCCAGGACCAGAACTCAAAGCCTATTCCATTGCAGCGGGGAGTCAGGCAAGGAGATTTTATTTCTCCTAAACTGTTCTCCGCTGCACTGGAGGATGTTTTCAAGACTCTGGACTGGAGAAGGCTAGGCATCAACATAAACGGCGACTACCTCACTCACCTTCGGTTTGCTGACGATATAGTAGTCTTGGCTGAGACCATGGAGGATTTAAGTACAATGCTGAATGACCTCAGTAAAGCCTCCGAGCGAGTTGGTCTAAGGATGAACATGGACAAGACGAAGATCATGTCAAATGTCCAACTCCCTTAACAATCGGACACTTTATGCTCGAAGTTGTAGACGATTACGTATACCTAGGACAGACTGTCCAGTTAGGTAGGTCCAACTTCGAGAAAGAGGTTAATCGTCGAATCCGACTCGGCTGGGCAGCGTTCGGGAAGCTACGGCACATCTTTTCGTCCAATATTCCGCAGTGTCTCAAGACAAAAGTCTTTGACCAGTGTGTGTTGCCAGTGATGACATATGGCACTGAAACGTGGTCGCTTATGAGACTATGGGCCTCATAAGAAGGCTCAAAGTCACCCAAAGGGCAATGGAGAGAGCTATGTTGGGAGTTTCTCTGCGTGATCGCATCAGCAATGAGGCCATCCGCAGCAGAACCAAAGTGACCGATATAGCCCTCCGAATCGCTAAACTTAAGTGGCAGTGGGCGGGGCACATAGCACGTAGAACCGATGGCCGTTGGGACGGAAAGGTTCTCGAGTGGCGACCACGTACCGGAAGGCGTAGCGTGGGCAGGCCCCCCACACGGTGGACTGATGACCTGGTGAAGGTCGCGGGTGTCCGCTGGATGCGGGTGGCGCAGGACCGGTCATTGTGGAAGTCTTTGGGGGAGGCCTATGTCCAGCAGTGGACGTCTTTCGGCTGACATGATGACACACACTAATAATACCGCTTTTAAGTTGTTTACCTAAACATTATCAAATAATACACAGGGAAATTAAGTTCATTTGTACTTCAAGTCATTGTGTCAAGTTATAAATTTTATAATATACTTTTACCGCCGAGCCAGGAGGCTCATTGGCGGCAGTACGGTAGTGGGAAATAAGCTGCAGAGCCTAGCACATAGACGCAAAGTACATGCTACTTACACGTTACGTCTGTGCGTCTTCTACAGATTGTACTTCGTTTGAGTGTGCTCAGGAGCTCCGTGAGCTCATACCGCCTTCCCCCTTCTTCCATCGGACATCCAGACGTACGGCTGCTGGCTACCATTCTTACCTGGTCGAAATTCCTCTAATTGGAACCAAGCGCTTTGCATCATCTTTTTATAATGCGCACTTCTAAGGTTTGTGAATTCTCTGCCGGCGTTTGTATTTCCGAGTTAATACAACCTATACCTTTTTAAGGCTCGAGTAAATAGGCGTCTTCTGGGTGAGCTCGCTTCATAGTCGGCCTCATCTTTGCCCCCTGGTTAGATGCTCACCGAGAGCAATACTATTTTTAACAATAAAAAAATGAATGAATACTAATAAGATAAAAGCTTGGGGCATGTTGATTCCAAAGTATTATGACTATAACAGATACTCAAGGTACTGACGAATATTTCGTTAATGACACAAAGTGTTTACATTCACCTTATCATTAAGTACTGATTGCTCTGAGAACAATAAATACACGATAAACATTTAACCTCAATTACCAATGAGGTTATTATGAAAACAACATCTAAATCGGTCCAAAACTCAAAGTTTAATTGGCACAAGTTTGGCAGGTAAAATACTAATAAGTTCAAGTAAACATGTCGAGCGATATTCGACCTTAATGACGTGAGTGACCCCTTTAATTATATTTTAATGTGTATCAAACTAAATTGGACCCGGGTATGTCCTAAAACTACGACCAAGACCACCGGGGGATGGGCAGCAGCATCCCTGGAATGCGGTGGAGATACTGCGATCGCCGATATAAACCTCCCGTGAATCCCAAGGAGGCCTATGTCCAGCAGTGGACGTCCTTTTCTTTGGCTGATATAGTGGCGGTGGTGATGTCTCAAACTCACGGGAGTTTTCTATATAAAACTAATAAGTTCCTTTAAAAAAGAATATAATAATATTTTCTCAAACATGCAATGAAATATTGATGTTATGTTCCTTATAATGGGCTGCGAAGTATGACGTTTCAGGCGCGGCTATGACAAGAGGTCGTTAATGGAATTTCATACAAATCTTGCAGGCCTAGGCCGGCAAAGTCCCCTTTTTTAATTCCATTCCACATAAATTTGTGGCACAGGCATCATGACATTCTGCCACTATGTGTATTAAAAATAAAATTTTGTTTTTTTTTTGTTGTTTATTTCATTTCATGTTTGAGAAAAGACCGGTCATTGTGGAAGTCTTTGGGGGAGGCCTATGTCCAGCAGTGGACGTCTTTCGGCTGACATGATGATGATGATGATGATGATGTTTGAGAAAAGCACTATACATACCACGGCGGGAAATTTGGCTTTCGCTTTCGTCCCGGCCTCTGTAGTAATGTACTATTAGTGTAGAAGCTTTATTGGTCACTGGCTTTTTTTCCTTAGACATCAAGAACTCGTTGAGAGGGTTTCAATGAGCTTAAATACGATGGGTTTTACTTGTGGAATTTAGGAAGTGCTGTGGCCACCTTCTCATCATCTGATCAGCTCGGTTGTGCTAATATTGCATTGTCACCAAAACCTAGTTATAAGTATGCCAAATTTCAGCTCAATTGATTGAGGATAACTGTTTCAGGAGCGTTCGTGGCCCAGCGGCGCCCGCGTACCGCGTGCGGTATGCGAGGTTAAGCAACGTCTGGCGAGGTCAGTCCTTGGATGGGTGACCGCTTTGAGTGGTTACTAACTGAGCACTCCCGTGGTTTGGAAGGCACGTTAAGACGTTGATCCCGGTTGCTGTCTATGAAAGCAGTCGTTAAGCCAAGTTAGAAGCCTCCGGGCGGCTTGAGAACTTCTAACAGTCAAGTTGCCCACTCGCTTGACAAGCCTAATCCCAATAAGGTCTAGTTTCCCCCTCGGGTTGGAAGGTCAGATGGCGGTCGCTTCCTTAAAAACTAGTGCCTACGCCAATTCTTGGAATTAGGTAGCGGACCCCAGGCATCCTTCAGGATGCAACTGTACTGGGTATTACGCTAGGAGGATGATGAGATTTGTCCCACACGTATTGTTGTAGATAGTGTATCTCAGCACCATACCTACTGGCCATCCGTGTTCGCCCAAGAGGGAAGAAATAACTCCTATGCATCTATATTGATAACTTTTAAAAAAGGCTGACGTCTTACCATAAACAATTTACTTACTCACAACAACTCAACTCACGTCTTACCATAAACAATTTACTTACTCACAACAACTCAACTCAACTTCAATCAATCAATCGTTTATTTCTTAGAATATGCTACAATTTTGGTTATGTTATGTTATACATGGTATTATGTGAAAAAAATAAAGGTCCTTTTTAACAGACTTAAAAAAAGGAGGAGTTCTCAATTCGTCGGATTTTTTTATTTATTTTTATTTTTGTTTATGTATGTTCACCGATTACTCGGAGACTAGTGGACCGATTTCAAAAATTCTTTTTTGTTTTCAAGTAGGGCGCATTCACCAAGTCTGGATCTGATGACGGGATCTTGGAAAAATCCAGGGAACTCCTAAAATTATATAGCCAGGAAGGGCCGAGTGTGAGTATGGAAAAGTTTGGAGTCGGTGTTTTTTTTGTTAAAAATTTACTTGTGAATGTAGATGTGGACTGTTCAAATACGCATTTGTTTTATTTGTGTCAGCATGTTATGCCAGTATCGGTGTAGAAATATTTTAAGTGCCTACTTAAAATGTTTGTAAATAAATAAATTTGTAATTAGGTTTCACGTGTATTTTCATAATCTTAATTACATAGTATTATCATTATCATTCAACGAATCATTGACAGAATAAAACCATTAGTTAAGTAACCATTTAAACTTATGCACGTAATGGTTAGTTTGCCAAAACCTGTAAGCCCAGCCCTACGCCGACTCCTGAGAAGGTACCATGCGGAGGCCGGACCATATCGTGGTAAACTTTTTAATAGTTATTAGGGTGACAGCACCAGTAATGAAAAGGACCAATGATGCACCTTTTTTTTATGACATAGGTGGCAAACGAGCAGACGAATCGCCTGATGGTAAGCGATTAGCGCCGCCCATGGACACTCGTAACACCAGAGGGGTTGTAAGCCTTACCTTTTCTCTTTCCTTGACTCTTATTTAAAAGAAAATAAGAGTTATACAATTTTTTATACAACAATCAAAATTTCTTGGGAAATTGTATCAAATTCTACAATTAAATTCCTAAACACATTACTGAACTTAGCAATTCTAAATTCAAATCTGTAGTAAAACAAACACTTATTTCAAGAGCATATTATAAGATAAACGATTACATCATGGATAGGGATGTTTGGCAGTGATAGCGTCCTGCACGGGTAATTTATCGCGAAAATATATTTTCTACTGTAGCACTGTTATTTCAGTTATTTTGTAGTAGCTGACACTGTAATTTTATATTTAACTATACAATGTGTGTTATGAAAAAATGACACCTCGCCGAGTTTCTTACGCCGGTTCTTCTCGTGGCAGAGGTATATTTTTCCGAACCGGTGGTAGTTTATTGACGTTCATAGGTGCATGTAATATGCCTAATTTGAAGAATAAACTACTTTTACTTTTATTTAAAACCGTATGATCGTTGAATTAGGAATGAAGTGTTCATTACTGGTGTCCAACACTGGTGGCGTCGCCCTACATTATGTTATATCTCGCCTACAAGATTGTAATTTTTTACCACAAATAACTCTTTTGTTATTTCTATTTGTATGAAAGAAAAGAGCCTATGTGATTAAGACATTAAATGATAACATGTATTTCTCTGACCTTCTACTCATCGGCGGGACGTGATAACGATGTTGCCCTTACATTTTGACGTCACGTGAGTAGGTGTAACGCTCTTATTCAAATTTGTACACCGCCATCTCGTTCTGCAGTAGTATTTTGACGTCGAGTTTGGTTGGCCTGACAATCACTGCCAGAAACCCGCCTAGCGGGCGCTGCGTAACTTTTCTCAGATGCTGGAGTTGCGAGTATTATATCACTTATGTTACGATCATGGGAAACTACCGGTAAGTATTTATTTATTTATTCAATAGGATACACAGCATTACAGCTTAAAACCAATACACTGTGAACTTACATAGGTAACAGACAAATTAACAGAATAATATAACAACATATTACATACATAACACACATATAGGTACATTATTACTTACATCGTAACAGTAGACACCCTTTTATCCATCATCTCGCAAAACCTCAGACATTCCTGGCATACGGCCGACCATCTCCATGCAAGCAGGTCACACTCAGGCGCTGACACCAGGAGCGCGTTCAGTAGGGCCAGGGCGCGGACTAGCGGGGAGTTTCTGTGTGCTACAGTGCGCGCCGATGGCACTGCTAACAGTGGCCGAGCGCGCGGTCTGAAGGTGATTCTAGGGACGTCAGGGACAAACAGTCTAATTAGCCTCTCTTCCAACCCAAGGCAGTCAGAATCCCCACGCAAAACCCGGCAAGCAAAAACAAGCAAACTACAGTTTCGCCTCACTTCTAACGAGTTAAAACCCAGAGTGCCAAGAAGGAATTTAGTGGGGTACAAGAAGGGATAATATCCATGTATTTTTTATAAAGCATTCTTAAAAACGCTTTTTGAATTTTTTCTAAAAGCAGAACAGAAGAAAGACTCAAAAGGGTTCCATACAAGAGCAGACGCTTCCAGCTTGCTTCTGACTAGAGCATCGTACAGAACTTTTATAGCACTGGGGTCATGGAAATCCCTTACATTGCGAGTGACAAAGCCTAGTCTACGATAACTGCTAGTGGCGAGGTTTTTAATGTGATCATGGAATGTCAGTCGCACGTCAAAGACTACCCCAAGATCTTTTACTGAATAGACTCTAGTGATGAGCTCAGTTCCAAGGTGATATTGTGCGAGTATTGGAGCGCTCGCACGACTAAAACTGCGAACCTGGCACTTGGCTGTATTGAAACTGAGCTTGTTATCTAGACTCCACTGGAATACGCCGTACACCAATTTAAGGTCGTCAGCATAAAGGAGACATTTCGCATTACGGACTACAGATTCAAGATCATTGACCATCATCCCGAATAGGAGAGGCTCTAGGATGGAACCTTGGCTGACGCCAGATGGGGTATGGTACGGATCAGAAACAAATTTTTGATTTTTTTTTTGCCGAAGCTTCTCATTTTATCATTTATTTATTTAGCTCCACCACAAAGTATGCAGGTTTAAACAGTAACTATAAATAGAGTTGTTATTTCTAATGTTTACAACTTGTGCGGTGGAGACTGGTGCCCGAACTAGGGGGAACCTGTATGTCAAAATGACCATGTTGCACGTATTGCCGACGATCGCGTAGATAACTGGCAAAAAAAAGTATATATGTAGTCATGTGTATTACTCCGCTCTCCATATTCACACCACCCGAGCCATTTGGCTCTCTACTTTTCCACTAGGTTATAATAAATATAAGCAAACATATTAAATCTACAAGATTATTATTAAGTTCCACAATCTTGAAGTTTGACCTCAGACCCTGTTCCGAATTCATCCTTTCCAGAAAAGTTATGCAACACTTCCGTTGCCAACTCATATCGCGTTAAGTAAATATCAATCATGATAATATTTGTATACTTAACCTACAGAATATTTAAGCTATCAATGAAAACATATCATAAGGACGCGGGAACAGGAACCGTTTCAAAGTGCAACGTTATACAGGGTGCTTGGTAGATGTATAGCTGCAATGTGTACATTATTATGGTGATGATTAAGTATAGTCTCAACTAAACAGCTTGCCCATTTCGGCCGTACAATATATAATAATAATAATAATAATTTATTGAAAAAATCCTTATAGCATTAGCTAAGTATTTAACTATGTATTTATCTATATAAGTATGTATATCGTCGTCTAGTACCCATAGTACAAGCTTTGTTTAGTTTGGGACTAGGTCGATTTGTGTAAGATTGTCCCCCAATATTTATTTATTTATAAACAAAGTTGTACAGTCAAGGGCCATCCCTACTACTCGTATTGGTACCTACTTCTTTGTATGACTGGCGGACCAACTGACAGTCACATAGGTTTATCGTATAACTAGCGACTCGCCCCAGCTTCGCACGGGTGAAATGCTGAACACAATAACACCACACAGGAATATAATCCTAGTTTAGGCGCATGCAACAATTAGTATCTTGTAAGTATGTTACATTGTGCTTTAACATACTTACAAGATACAAATTGTTACATGCGCCAAAACTAGGATTATATTCCTGTATCTTAGGCAAAAATAAAACTAATATAATAATGAAACAAATCAAATTAAAATCATGCACATGAAATACATAAATATTACGTTATTCTGTGTCATCGAACAATGGAGATGAATTAACTTATACTAAATTACATGGCGGTAAATAGACTATATAGGGGATATATGAAGTCATCTGCTACGTGATCAAGCGTTACGTTAGTATATTCGTCACATAAAACGTGACGGTATAAGCTATCATACTAGCCGCGCTGGACTCAATGATTTTTTTAAGGATATTTTATCTTAGTTTTTCAAATACTCTGTTTTCAAATAACTGAATTCGTAAGATTCTGGAATTAGTCAAGATTTAAATAAAATAAAAATGTTGTTCGTTTTATCATTTTTAATACTCTTTTTCAACATTTAAAACATCAATTACTAAAAAAATACGAATTCAGTTATTTGAAGACAAGAGTATTAAATTTGAAAAATTAAAATAAAAATTCTTAAAAAGAGATCTTTGGTCCAGGGACAATTTTTTTATGCTTGACCATGTAGCAGATGACCTCATCCATCCGCTATATACGAGTACGAGTATGAGTATGACCATCCATCTGCCAAACACTCTGAATATGTCACTGATAATGAAAACATTTACATTTTACATCACCGTTACTTGCAATGTGTTATTCCAGGATATTTCATAAATCCCACACATTTATCACTCATTTTATAATTTTAGCGCTATCTGTGAGATCCTGTAATAGGCTCTGCTGTTACTATTCATGTTGTTATTTTATGTTGTTGGTTCTACTATAATTAAATAAATTACAGTGTGTCTTCCATACGAACTTGTATTTTAAAAACTGGATGTATGAGCCTTTTTTTATACCACGTTGGTAGCAAACAAGTCACCGCAGCCTATGGACACCTGCAACTTCAGGGGTGTCGAAGGATCCCTAATAATAATATAGTCCTTCATGAAATTTCTATATGATAAAAACAATATAGCTAGGATGGCTGTGGATAGGTACAGTCGGCTTCACAAGGGGCTTAACACCTTTGTACCTACCGTGTGGCTTTAACGTCATGTTCCAACTGTCATACTAAATTGCCAATGGCTGAAAGCGACAAAGTCCCTAAGTGTTCAGCTACTTATGAAGCCGACTGTACTATCAGTATGTATTTTGTGAAGAAAATTAAACACGAGCCGATTAGTTTTATGAAATTTATTGCAATTATAGCTTTTAAAATTAAATAGTTTATTTACATTTTATCACACTCACTGCCCACTCACTTGACAAGCCTATTCCCAATAAGGTCGGTTTCCCCCTCGGGTTGGAACGTCAGATGGCAGTCGCTTCCGTAAAAACTAGTGCCTACGCCAATTCTTGGGATTAGGTAGCGGACCCCAGGCATTCTTCAGGATGCAACTGTACTGGGAATAACGCTAGGAGGATGATGATTATCGCAGACTGCTAGTATTTCATAAAGTTTTTAGAGGATCGCGCCGTCAAGAGGAGCATACCTGAGTCGACCGACTGGTCGCCGCCCAGTCGGGCGACCCAGGTATCGCTGGAAAGATAGTGGAGGCGGATCTGCGTCATCTGCAGGTCATAGATTGGCAAGCAGTGGTGCAGGATCGGGATAAGTGACGTTCTCTCGTTTCGGAGGCCAAGACCCGTTTTGAGCCAAGATAGTTAAATTTGAGAGCAAAGTATATTTCTGCCGCGAGTGTTGATGCTGAGTCCCGAGTAAGCGAAAGATTCAAAATTAGAATCTTGAGCGTAGCTAGGGACTCAAAGACACGAGATGCAAATATCTTTGCTCTCGTGTGATACATACAACTTTTCACCTCAGCGGCGAGAAAATATATTATAACGCAAAGGAATAGTGATAGAGAGAATGAAGTACTTAAACTAACCGACGATATGAAAAATTAAAAACTCAGTTTTTTTCACGTACGCAGCAAAATTGCATTTTGCTCACTGGTTTCAAGCAGCTAAACAGCCATTTTCGAGCCGCTGAGATGAAAAAAATCTTGACAAACATCTACTAATTAACATGTATTTTGTCTCAATTACGAACACAAATGTGAAAATGACAGAGATAAACTAACTGCGTTTTAGCTACTACGAGTGTATACTACCTCGTATGAGGTTTGATAAAAGTAATGATTCATTACTTTTTGACATATAAAAGTGCTGCACATAAGGTGCAGAATAAATATTTGATTAAATAATTATTAATTAATAATTAAGAGCCCACGCAGTACATTCCTTATTAATATTATGTTCAACGTGTAAACCTTTATGTACAAATAAACTTCTTATCTCTTATGTCTTATTTCCTTTTAGTCTCGGTCACCCATCCGCTATCTTTTGACCAATGCGCCGTGCATCACGTAGGAACTATTTTTGTTAAATGGTAGGCTTGTAGTTTGGTATATTTGAACATTGTCCATTTTGCGGTGCTGCCCGCGACATAGCAACAAGGATGCAGCTGCGTTGATAGTGTACTTATCTTAATGTTGGCAAAACAATTATAGGGAACTAATTGGAACAGGCACTATTCGATACGCACATATATGGCGATATCGCCTTCTTGGAAACGCCATTCTGACCAGATGAGAAAACAATATCAAAATCAAAATCAAATATTTATTATGCAAATAGACCACAAGGGCACTTTTACATGTCAAAGCGTGAAATACAATTTAAAAAACTGACAATACTTACTTAATAATAATAATTTTAAAACTATACTGATTAACTAACTTATATCATTCAAAGAAAATAAAGTTACAAGGTAATATTAGGGACGTATATATTGAATATGATCTGTGTCCGAATAAACAAAAAGTATATAAAATTAATTTAATATCTCAGAGATGTATATCGAGGGTAGCGTGATCAAACCCGATAACTCGCATAAGAGATTTTTTGAAAATAGAACCATGCGTAAGGGATGTAGAGTTTTTATTTCAAGAAGCAATTATTTCGATTTATCGGGTTTGACCACGCAACCCTCGATATGGCCTCAGAGCGTCCAATACGATTATAACAATTATTTCAAAGGTCCTAGAGATGTATAAGGTCTCTAAGCGTCAATAACAGTAAAACTAATCCAGAACAGCATATGTCTCTCGTTAATCCACAATAAAAAATACTAGTATTAAGGTATTTACTATGCCATCGCAAGCATGAACAAACCGGACTCCACAAAGACTACCAATAAGAACTGATTTCTGCGATAGCCGAAATATGATTGCATATAATTATCATGATTCTCTTTTAGTTCGAATAGTCTCGTCCATCTAGTGAACTAGTCTTACGCGTAGAAGTGGGGAGTAGGAAAAAATGACTAAGGGCCTTCCTGCTTTGTCGGTGAACAGGCGGCAAAAATTGTTGAAATTTAAAAGTGCCAACACTGTAGTTTTGCCCTTTTTTCCTAGATTGATTTGAAAGGGACGACACTACAGTGTTGCCACTTTTTAATTTCAACACTTTTTTGGCAGACTATACGATATGAGAAAACTGTCCGCTGTCAGTGTCAGTCCTAACTGTCAGTGGGATCAGTACCGCTTTATACTGCGCCTCTACATTTAAGAGTGCGTAGTACGTTCGGTTCTCCATACAAACGTATTTATGCTCTCATTTTAAAACGCCATGCTAGAATAACATGAAACTTTGTATACACAATGAGATCCCTAGGCCGGAAATTTGTTTCTGTTGCTTGAAATTATAATGGAGAAAAAATACAACGATTATTAAGGTTTTCATACAAGCCGTAATAACTCAAAAAAACCGCTGTATTGTTTTTCTTTTACAATTTTTAACAACAGAAACTAATTTCCGACCTAGGTATGCCGGATCCCATTGTGTATACACAGTTTCATGTTATTCTAGCATGGCGTTTTAAAATGAGAGCATAAATACGTTGGTATGGAGAACCGAGCGTACTGCGCACTCTTAAACTAGGTATGCAATACATTCTGCTGGTTGCAAATGTTGAACGAAGCGTAGTTGTAGGAAAACTCGGAAACGGGAGATAAAGAATTTGTTTTTCGGTGGTTATTCCTCCGTGATCAGTCCGACTTGTATGATTACAGAGTTATGCACTCGAGGCTATCCACTTTACGGCGAAACGCCGTTTTCTCATCGAAAGACGTCGTTTCGCGTTGGCCGAGCCGATCGACGTTTGTTTCGCTTTTATTGCGCGACCCCGGTATGTCCTAAAACTTCGACCAAGACCACCGGGGGATGGGCAGCAGCATCCCTGGAGTGCGGTGGAGATACTGCGATCGCTAACCGGCATGCCAAGCGTGGCGATTATGGCATATACCCCACGTGAATTTTGGGGAGGCCTAAGTCCAGCAGTGGACGTCCATTGGCTGATATGGTGGTGGTGGTGGCGCGAAACACAAAGCGTTCTTTGATCGGTTACAGCCGATTTCGCGTCAATTGGTGTGAGGAGACCCTTACTGACTCGGCGGGCCGGGATCGCTGTATGTGATATTTTGTTCTTTGCCGTGAGCTTACCGAATTCGCACAGATTTCCTTACTTAACGGGTCACTGTCAGTATTAGACACATTTTGAGCGTGGCAGTTTCTACTGCATTTGTATCGCCCCGCGTGCCAGTCCAGAAACACTTATTTAAATGTAGGCACTCAAAAAGGAACTGTGCCTTAGTAATAATACCAACAGATCCGTAGTGTTAAGCAGGATGATTTTTCATATAGTTGTCTCTTTGAATCCTTATGGCTAGCTAAGACGAGTTAGAACGAGACAGATAGCACGATAATTTTCGTCTGTTAACGAATTGTCTCCATTTAAAAGCACACCAAAATGTTAAATCCCACATAAACTAACACACCACAAACGTCAATTCAGTACAATTTGCAGTTACGAAAACGGCCAGGCCAGCGGCAGGTGCGAAGACCAGTCAGATATCACATATCTGTCTCTCTCAAACTTACTGATTTGTGCATTTGTGAGAATAGATCAGACATACAGTAATCGTTCTACTTAAATGAGCGGATCTGCTTTACTCCGTTTTTTTATTTATTAAAAATGGGATATCTCTTGGCCAGCATCTAGCCGGGGGGCAAAGATGAGGCCGACGATGAAGCGAGCACACCCAGAAGATGCCTATTCACTCGTGCCTTAAAAAGGTCTAGGTTATATGAACTTGGATATCAGTGAGCGGTACTGAGTCGAGTGACAGTTGACACTGACTGTTGACAGCTTTTTGATACCGTACCGCCTTCGCATTGACTTCGACAAGTCAGCATGTCGCCTAAAGCTTGAAACACACAGAGCGCGGCGCAGCGTCGTTGCGGGGCGGAGGCGGTTTTGCGGTTAAGCGAACGCGGTCCGGCCGGGCCACGTCGCGTAGAGCATACATAATGGAGTAGCCATTAGTATACTTACACCTCTGCCAAAAAATACAAAATGTGCAAAAAAATATTAAAAACTACTTCAGTCTCAAAATCGTGTCCGGCGTGTGAATAGCTCCGTGAAAATACCTTTATCTGCTGTTTAGGGTAATAAAACGTTGTACTTTATCAAATTTACAAAAATATTGATGATAATTTCACATAATGTAAGCATATTTTTGCTTTATTTATAATTTTATGCGCAATTCAAGTTTTATTTCAAATCGTAAATCGAGCATCGAATAAAAAATCGATTTAAAAACATTCGTGCTTGACTATTAGGGTTAGCTGTGAAACGTCACTTTGACGTCACCGTATTTAAAGAAATAAGGACTACTGTTTATGAGAATTTCTTTGAAACATGGTTCTTATTGACTTTGGTCAATTTGGCCATCCGATAGTAACCCAATAATGGCTCTAACTTTAACGAAAATAAGGTCGACTTTTATTGCTCAACTTTAATAGTTTGAATGTGCGTAAGTTGATTGTTTTAGTGTGCGTGCGTAATAATGGAACAATATATTGTAAGTGCGCTTAGTTTTTTTTATGTGTGTTACCTCGCCCCTCGCAAAAATTTGCATAATATTTTGTTTGATAAGATGCGCTGATGGCCACTCCAGTTATTTATGTTCTAAGCGACGCACCAAAAAACGCTCGGTATTCTGTAGCGGAAAGCGGAAGCGGCGTGTGTGACATATGCAGCAGTAATCGACAGTCGACAGTTTCGGAAAGATCAAAAATCACAAAATTGCCTCCGCCCTGCGCCTTCAAGCTTCAATAATGCCGGCCTCGTCTTTTCGTAGATCGAAATCCTGTTTCTCCTCTCTTCTGTTTTCGCTCAGGACTGAGGTCTGTAATGACATAAATTAATATATTAGTCATATTGTTCATGACAACAATCTCATACATGCATGAGATGATGTGAGCATGTATGGGGAGATGCATGGATATGATTGAAGCGAAAGAAGTATGTTAGGATCTTGGTGTTTGACATTCTCTGGTCTGTGCCTACCCCAATGGGATATGGACGTGAGTATATGTATTTGACAATCACAGTCACTGCCAACGACTTTCGTAGAGCTGCGCTCAGAATCGATAACATACGAAACACTGTATGCAGAAAAAATCTCCTGCGAGGTGAGCGGGTTTCCGCCACTGAAATTGTTAAGACCTAATTTTTGGGGTAGATAGTCTAATGGCAGTCGCTTTCGTAAAACTAATGCCTACACAATATCTTGGGATTCGTTGTCAAAAGCTAGGGAACGATGAAGATCCGCATTGTTCAAGACATATATGAACGCTGTGTTCATCATGTCAGCCGAAAGACGTCCACTGCTGGATATAGGCCTCCCCCAAAGGCTTCCACAATGACCGGTCCCGCGCCACCCGCATCCAGCGGACACCCGCGACCTTCACCAGGTCATCAGTCCACCGTGTGGGGGGCCTGCCCACGCTACGCCTTCCGGTACGTGGTCGCTACTCGAGAACCTTTCCGCCCCAACGGCCATCGGTTCTACGTGCTATGTGCCCCGCCCACTGCCACTTAAGTTTAGCGATTCGGAGGGCTATATCGGTCACTTTGGTTTTGCTGCGGATGGTATAGACTTGGTTTGTATAAAAAGCTTATTGTTTTAATACTGCTATCAGTCATTTAATTGACAGATTATAATGCTGAAGTAGAAATAATACTAATAAGTATGAAAAAAATACTACTAAGTATTGGAACGTTCGTGGCCCAGAGGCGCCTGCGTACCGGGTGCGGTATGCGAGGTTAAGCAACGTGGGGGCGAGTCAGTTCTTGGATGGGTGACCACTTTGAGTGGTTACTAACTGATCGCTCCCGTGCTTTGGAAGGCACGTTAAGCCGTTGATCCCGGTTGCTGTCTACGACAGCAGTCGTTAAGCCAGGTTAGAGGTCTTCGGGCGGCTTGAGAACTCTAACAGTCAAGTTGCCCACTCACTTGACAAGGGGGGGCAAAGTTGCACTACGTCCGCAGGGAGTGCCCTCCGTTACTCTACACGTGACCCCTGGGTGGTGCTGAAAGTGCAACAAAACTGGCAACCGTACTTGTCTTCTCGAAGCCCTCACGGTTCGAAAAGTAAATGGCATACGATGATTATTATTATTATTCACCTTATTTATTTCTTTCTCTTAAGTTAGATTTTTTATAATAAATAAATTTATTATAAGAGTAATATTGTATAAATTACAAGTAAAATAGAAAAATATACAAACAAATCTCAAAAGCATTATAAATAATTTTTAAGAAAAAAAAACCGACTTCAATGGGGGAGTCCGGTGAAAGATTATTAATCTTAGATGGTGCACTCTTAGATTCCAATTACAATAAAATACAAAAACGGCTATAAGTATTATAATGGTAGAAGACTAAGTACCCTCAATTCCTCATGAAATCATGGAAAAACCTTGCTTGCTTGACAAACAAAACGAAGAGAACAAATCGCCAAACGTGAACTACGCGTCGTTGAAGAGTTCCGTTCTGATCATCATCAGCAGTTCCATTTCATCAAATGTCACTTTTATGAATGAAAATGCTTGATTAGTTCATGAAAATACTAAAATCACTATTTGTGTGCCTTTCACATTTGAGGAGTTTCCTCGATTCCTAATGGATCCCATCATCAGAACTCGAGCATGACAAAAATCAATCGTGAAAATAGAACTTGCTTAACAAACACAGCTAGAAGGACAAATCGCCAAACGTGAACTTTTCGTCGTTGAAGAGTTCTGTTCTGATCATCATCAGCAGTTCCACTTCATCAAATGTCACATTTTTGTATGATAATGCTCGATTTGTTGATAAAAACACAAAAATCACTATATGTTTGCCTTTAAGATTTGAGGAGTTCCCTCAATTCCTCATGGATCCCATCATCAGAACTCGAGCATGACAAAAATTAATCGTGAAAATAGAACTTGCTTAACAAACACAGCTAGGAGGACAAATCGCCAAACGTGAACTTTTCGTCGTTGAAGAGTTCTGTTCTGATCATCATCAGCAGTTCCACTTCATCAAATGTCACATTTTTGTATGATAATGCTCGATTTGTTGATAAAAACACAAAAATCACTATATGTTTGCCTTTAAGATTTGAGGAGTTCCCTCAATTCCTCATGGATCCCATCATCAGAACTCGAGCATGACAAAAATTAATCGTGAAAATAGAACTTGCTTAACAAACACAGCTAGGAGGACAAATCGCCGAAACGACGGAGTTATGGAGTAACAAACATTAAAAAAAAAAAAAAAACATACAACCGAATTGATAACCTCCTCTTTTGAAATCTTGAAGTCGGTTAAAAACCTAACATAGGGTGCCGCCGGCAGCGAGGCGGGGCCTAACGATTTGTTAGCCGTTTGTCCAATACGCTGTTCGTCCAAACGATATTTGTATTCGCATTTAGTCCAATACATATTTGGTCCAACATACATATCGCCCAACAGCAGCTCGTCCAAGACGTATTATATCAACACGCATTTCGTCCATCCCATTTTTTGTACAGCAGACGTTCGGTCCAATACGTATTACTTCAACACGTGTTTTGTCCAAGATGTAGTTAGTGCAACACGTATTACGGTCACTTTGTAAAGATCATGTCACATAAACTTTACACTGTCCTTATCTATTCGTTGGTTACGTAGATATGTCAGATAATGTCCGTCTTAACAATAGTTTCCACAATCGTGCAAAGATTTCTGATACCTTACTACCCCTCGCTACCCTTCATAACGGTTACTCCTAAAACTGACTAGCTTATTTTAGTTTTATTTTTGTGTAAGGTTCATAGTTTTTGTTATCTTTGTGACTAAGCTGTTCTGTAAGTTAAAGGAGTTTTATTAATATATTTTGTCGGGTTTGTTCAGTTTTTTATTCATTTTTGAGGCAATACACATTATAATTTATTAACAGTTTTAACTTCTTGTCGCAGTCCATAATTAACAAACTTTCATTTTTCTAACCCCTTGCTTTTGTTTAGGAATTTAATAGTACTCGAAAGGTTAGGAAACCAATATTTTATTCTTTTCAGTTTATTTTTAGGTTAGCCCCTTTTTTGACCATTCAAAAGTGCCTCATTCTACAAATGGTCATTCAGTTTTAACCCTTTGACAGCCAGACTTCGTATACAAAAAGGCTACTCACACGCCAAGATCACGAACGGAAATGAGACAATATAAACCGTACTCCAAAGTATGAAGGCTACTTTGACAGTGTATGTCGTAACTACTTTAGGTGTTCTTGGCGCTGCGGGCACGACACCTCGTAACGACTTTAGTGGTCGTTGGCGTTCAAAAGGTTCACTATGAAAAAATTAAATGTTGTCAATTATGTAGATGTTTATGGTAGAATTTCTCCTATTATATACATTTACAGATTTTTTCGTCAGGTTGGGCACGGAATGGTCTTTGTTTATTACGATAAAATAAACACACTTTTATTTTTTCGACTTTAACTTGGTTTTCACATCTCATTTTCACCACCTGCCATGACTATTCTATGAACAAATACTCGAATTATCGTCGAACGAACATACAAGCATAGATACATTCAGTCATACATACATAATACATACAAACGACGGATTGTCTAAATAGACTGGAAGAACTCACTCGCTTCGCTCGCTCGATGGTAAACAAACTTCCGCAATTTCATTTTAGATATATGTACTTATAATGTAACTATCTATAATAATAGCCTACTATGGTCGAATACTTTCAATAAACTCTTGAAAATTCTCACGCTTCGCTAGCTCATGATGATTCGATTAAATTTCATTTCATTAGTTCTGCGTAGGTAGAGTGTACTATACGTAAGGACGAATCGCGAAATGGATGAAATAAGGAATGACAAATAGCGAAATGGACGAACTGCGTCTTGACGCGTCGCGAAATGGATGAAATCCGGAATGACCAACAGCGAAATGGACGAACTGCGTATTGACGAATCGCGAAATGGGCGTATCATATTATGGACGAACTGCGTAGTTGGCAAACGTCAAAATGCGATTCGGACCAACTGCGTATTGGACAAACGGCTAACAAATCGCCTACCGGTGGTTAGGGCGACAGAGAGAGGAACCTCCGGACTATCCGCGCCGTGTCCAGGAGTACCGCCTTCTGTATCTGACCCTTGACCCAGCCATCTAACGAGAGTCTCTTGAGATGTTGGTAGAGACTCTTCGCTATTACACCGTTCGCAGTATTATTATTATTAGTATTTTAAAAAGACATTTAGATCTCTAGATCATAAACTGTAAATACTTTTCAAGCAATGGGCGGATTCCAGAGGTCATGGGTTCAAATCCCACCCGGGGAGATCAATTTTTTTTAATTTTTCATTCCGCTTTCTGATTAGCTGATGTGTCAATAGCAAAATGTAGATATCATTTTAGTACTTTGTAGCACTAACGTAACAATACTGCGACAGTTGGGACGTCAAAGTAGTGAAAGTGACAAGGTACTAAAATGACTACTTTTGCTGTTGACTGTACGAACGTTTAGCGTTTTGTTAGAAGTGAATAAATCGCCGTGTCAGCAGTTTTGATGCTCGCCAGTGCAGCGATCGCGCACTTTATATTGTCCGCCAGTGCAGTCTACAGGGTGCTTTTAAATTTTGTTCAGATATTTTTTTTATACCTTGTTTGTAGGTGGCAAACAAGCGTACGGCCCGCCTGATGGTAAGCGGTGTCGCCGCAGCCTATGAACTCATTAATAATGCTCGGGGGTTAATGATGATTGTTCACAACACACAAAGCAAGGAATAAATGTTTAAAGTGAGGCCGACTGTACAAGCCCTGGCTCTCAAACTAGGTTTCCGTGTGTCTCAAGAGCCATTTCCTTCATAAATACTTGTAACAGTTACAATATTAATTGACCGAGTAAAGGTCCAGCCACACCGCTGCTTAAAACGCACTGACGCACTGTAAACGCAGTGACGTGGCTCATGCGTGACGTTTCTAACTCGTAAGTTTCTCCCTCTCGTCACTGTGATTCCGTGTCGTCACCGTATTTTGAGCACCGGTGTGGCTGGACCTTAAAACGAAGGTCTCCGTTTCAGCTTCGGAAAAATGCTTTTGTACTCATATGTCCGGATTTTCCACTGTTCTCCTTAACCGCTCATTTCTCAAACGATTCTCATGAAATTTTGTCAGCAGATTTGTTAATTAATATGGATTATTTTTGAGAAGTCAGTATTTTTAATTTTGAAATTATAAAAAAGTCATTTTTTTTTAAATATAATTCTACTAACAGAAATAAATCGCGTTGTCTACCCCTAACCACAGATCAAAGAATACTAGTATCCTAACAGATCAACTAGTATAATATTTACTTATATGTTTTTTTCTAGATATTGCACTGTTTAGCGCGTGGTGAGCAATGATTAAAATTGAAATTGTCATCACTTTAACCTAGTTGTATGAGCACGAACATTTCTTCCTGATTCTTGGGTTTTTAATAAAAAGCCTTATTGAGCATCGTTATTTAGTTCGATTTGTGTAAGATTGTCCCCTAATATTTATTTATTTATTACATATTTTTGAAGGGAATACTTGTTTTTTGGCAGTAACGCTGCTAATGACAATTCTAAATTTCAAATAAAAAAATTGAGAAATTTAGTGCTTGTAGTAGGATTCGAACCTGCGACATCTGGCATAAGCGACCAATCGCTCTAGCCACTGAGCTATCGGAACACCAATTATTCCCTTTATTTGAAATTTAGACTTAAATAAATATCAAGGGACATTTATTCCTCAAATCGAACTAGTCTTATGTAAACTCAATAAGGCTTGTGTTATGGTAGGTACCATATACCAACCAATAAAGCTAATCTTAGTAAGCATAATTACCTTGTTAAGTGCATAAATTAATTTGTTGTACCCATAGATATAGAATCATAATATCATAATATAAATAGAAGAGAGAAGAGACTGCTCGATCCCACAGTCAAACCGTGCAAACGGTTTTGTGGGACTATGTAATTGCATATGCGGTATAATTATTGTTAATAAATAAATAAAAAAAAGGTACTAGACGACAATATTAGATATATATGTATATATACTTAAATACATAGAAAACATCCAAGTCTCAGGAACAAATGTTTCTGCTCGCCACAGAAACAAATGCCCTTACCGGGATTTAAACCCAGGACCACTAGCTTCGGAGGCAGTGTCACTACCAACTAGCCTAAACAGGCCGGCTTGTTTGTGTAAGCTGTCCTACACTTAACGTTTTCAATTTTAGTTCCGTTACTAACGTGTAGGTGTCGCTAAAATTAAAGTGATGATATCGGTGAGTATTCTTTTTTTTATGACATAGGAGGCAAACGAGCAGACGAATCGCCTGATGGTAAGCGATTAGCGCCGCCCATGGACACCCGCAACATCAGAGCGATTGTAAGTGCGTTGCCGGCCTTTAAGATGGATGTACGCTCTTTTCCTGAAGCTTTGAAGGTCGTATCGGTCCGAAAATACTGCAGGTCACAGTTCATTTCACAGTTTAGCTGTGCGAGGCAGGAAATTTCTGGAACAAAGCACAGTTGAGGACTGACAACCATCGCTTCATTCGCAGAAATAATACTATGATTGGGTTTATTTTACACTGACGGTTATAGTATTTTGTGACGAGAATAAATAGGCAGGCAACGAAAGAATTATCCACTTAATATAATTTAAGATTGTATCCCTGATAGAAACCGCTGTGCTTTTATAAATAAGCAGGATGTTGAATATACGTGATAAAATCCGTTTAAATTGTTTTATTTGGCGTGCAGAAGAAATAAGAATGTGAAATGTAAAAATTTACCGCCGAAGGTGTTTTATTTCAATTAATTCATCATGTCAGCCGAATGAATTCCACTGCTGTACATAGGCCCCCAAAGATTTCCACAATGTGCGGTTTAATTAATTAAACAAACATAAAACATCAGCCTGTAGTTGGTACAGTCGCCACGTCAAAGGTCAATCGCCGGCACAGTCATCCGCGTACAGTCTCGCTCTCAAGTCAATACGCTCATTATTGGGACGCGCACTATTTCCGCGTGGTCCGAGTCATAAGCGGAAACGGGCAGTTTTTTTACATAAACATATGGAATGTTTACGAAAGGAGATCTTTAAGAGTGCGCAGTACGTTCGGTTCTCCATACAAACGTCCATTTTAAAACGCCACGCTAGAATAACATGAAACTTTGTATACACAATGAGATCCGGCATATCTAGGTCGGAAATTATTTTCTGTTGCTTGCAATTATAATGGAGAAAAAATACAACGATTATTAAGGTTTTCATACAAGCCGTAAAAAACTCAAAAAACCGCTTTGTTTTTTTCTTTTACAATTTCTAACAACAGAAACTGATTTCCGACCTTGGTATGCCGGTTCCCATTGTGTATACAAAGTTTTATGTTATTCTAGCGTGGCGTTTTAAAATGAGAGCATAAATACGTTTGTATGGAGAACCGAGCGTACTGCGCCCTCTTAAGTTTTATTTTTAAAACCTACCTCACCTCTTTTAAAATATAAAATATTTAAAATTAACTAATATAGATTTTTAAGACAATACAATTAAGGATGATTCACAGTAGGCCGTTCCGTGTCCGGGCCGGCCCGTTTTCTTCTAGGGCAATACGCCGGCCGTTGCGTTTGCTGTCATAGAAAACGGGCCGGCCCGGACACGGAACGGTCTACCGTGAATCATCCATTAATCCGCAACTATAAAACAAAGCGCTATCGCGTTTTCGGAAATGGCTCTATTTTAATTTTGATATCTGTAAAGGTCCAGCCACACCGCTGCTTCAAACAGTGACGTGCCTCATGCGTGACGTTTTTGACTCATAAGCCTACGTTCACTGCGATTCCGAACCGTCACCGCATTTTGAGCACTGGTGTGGTCGGACCTTTAGACTAAGGCTTTCGGGGTCGATATACAGGATGTGGCCTGTAACAGGAGCAATAAATTTAAAGGACGCTTCATTAGAGCAGCTGCAGTAATCGCTTGTGTCCAAAAAAAATTTCTTTTTTCAATTGGGAGAAATTTTGATCTAACGTTATGACCTCCAAGTAATGGATCTTGGCACCACGAGATTATAGCGCGGCAGTCAATGCTGATTTTCAGGTTGCTTCAAGCTCATTATCGTTGTCGCTTTTTTGGTTTAAAAGGAATTTTTGGGATTTTTTAATTTTTTTTTATAAATTTTTAGTGTTTTTTTGAATAAATAGTTATTAATATCACTCCAGTAGAGTAAAAAAGTACATATAAGCAACTTTTGCGAAAAAAAAAATCCATTTTTTTTTTTTAATTAAAACCACCACCACCACCATATCAGCCCAAGGACGTCCACTGCTGGACATAGGCCTCCCCCAAATTCACGGGGGGTATATGCCATAATCGCCACGCTTGGCATGCGGGTTGGCGATCGCAGTATCTTCACCGCACTCTAGGGATGCTGCAATTAAAACCATTTGGAATTAATTGCTGGAGAGCTCAATAGTGTAACGTTTAATTTTTTGCTCCTATTAAAAGTAAAAGTAAAAAAAGTAAAAAGTAAAAAAGTAAAAGTAGTTTATTCTTCAAATTAGGCATATTACATGCACCTATGAACGTCAATAAACTACCACCGGTTCGGAAAAATATACCTCTGCCACGAGAAGAACCGGCGTAAGAAACTCGGTGAGGTGTCATTTTTTCAAAACAATATACATTATATAGTTAAATATAAAATTACATTACTACAAAATAACTTAAATAACAATGCTATAGTAGAAAATATATTTTCGCGATAGATTACCCGTGCAGGACGCTATCACTGCCAAACATCCCTATCCATGATGTAATCGTTTATCTTATAATATGCTCTTGATATAAGTGTTTGTTTTACTGCAGATTTGAATTTAGAATTGCTAAGTTCAGTAATGTGTTTAGGAATTTTATTGTAGAATTTGATACAATTTCCCAAGAACGACTTTTTCGCCTTTACTAGTCTATAGAAGGTTATTTTGAGTTTCCCAGTATTTGTCGTGGCTATTGGTTTATCAGCGTTCGTTGGAAAATTGCCCAAATTTTTCCTAACATACATTATTATTTCAAATATGAATAGGGACGGCAGGGTTAGAATATCTATTTCTTTGAAAAATTCTCTTAATGAATCACGCGACCCCAAGTTATAAATTGCTCGGATAGCCCTTTTTTGCAAAATAAAAACAGTTTCAATATCTGCAGCTGATCCCCATAAGATAAGACCAGACTATTACAAGCCACAACCTGTATATAGTGTGTGTGTGTCTTCCATATTTCAAACAAAGATTGTTTTCGAAACACCCTGGTTAGTGCGTGATTAAAAATGTAACGCAACATACATATAATTTAGTTGACAATTCATAGATATCAGATTCTTAGAGACAATCGAGTGATACGAGTTTTATTTGTTGCCGATACATTGCATGCGTAATTGCGTGTTAATTAGATTCAAACAAATGAAAAGGTCTTTAATAAAATAAAGAGTATTATACTATTTTCAAGTAGTATTATATTCTCATTTTGATTTTTTGTAACTTGTGTTGTACAGTGCAATACAAAAGAATAGAAATTAAAAAGTTGCAATACTGTCAAATCGTCCCTTTCAAATCAATCTAGGAAAAAAGTGACGACACTACAGTGTTTCCACTTTTTAATTTCTACTCTTTTGTGTCGCACTGTACTATAAATAGTTATTTGTTATACAAGGGTGCAAAGTTGTATTTTACCCGCGAGTGCGGAATTGAAATACGAGCCAGCGAAAGGATTCTATAGTTGAACCACGAGAGAAGCGAGTGGTTCTAAAATAGAATCCTGACCGTAGCGAGTGTTTCAACATACGAGAAGTAAAATACAACTTTGCACCCGTGTGTAACACAAAACTTTTCTCCTCACTATAGCGAGGAAAGTGCAACATGCAAAAGAACACAGTTCCACAGGCATGATTTTTATCACTTTACGATGTTATAACAGAAAACTCTGAAATTTGTGTATAATATTTACGCGAGTCGGAGTCGGGGACAAGTTTTGTATATTTTAGTTGACATTGACAAGATGACATTTCTGACGATGCGTTTTGAAATTGCATCGACTCAACTTGTGCGTTTACAAGTATACTCAAAGTCATTATAAAAAAAAATTACTTAAAGAATTTTAAGGTTTACGACTTAAATCATTAAATAAAATTTGGTATTTTTTATTAAATTCTCAAACCATTTATTCAATGATAATTGATATCAAACGAACCATTAATATGAGCGTTTTACGTTTTGTTATCTGTCAAAAGCTACTCAAACACGCTCCAAGGTCAAATTACTTTCCCCACTTGTGGATAAAATGCGTTTTTACCCGCTTGTTTCTAAGGATAAAAGACGGCTTTCCGAGCTAGTGAGGGAAAAATAATTTGTAATGCACAACTTATGAAAATAAGGTTCGAAATGTGTGTATAATTAGGTAGGATACCATCTGTCTTATTGTATACATAAACTATATTATACTCACAAAGAATGGGTAGGAAAAAATACCTACGTCTAAAGAACTATAAAAAAACCTTCCTTCAAACCTTCAAGAAAAGAGCGTACTCCCATCTTAAAGGCCGGCACGCACTTACAAACCCTGGTGTTGCGAGTGTCCATGGGCGGCGCTAATCGCTTACCATCAGGCGATTCGTCTGCTCGTTTGCCTCCTATGTCTTAAAAAAAGGCTGTTTAGGGACTATTTTTCCCAGTTGTAATTATAAGATTATCTCAAGCCTTAAAAATACCTTTAATTCGTATGTTTTACATCTCAGAATAAACGGTTTCATCGTCTTTCATTACGTTCATTTCTAAAAAGTAAATATTTCTATCCAATACGAACTACTCACCACAACCCCTCTTCAAAATAAAATTACATATAACCACCCAAATAACAACCCAAGTAAATCAAAATCGCTTTGAAATCCGAAATAACAGCCCGGCTTTAAGCCTAATCGATATTTGCATTAAGCAATTCTAAGCCTTAAGCCTGTTGCTCAGAATTCTTATTCCTGCGCAAGGCTGGAAGTAGGTATAACATGGCGGTTCAATTCCACGAACGGAAATGCAAAGAGATTCAACTTTGAAATTTTATTGCTCCGCCGAAGCATAATTTTGATATATTCCTAACGGTCGCCAATGTGAGAGACTCGGCGTAATTATTGTATGAGCGAGCTTGAGAAGAATTTTAATGGTACAATATACTGTTATTTCGAATAGTGAATAGGTAACTTGAGAATATTAGTGCGTTGCATTGCACAGTTGCAAATATTAAAAAAATGTGATATTTTATTGTCATATGATAGCAAATTTGCACAAAACCTCTATGAATTTTAGTGTACATGCAAACCTTCCTGATGAAACAATCTGTCCATTCGTGAAAACCATGTAAAAATTAGTTCGACAGGTTTTTAGTTAATTGCGTGCAGACATACGCGGTGGGGGATTATATTTTGTAAATATTAAAAATATTGTGATATTTTTTGTATAGTTTGACAAAGTATGTTGCGGATTTATAATATGCATTAACAAACAAATATATACAAAGTCTGTTGCAGTAACCCGGAATGTTACACCTTGGATGAAACCTTGTGGATAAATACTACATCAGAGGTAGAAGTTCTAAATTTGACATTAAAATATGAAGTGAATATAAGATGTTAAAGACTAAATTTGAAATATTTTCTGGAAGACTATGAATATGCAAGGTTTGGAGAAATTATACTCAGAAATGGTGATTCTGATTACGGGTCCAATGTACTGTATATCCAGCGGAATCCTTCTTAAACAAAGGATTAATGTGGCTAGATTCGTGAGTCACCGAATCGATGGTGCTAGTGCAACGCAGACTGAAACCAATTTAGAAGTACTAGCGCTTGAAATCGGACCAGTTTAATGCTTCAATGAAGAAATGTATGCTCTATTCTACCAGTCACATATCACAGTGCTGAATCACCAATCTTAAAATAAACTTCTATCCACTGATATATTTCAATGTGTGAGATAAAAAATTTGTTTTAAGAGTAGAAAATATACTTATGTGTGAAAGAGAATATTTTTCGCAACACTTTACATTCTAAAACCTAAAGTTTAGATAGTGTATTTAATTCTAAAATGTTTGGTTTATCTCTAAATACACAGTTACATAAGGATATGCCAATGATACTACATAAATAATAAATAAATAATAAAACCATAATTTCCGTACACTCCTACGTCCATGCCATTAAGGCGATGTTCTCTTATTTTTGGGACTTGCGCCTGTATAGATATTTACGGTGTATCTGTACTGTCTTTGTTACTCTGGATGCATAGATATTTGAAATTATTCTTATCATTAGGGTTGCTTGGAAAAGCTCGCTCTAAGTCGATAAGGCCATTTTTGGTTACCATTTTCTTATAACCTTCTGTAAAGATGTCGTAAAATAAAGAATATTTATTAAAAAAAAATTGGTTGTTTGTAAAGTAGGTTTACGATCGAGATGTTTACGTGATAACGTCTTACTTCACTTGCACTTCACTTATACCTGCGATCGCGCTCGTGAGGTTTTGGTGTGACACAAGTTTCTGAACATGTCACCCGACTAAAACGATTTTAAAGACGTTATCACGTCAAAAAAAAAGTATTATCGTCAAACAATCAAATCGTGTGCATTTAATTTTGCTTACAAATGCGATCATTGATCAAAATCCCGTAGTGTGTGACTTTCAGAAAGCTATATTAATTACAATGGCTGCATTTTAGGATGAAAATCTAACTACATAAAATAATTACAATGGCTCACCGTCCTAAAACAAGTCTTGGCCTCCGACACGAAATGTCGCCTCTTGTCCCAATCCTGCGCCAGTTTATGTCTCGCAAGAATAAAACCTATTCTATTATATTCCTTTGAATCAGACTAACCCACTTTAAAGCAGTTCAAAGCTGTACAATCATACCGTCCTGCCTTAATTTTCTTTAATGGGTCAAAAATGTGGTAGTTAAATAAAATCTGCGTGCACTCCCGCGAGGCAGTATTGAGAAAGAAAATAGTAAGGCGTCAAATTCATGCTGCACGCCTTCTCTGGCTGGCGCCCAAGTGCGCTGAGCCCGATTCATAGACGACAGCGGGCAAATATAATTAAGTTATACAAATCAATAATAAACAAGTATATAGATATTGTTATTATAGTCAAGGAATTTAATGTGAAGAACGGTCCTGTCAAATTGTATAGAAATTAAAAGCTTTGTGTTACGATATGGGTCTCAGATAAGGGAGCGCAACCCCATCTAACTAAGAAAAGCTCGTACTATGGGTGCTAGACGACGATACATTCTTATATAGAAAAACAAGTTTAATAAATAAATAAATAAATAAAAATTAGGGGGACTAAATACTTAAATACATAGAAAAATTTCACTAATTAATTCATGCTCATCAAACGATTACTTGTCCTGGCCGAGATTGTAGCCCCGGACCATCAGCTTCGCAAGCAAGTTCCTAACAACTAGGCTAAACCAGCCATCCATATTTTTGGGGTTCATGATAGACAAATGAAACTAGTTATGTATAAACATAAAGTAAAAATATGCCCTAACAGATGAAGCGAGAAAAAATATCCGTCAAAGTTTTTACGATACTAACGTAGGATTGAATTTCATCTTGTCCATAGAAATGTTTTTGTTTTTCATACTATTACCGGAATTTGAACTTAGAATTGTCAGCTTTTTAAAGTCTATGTAGCAGGGACTACCGTACTAAACAGACTGGCATATATCAATATTCTAGGTAAAGTAGTAATCCTACTGATATTTATTTATGTATGTATATAACTAGGAGAACAAACACCATTTAAACACGAATAGTTACGACAGACTCAATTATAAGATCTCACAGATAGCTCTGGAATAAATAAAAAATATGGTTATTAAATTTAAATTCGGAAAAGACAGTTGTCAGTTTTACAGACTAAATTATATAAATTTTGTTGCAAGTTTATGCTTATTAAATATTTTAATAAAGTAATGCCCTTAGACAAAATTTCCAGCGCCTAACTAAAACCTGTCTCGTGGGTAAATGTGCAATAGTTTGTTTATGTGTAGTCAAGCTCTCGAAAATGGTTGTTACGATAACATTTACAATACAATGGTTTATGTTATTTTGATAAAAGTTTCGTAAAATGTCGTTGGTCTTTAGTTGTCGTTTCTACAGTTTGAAAGGAACAAAATTACTTCAAATCCTTAGTTATGTATAAGATTTCCTATTCCACCACTGTAAAACAGTCACGTTTATTTAGAACTAGCCGCCAGCCCCGGATTCGCACGGTTATTTAACAGATATTTCAAAATTATGTTACATACATAATTAACAAATAATTAATCTGTCATCAATAGTTTTCGCAGCGCACGCGATGTAAATAATATAGTAGGATTTTTTTTTTACACCTTGGGTTAGATTATAGGGTTTTAGTAAGGATCCCTGTTTTTTTTAATCTATATCACCCGGGGATAGTGAAAGTTCCCAAGAGTAATAATAATAATCGTATGGCTTTTATTTTTTGAATCGTGAGGTCTTCGAGAAGACAAGTATGGTTGCCAGTTTTTGTTGCACTTTTAGCACCACCCAGGGGTCACGTTTAGGAGAACGGTGGGTACTCCCTACGGACGTAGTGCAGCAGTTCACAACAGTAAGAGAATTTTTCAAATTTATTCAGTAGTTGCGGAGCCTATTCAATGCAAACAAACAAACATATATTTCCTCTTTATAATTGATAGATAGATTAGATAGATATAACTTTATTCAGTACCCACAATATACATGGCATTTTTATGACAATTAAGATGAAGAGCATGCAACTTAGGGTGTAACAAAATCATAATAGTAATTGCGACAAATTACAATAGTACATGGGAGCCATGTGTCGTGGCCGAGAATGGGCGCTGGCTTAGCATTATGATGCGGCAGGAGACCACATCGCTGATATTCTGCCAGGACCCTATATTAGTATAGATATAGATTATTTTATTCTATTATCATATCAATAGTATTCGCCGCGCACGCGATGTAAAGAATATTATTGGTAACTTTTTCACACCTTGGGTTACATTATTGGAGCTTTTAGTAACGATCCCAAATTTTTTTGAAAATATTATATAGCCTATATTACCCAGTGATAGTGTAGCTTGCCAACAGTAAAATAATTTTTCAAATCTGTTCACTAGTTTCATAGCCTATTCAATACAAATAAACAACTAATCAAATCTTTCCTCTTTATAATATAATTATTATAAGTATAAACAAGCTTTCATTTGAATTTCATTTTAGCAATTCAATTTTAGATGGAGGTACTCTATAGCTTACGTTTTATTTCGTTTCACTGTTATATTTTGTCTAAAATGACGTAATATTTTTATGAACAATTAACAGTCAAGTGCAAGTCGTGACATGGGCATGGTAGCAAAAAAGTACATCCGTAACAAAAAAGTAACTACGGAAACTCATGTCAAGAACGTAGATATTTGAGGATGGCGAATGAATAAAACACTTTTTAACTTAGCCTGTATAAAATATGTTTACAGTCATTTGAAATTTTTTGGTCGTTCATTCTGCAAGTTAGAGTGTGATGAGGTAGCGCTCTTGTAATATTCGCAATCCTTCTAAAATATTGTAAATTGTTTTTGATTTTCTTTTCGAAGCCCTATCGAATGACATATACTTAGCCTTTTTCATCTCTCAGTGACATGATTGAAGTGCCGCTCATTGTATTGTAATTTAATTCATGATAGGATAGATGAGTTTTCAGCTAAATAATATCTGAAATCAAGTTAAGTAATCCGGAGTAAATCCCCAGTCTTGCAGATATTTTTCACTTGGTACAATGCAAAAGCGTGGCCACAAAACGATGATATAATTTCGACGGTGATTTTTGCGGTACGACGCCGCAGTATAGTACTGTCTGTGGCCACGCTGTAACGCGTGGTCCATGATAAAAATATGTTTTATAGCCCGCTATCGCTTGTAAATTAGACCACACGCTAGAGTTACGCAACTCCCTGTTTAGGGTATCTCTTTCTACTGCTAATATAAAATGCAACGACTTTTTTCTCCTACTGTATGTACTTGGTTATTGATTAAACCATTCCAGTATTAAAATGATTTTAATAGTTTTTAATATTTTACTGGGTATGTTGTATTAACTATTGCATATAGGACTACAGTATGGGGTTCTTTAAGAAAGGAGTGTATACCTTTTTAAAGGGTCGGCAACTCCAGGGGTGTCACATGCGCGCATGTGACACCCCTGGAGTTGCAGGCTGCGATGACTGCTTACCATCAGGCGGACCGTACGCTTGTTTGCCACTGACGTGGTAGGTATGAAAAAATATCCATATTATATACAGGATGTTTCTATTGATTTCCGTTCCCTCAAGCATATAGCCGTGTATAGTCATAGAAACGAGGAGCATATTATTTACTTTTTCAAACTTCAAGAAAAAAAATTTTTTTGCATTTTCATACCATGTATTTAATAATATCACCAAGGGTGAATGAGAAACGGCCTTAAGAGTTAATGTAGTTTAAGCAAAAGTTAATGTCAAGTATGACAATTCGGAATTCGAATGACACGCACGTCACCATTGTTTAATTGTTAAGGATCTTTTATACTAGGGCTGTGAATTAACGAAACTAAATTATTGAATATTCTCGAAATGATACGAATCGGGTACCAGTGTCTTAGGAAAGATTACTTTATTTCATCTCAGGATTGTACCCTCGCAATTAAGAGGGCGCAGTACGCTCGGTTCTCCATACAAACGTATTTACGCTCTCATTTTAAAACGCCATCCTAGAATAACATGAAACTTTGTATACACAATGGGATCCGGCAAATCTAGGTCAAAAATTAGTTTCTGTTGCTAGAAATTGTAAAAGAAAAAAAATACAGCGGTTTTTTGAGTTTTTACGGCTTGTCTGAAAACCTTAATAATCACTGTATTTTTTCTCCATTATAATTTCAAGCAACAGAAACTAATTTCCGACCTAGATATGCCGAATTCCATAAGATTCACGTTATTCTAGCATGGCGTTTTAAAATGAGAGCGTTAATACGTTTGTATGGAGAACCGAACGTACTGCGCACTCTTAAGGAGTTCATACCATCATCCCTCTAGCGTCGTCTCGGTTATATTCTAGAGGAGCCCGTGCTCCGTTTTGTCACTTAATCAGGACTTAGCGTAGGCAGTAGTTTTACGAAAGCGACTGCCATCTGACCTTCCAACACAGGGGGAAAACCAAACCGGTTTCCCGATGTTTTCTTTCATCGAAAAACTACTGTTGGTACAAAGATCAAGGACAAAGGTCGCTTCTTGAACTAGTAACTTTTATACTCGTAAGACTGAGAAAACATTTTTATATATATACGCGCTAGGGTTCGAACTTGCGACCTCCAGATTGAAAGTCACGTGCTTTACCGTTCACCTTTAGATGCTTCCAATAACCTATCATAAACCTGATCAATAAAGGTTCTTAACTTACATGTACTATTTTTCAGCTTGACGTCACCACACTGGCGGCCATTTTGTCCTCCAAACCTGAAATTCAACACAATAAAGTATTAATAAATAGTTGTCAGAAACCTATATTAGGTTATAATCGTGGGTTTGGAACGTTGGGCCGGATATAATAGTGACAAAACTTTGTAACATGTTAAATTGCATGATCTTCCCTTTCTTTACTTAAATGTCCGCAGGAAGCTCGTTTCTCCATAAAAACGTAGTATCGCTCTCATTATAAAACGGCATGCTGGAATGACATGAAACTTTGTATACACAATTAGATCCAGGATATCTAGGCCGGGAATCAGTTTTTGACGCTTGAAATTTAATGGTGAAAAATACAGCGATTATTAAGGTTTTGATAAGACCTAAAAAACTCAAAAACTCTCTGTATTTTATTTCTATTACAATTACTAGCAACACAAACTAATTTCCGGTCTAGATGTGGTGGATCCTTTTGTGTATACAAAGTTTCATGTTATTTCAGCGCGGCGGTTTAAAATGAGAACGAAAATACGTTCGTGTGGAGAATCCAGTTCAGTCAAGTGTGCGGGGGACCCTTAAGGACTACAATACAAGTTTGTGGCTCTCGCAGTGGAGACGCTAGGCCCTTGATCTGCCGACATGAAGGCTTTGAAAAAGGCACTGTCAGAACGGCTGGTCGATTCTACAGGGGACCTCAGGGCTGGCGCGTACTTCACTCAGCGTATCGCCCTAGCGGTGCAGAGAGGCAAAGCCGCCAGCATAATGGGGTCCATGCCGCAGGCGGACCTGTTAGACGGGGTTTCCTTTTTATGATTGGAGATTTTTTGATAGGTAGGTTTAATATTAACTATATCTTTACTTAGTTTCTAAGTATGAATTTATTTTTAGTTTAATTTTAGTGTTTTGTTTAATGTTATGTAAGTAATTAAATTCTTTCACGTTATTTAAAAGAAATAAAAGATTGAGCTGTTTAATCGGTAGGGAAACATTACAGGCTTTATTTTTTTATATTTAGCGGGTTCTATTCCCGGTTCAGACAGGTTATTTTTATTCAAAATTCACGCAAGAAATGCAGTTCCTATTGCTTTTAAAATAAAGAATGAAGTCTCTTGCAGTAAAATGTTGTCTACATATTTAATGTACTTTTCTCTATAGGCTAACTTCCAATATTATTACACGAGCCTGTTAATATAATTACGTAATATGTCGAAAATCAGAAAGTCGTTTGAAACTTTACGAAGATACGTCCTTTAACCATAGGATTTGCGAGTGAAATAATATATACAATACGTCTGCCGATACACAGACAGCCAGCACTATAAATATTACAATTTTCGGCCTTATGTACAAGGAATAAGCGCTAGATTGCATACATATTATGAAGCTGACTGCACATAATTATATGAATGGTCATGAATAATATATCGAGGAGCAGACTGTTTGTTCATCTATTTGACTGGTTGTATATCACACATTGTGATACGTTATAGATAATAACAGGCATATTGTGATTAGATGAGAGATTTTGCTTGTAATATCTTGTAAGGAAGTGGCGTTGGATCAGGCCTTAACGAGTAAAACGTTATGCAAATAAGCGATATTATAACGATATATTTCGTTAGTGTTTAAAATTTCGTTATAATCATAATATTTCTCATAACGGTATTTCATATCATAACAAAATGAAAATCATAACCTTATATGATAAAGTTATTAGTGTTATTACAACGTTATAATATCGTTTAAGATGGTGGCGGTGACGAAAATGACGTGCTTGAGTTTGACGTAAATGTCACAGCGCACGTAAGAGCGAGACTGTCTGCAAGACAGATATAGATATAACGTTATTATAGCGCTTCACAAAATATCGCTATATATATATATAATCTGCCAAAAAATTGTTGTAATTAAAAAAATTGCAACACTGTAGTGTCATCCCTTTCAAATCAATATAGGAAAAAAGGGACGACACTCCAGTGTTGCCAATTTTTAATTTCTACACTTTTTGCCACACCATATATTGCTTTTTATTTATAACGATATAATGGATACCGCTATAAATGCGCGCCAAATATCGTTTTAGGTAAAGCCTTTTATTGACAAAGTAGCGTTATGAATCATAACGATATGCAAAAATAGCGCTATTTCAAGGCCTGTTGGATTGGACACGCGCTTCGAAGCTCGGATAACCACCTGTCGAATCAGGGTCTACGCAGGCAATCTACCGGTAGAAGACGGTCGGGGCGTCCTCGGACCACATGAAGGCGATCAGTTGAGAAGGCTGGCTCAACTGGTCTCGGCTGGAAAGGGTTGGAAGAAGTCGAGCAAGATCGAGACAAATGGAGAACTATTCTGCGAGCCCTATGTCCTTAATGAGGGACGACAGAAACACAACATCATCATCTTGTAATTACACGATTTTGGGCAAAAAAGGGGCTTAATTCTTTCAGATTTCATGTATGTATGTGTTTCTTATTCCGCTAGAACTTCTCAACGCCTGGACCTGGACGATAAACCTTAATGTGGGAAAACAAACCACCGACGTCTGAAAAGTAACATTTCAATGGTAAACAAAGTATATGAATTAGAAGAATTCGGTTTTTTAAGCGTTTTCCGACAAGTGAAAATCGGACAATTGTTTTTCGAAACTTCGATAGGTTACGTTTCCATACTCAACCCAATGTGCAAGTTACATCGAATCAAGTCAGTCAGAATTCTAACTTCAAACATTGGATCTGAACTGTGAGTAACTAGATTATTTACGGAATCTTAAATGCGACCTTTAGAAGTCCCGACGCGCTTACATAATTCAGATTTCTCATCCGACGCTCTCGCAGTAATATCTGCCGTTTTATGTCCTCAATTGACAGTTCCCCCATTTTATTTTGACAGGCGTGACGTTTTATTAAAACTTTAGCGTTTGATTAGAGCTTAACGAATTTTTTTATGTAACATTTTCTTTTATTGAAATTAGGTGTAATATTTCATGGCATTTTACTATTTTACTGATATTTGGCGTTCAGAAAGAAAATTAATGTCAATAATGTTATAGAGAGATATTTTATAGGGTGCTTTTATCATGGAGACATGAAATGCAAGAGTTATATTTATTTTACTTTTTATTTTAGTCTACGAATATGTCTTCACAATGTTTCAGGTTCGCAGACTAGGATAAATGGAGCTATTTTGATCAATAATAATGATGCATATCAGCAGTAATATTGGCTATGTGCGAAGTAGGTGGTGGGGGTAAACTAAGCGATCGCAGCGCACACCATGGCAGAAATGTGCAATTTCCGGGGACTTATATGTCAAATTTACTTCGACGTTTCCTATTGGTTTCCTACAATTCGTTTCGTTTGTATTTATTGTCTTATTTATTTCAGTCAAATTTCCAGTAAGGGGTCTTACTCGCTTACTAAAATAAATTAAATATTCATGTGTCATTATTTGACATCTCTGAGTTTGACATTGCCCTGGGACCCGTGACGTTTGACGTTTCTGACGTGCACATAGCCAATAGGCAAGTACCTAGATTTAAGGGGGCTACATACGTTGTTCGTCTATTTGACGAGTTTTGAATTAATATCCGCCCGTCAAAACTAAAGATATATTTATGGCACTAAAGATTATCGGTTCTTTAATCTTTTATCTACATTTTCAAGAGCCGAATTCGGAAAAAAGTGATTACTTATTTTTTATGATTTATTCAAACATGGTCCAAAAAGCTCCATTTTCGATATAAGTATGTTGTTTATGCACTTATGTATATGGAATATACACATAACTGTTTCTTATTGACGTCTCTCAAAACTTAAGAGAGATTTTTATTATTAACTTATTTTCACAAAAGTTACGTCCAAAAAATGGTTTTTTGGCCTAAAATTGCTGCCATCTCGAAAACAGTGAGTTTTTAAGGAAATCTGAGATAACATTTCGGTAAACCTCGTTGTTGTTAATACGATAAGCCATAAAAAACACGAGAAAATGGAGAGTTAGAGATTGAAGATCATTGGGACATAGGAGCCCCTTAATGAAATAAACAGCAATATTGACGACCACTAGGTCTTTTAAAACGGCGGGCAAACTAAAAAAATATGAATAAATTTCATTCGTATGTACGCAATTTAGTCCCGTTTACCAATAACAATCTTTGGATTCTTTTCTATGTATGTCCTGGGTATGTCCTAAAACTACTACCAAGGCCACCGGGGGTTGGGCAGCAGCATCCCTGGAATGCGGTGGAGATACTGCGATCGCCAACCCGCATGCCAAGCGTGGCGATTATGGCATTTACCCCCCATGAAAGTGGGGGAGGCCTATGTCCTGCAGTGGACGTCTATGGGCTGATATGGTGGTGGATGTGTCTGCTATAATCAGGGAACTATTCATTAAGCTTGAAACGCACAGAGCGTGGCGCAGCGTTGCTGCGGTACGGAGGCGGTTTTTCGCTAAAGCGAACGCGGTCCGGGGCATGTCGCACCAAAAATCAACGTGGTATTCGGTATCGTGATAGAGCGGAGGCGGCGTGTGACATATGAAGCAGTAATCGACAGTCGACAGTTTCGGAAAGATCAAAAATGCTAAACCGCCTCCGCCCCGCACCGCGCCGCGCCTGCTCTGTGCGTTTTGAGTCTTATAGTCGAGAAACATAATTGTCTGAGGATCAGTCCTTATTTTCCTAATCTAGTCAGACAGTTCATCACCATCATCACCATGATTTTCAGTCTGTACCTAATCGCACACTGCAGATCATAAGCCTCTCTTCGAGTACGCCACTCACCTCGATCTCGAAGAACGTATAATTTTCCAAGGCACGCTCTTAAGCCTAAGTGTCACAAATATCATACCTGACTGGCAAAATGTCGGTTTCCAAACGCTAATAAAAAGGAAATTACTAGCAAATCAGGTCTCAGTAACTTAGGCAGTACTTGTTACATATGATCGAAGTACTAAAACCGTACTAAAGGGTAAAGGGTTGGCAGCAGTAAAACGAAGGGTTACGTACTCGTAAAAACAGCCAAAGATTATTCTCATATTTTTTGCTTGCCTCAATGTCAGAATCGTGGATGTGGCATTGTTGTAAAACCATTTTAGTTATTCGGTAACGCAGAGGAGGAACTACGAGAAAATAAAAATAATAAATCTATTGGGGGACAATCTTTCACAAATCGAACTAGTCCCAAACTAAGCGAAGCTTGTATACTAGATGGGTACTAGACGGCGATATGAGGCGGCCCGAAAGCACGTTGCTACGCCTTCTCCAAACTTTAGTAAGTCCTGGTTCCTCATAAACTTCGGAAGATTTGCTATCTCGGTAGACGTTACGTATATTCAGGCCCTCTTGTTCATTTTCATGTATTCCTATAGAGAATTTATTGAACCATGATAACATCATTATCCTCATAGCGTTTTTCCAATGTTTTCGGGTTTGTTAAATGCAGAATACTTTTTCGTAAATTACACATTTCGCCCATGTTTTATTTCCTATATCTATTTTTATTTTGAAACCTGACATCTCGCGTGGCTTGACCATATAGACACATATGTTTAATGCCTTTACGTGCGATTTTTTGCTACAAGGCGGAACAATGCTGTTATGCGCCACGAATGGGTTTAAATAGAAAGAAGACAATTAATAAATGTATGTATATATATATGACTATATTTAATGATTTCTTACCTTTTTAAGGATGGTATTTCTTAATACTCGTAGTCCTGGAATAGGCTGCGTCTGAAAACAACTTGTGTACAATTTTAAATAATTTATCAGAAAATTCGTGGCCGCTCAGTAACATTTTCATGATAAAACCTTTTATAAACTCTTCTAGTCACGTAAGGTATAGACTTTAGTTCTAAGGTTAGTCCATTTGATGGGTCATTTCGCTTTTAAGGGTTTTTAAAGTTTCTTACTTATTAAATAATGTTTTTGATGTCAAACACAGATCTAATTTAATTGACATTTTATTGCTTTTCCCAAAAGTGGCTTATAAAGAATGCTTGTGGCATGGCAGCAAGTCCTTCTTTTGTGCAATATATATTTAAGGCGATGAACGTTAGACAAGGGTCGGTGCATAGAAGAACTGTGCAAAAAATACGTATATACTTAATGTCACCGTAAAATGGCAATAAATATTTAAAGCGTTAGATAATATACCGTTAGATAATAATCTATCTAGCGAAATAGTAAACTGTCGAACGATTATAATCAACCGAAAAGTAAAATTGCAAATACCGTTCGATTTCAATTTTTTTTTTATGGTAGACTGACCTGCGATTGGCCTTAGTCTCACCTGATGGAAAGCGATGACAAGGCCTAAGATGTTGCTCACTGATTCAGTAATAGCCTATTCACTCTTGTCTTGAAGAGACCCAGATTGTATGTATCAGGAAATACAGACGGCGGCAGCAAATTCCAGTCCTTAGCTGTTCGCATTAAGAAAGAAGAAGCAAATCGCTTCGTGCGAATAAATGGTAGGCTGACAACGTAAGGATGCAACCGCTCACCGCGTCTGGACGTCCGGTAATGGAATGGGGAAGGCGGAACTAAGTCATGTAATTTTTATATTATATGTATTATGTTGATACATTTCACAGCGAAGATAATATTTCCAGCGTCTTCATTTTCATACAATGAGTTACTTTTACGTTCTAAAATAGAATTTTTATCTGCAACTTACCGAGGGGTACTGGGATAGTTCAAAATTTCAGTAAAAACTATAAAGAAACTCAATCTCAGATTTACTGCCAACATGGTACACATTCGAATTTGTGTCACTGAAAATTCGTATGTGAATAAAGTTTTACGATTATTTCATCTTTATCTGAAATATGCGCATGCTAGTGTAGACGTGATAAAATTTGAGGTAAATTCAGATGTGATATGCATATATTTCGCTTCACATTTTATGTTTTTGATGGTAGGAATACCAATCCAGTCAAATTTTTTTGCTAGGCAAACCGTGTGCTTTTTTTCAATATCAATTATGTAATCATTGTCATAATGAGATGAGGGTATGTATTGCTTGAGCCAGATCTTGCTCTATAAGTACCTACATCATCAGTAGCTTTTGTGTCCATTATAAAGTACACAAGCAGTACCAAGTAGACAGAAGTCTTTCGTGGCTGTGTAAACCAATGCCATCCATCTGGAAATGGACGGACGGAAATCCTTACAATATTTTATACATGTCATACTATCAGATTCCTATGAATTATGTCCCCTTTTCAAGTGTTAAAATCTTTTTATGACTAGTTGGCGAAGTTTGAAGATTGTTCAACACATTTTGTACTAGACACTACTCATGAATCTTTTGCATCTTCACGTTTCGTAGCATATTTTATTTGAAGCTTACTGTACTTTTATGATGCACGTTTTTGCAGTATGCTGTACTTTTTATTATGTTATTTCTATGATCCAGAAAATAATAAGAAAATAATACGTTTGTAATATTTTAACATACATATAGCAGTACTCAAAAGCTTAAAAAAAGTGATACTCAATAAATTGTCAGCCAACAATTTAAAGGGCATCTCAACAAAAACATAAAACAATATCAAACCCTAGTCTTAGCATTATCTCCACTACAATAACTAGGCGTAGATTTCTTTGAACTCCATTATCCTCAGTCCACAGATATATCAAAATGTCTAACACAACCCTGAAATGCCAGCCCCGTTTTATCCCTTAAAATGATCGAACTAGGCCCAATTATGAGCCTAGACGTCTGCCAGACGGTACATAACCTTGTCTAGCCTATAATCCAGGCCACTCGTGCTCGCCAGTAACTATTAATCATTACTTACATATGTAAATAAGTTTTTTTCCCAATGGAACGGGCCAGAAAAATCTACTCCGCAATTATAGCAATGGTGGCCAAATGGGAGCACAGAGTGGCCTTATTTATTGCATCCTATAATGCCTTGAAAATGCATTTCACTGGTCGTATATCGTGGCCTGACAGTTTTTATATGTCCTCGCATGAGACGGGCAAACTACGAGTGTATATTCGAGATTTCACATAAGTTTTAGTGTCGTAGTGGAGGGTATTAGACGTTTGTGCTAGTTTCTAAAGATTACCAACAATGTAAGACGATTTCTGTGACCAATTCTCGGCAAACTCAGCTTAACTTGTACCGTCAAATTTATAAATATATTTACGTTCCCAAAGTGACATAAGTATCTGTACTCTCTTACGCCCTTGTGATAAACGTCAGTTTCGTATATTTTTAAGCAATCCCATTTTTAATAAAACAAAAAAATATTTTTTTCAATTACTGCGATAGATGCAATTGATATTCACTGTACTGTATATGTTCCTATGATGACATAATCATTTAGGTGAAATAAGGGGAGTTTTTTTAATGATTTTACTTTAGTCTTGAATAAAATTGATTTAAAATTCAACATTGTTAATATTAATATATCATGTCGGGTCATATTTTAAGCATTAAAACCTTAAGTTTCTTGGCACGTGGTTGGGATCTCAAGCATTGAATTAGGCTAAAGTCGATTATGGAAATTTTGGGGAATTTAATTCACACACTTATGAAAATTCCTATGCATATTGGCCGTAGATTCAGGGACGTTGACTTTGAAATATGACTTAATTATTTTAACTCTATTCGTCTTAAATAAAATGCTGAAACAACCTTACAAAAACAGGCCATGTGCGAGTCGGACTCGCGCACCGAGGGGAACCCTCGGTAATAAATATTTTTATTTCGCGATGTAAGTAAAAAAAATCCTTTTCGCAAATTTTCCTTTGTTTGTACTATAAGACGTTGCTTCGTACCAAATTTCAAGACTCTGAGTTCACGGGAAGTATCCCGTACATTTTGATTCCCTTGCGAGTGTCGAAAATTTGCAGAAATTTGCGGCATAAACGGCTGTATCTTTTGATTGCGTTAGCTAAGAAGTTTGATTTTTCACAGTTCCAAGGGACAGTAGACCTGAGTATTTGACATAAATTCCAGCTTGATACCTCCACGCGTTCCTGAGAAAAAGGGCCTTGACAGACAGACGGACGGACAACAAAGCGATCCTATAAGGATTCCGTTTTTTTCCTTTTTAGGTACGGAACCCTAAAAATACGTAACCCATAAATAGAACTTACGACAATAGACGGAAAACATCAAACTTCAACTTATTATGCTATTTTAAATATATTTTACACCACACCTTGCCAAAAAGCGCATTTTTCCGCACGCTGTGCGTACGGAAAGACCCACATTTTGGCCAAGTGGTGACGTAAAATTGTGTACAAAACACGGGTCGTAAAACAGAAAGCCCTCGCTCGCATATTTATGACCCTCGCCTGCGGCTCGGGACTCAAACATCTGCGATATCGGCCTTTCTTTGTTTTACAACCCTTGTATCGTAAATAGCTATAAATACATCGTTGAAAAAAGGACTCAGTTTAAGCACAGAATATTATGAAGTCAGTAGACTCAGTAGTCATATTTTCCTACAAACTTTATACTAACCGAGCGTTTTGATGTTTCGTAATAAGTTGCTGATTTGACTACGATTGTCAGTAGGATACCGCATACCTATCGTTAATTCTCCTTTGAACACCACTATACATCTTCAGGAAAAATAATCTACGTACCGTAAAATCGGGTGAGTAGGGACAAAACTGACATTCAAACCTCGACAACATTTTATTTTTACATATGCAAACTGAATGGTGTATAAGTATAATAAGTGTTCCGGACGTTTGCATTTTAGTTTTTATTTTATTTTGGGCGGTTCCATTTCATAACTTTGACGATAAACAGGAAATCCCACCTCACCCCGTAATCCCTCGTAATTGGGGTGAGATGGGATTTCATACAAAGGTGATTTTGGAAGATTGTTGGATCGTTTTTTATTATTATGAGTATTACTATAGCTCCATTTTAAATTGGAATACATTATTTTGTAGCAGTAGCCTTAAAATCCCATCTCACCCCCCTTTCATCCCTTCTCTCCCCATTCATAACCCAACTCTCCCCGCGAACCCTACTCACCCCATTTTACGGTATAAGGGAGTTTAAATCTGTGTTTGACTTTTCTATATACAACAGGGACCTGCCCCCTCCGCTTTACGGTAGCTTGGCTTAAATGAGCATCTTGATTTTGAGCATAGCCAGGGGCAGGGGCAGGGGCAAGGGCAGTGTGTGTGTGTGTGTGTGTGTGTGTGTGTGTGTGTGTGTAGACAGTGATCGTAACATTTGTAGCATTTTCGGTGCAGCGTGGTGATAACGGAATGGGGATAAATGATTTCAGTTGTTATGATTAATTAGCGGTAAAAACGTTAATTTTAACCTTAATTAACCGTTTAAATTGTATTTGTCCTTACCAACTCCGTTAAGGCGAAGGGTAGGGCAAGGCATTCTCCATACAAAGGTTGTGCAAGTTTTTTTCGTTAGTTTCGGCACTAAAGCATTTAATTTTATTTTTTGTTGGTACATATTGGATATACCCAGAATCTGATGTAGAAATTTTGTTTTATTTCCAAAAACAAAAAAAATACAAAAAATAATAAAAAATAAAAAAGAAAAACATCAAGTCATAGCTAACAGAGAAATAAGCATATTGACCAAAAATAATAACAGTACCGCTAACACAAAGGAATAAAAACGTGCACAAAGTTTGTATAGAGATAGCTTGCCTACCCTTTCGCCTTAAAACCACGACGCTGCACCGAAAATGCTACAAAAGTTACTATCACTGGTTATAGGGGATATATATGCGTGATGACGATAATGAATGGTGTTGTTCGTCATGAGGAAGAAGAGTAGGAATGCGAGCATAGTGCGGGCTCTATAGGTAGTATCTTGGCTTGTATAAGTATCTTGAAGTAGCATTAAGCTTGAAGTAGTAATTGAGGGGCAGTAGGGTGTATGAGTGAGTGTTATAGTGGACCCTTACGCGCAATTTTTTTGTAGAAATGGTGTTGTTCATTTGTGACGGAGAAAAGTAGAGAGTGCGGGCATAGCGGGGGGCTCTAAAGTAGTTTGGTTCGTGTATAATGTAATGAACTTAGAACGTAGCGAAGGGCAGTGGTGTGTATTAGCGTGTTATATTTGATTGACCACTATGGCGTAGTCATGTTGCTGCGTGAGGGAGAAGTGGGGATTGCGAGCTTGGCGGTTTGGCTGTAAGGTAGAGGTTAGTGGGTATGAGTGTCTGAGGGGGGGCTCTAGTAGCTTGGCTCGTATATCTTGAACTTTGAGTATGAGAATGTAAGGGAGAACAATGGGGAATATGAGCGTAGCGAGGAGCTCTATAGCAGTGTGTATGAGTGTGTGTGGACCTCTATGTGCAATGGCGATAATCTCGCGCATGGCGTGGTCGTGTTGCTCCGGCGCGGGCGCAGGGTCGGCCGCTCGCTGCAGGATCTTGCGGACCACGTCGCGGGGCGGCGCGCGCAGCGGCGTCGGCCGCGATGTGAGCCCCAGCTGAAACAATATAGTTAGGCTAATTCCAGGATAGATGGCACACTTTTAGAAATTACTTTACACCACACCTTCGCGTCCGGAAACCTACGTGGAACGGTAGGTTTGGAACCCTAAAAATACGTAACCCATAAATAGAACTTACGACAATAGACGGAAAACATCAAACTTCAACTTATTGTGCTACTTAAAATATATTTTACAGCACAACTTGCCAAAAACGAAAACAAAGACGCTGCGCGTCCGGAAAACCCACTTTTTGGCCAAGTGGTGAAGTAAAATTGTGTACAAAACACGGGTCGTAAAACCTCGGATTCGTATTAGTGGACCTGTCGGACGTTAAAATATCGATTTTGAACGAAATCGGGTTGGAAATGAAGAAAATCAATATGGCTGCCACTTTTTTCAAATTTTACCTTGGATTCGTATTAAGAATTCTCTCGGACGCTCAGATATCGATTTTGAACGAAATCGGGAAGGAATTGAAAAAAATCAATATGGCTGCGACTTATTCCATATTTTACCTCGGATTCGTATTAAGAGACATCGTGGACGCTCAGATATCTATTTTGAACGAAATCGGGACGGAAATGAAGAAAATAAATATGGCCGCCAGTTTTCAAAATTTTACCTCGGAGTCGTATTAGGGGACCTCTCGGACGCTCAGATATCGATTTCGAACGAAATCGGGTCGGAAATGGTGAAAATCTATATGGCCGTTACTTTATTTAAAGTACCTCGGATTCCTATTAAGAGTCCTCTCGGACGCTCAAATATCGATTTTTGTCGAAATCGTATCGGACGGCACTGATTAATAAAACCACTTACAATACATTGAATCAAAAAAGGTCGTATCTTCACCTTTAGACCTTATAAATAACCTACATGCCAAATTTGGTATCTCTCGCACCAGCAGTTTGGGCTGTGCGTTGATATGTCACTCACTCAGTCAGTCAGTTTCTTTTTGCAATTTGGCACAAACTTTTAAAAGTTTTTATGTCCGCAATATTAAATTTCAAAAACAATGTCATTTTTTAAATTAACGACCAAAAAAAACGAAACCCAGATTAATATTTGGACATTCCAACCCCCTCGATCCAAACATAGTGGATGGTATTTTACGTCCTCCACGTGGGATTTTAAAATCTATGTTGTTTTCGTTATCAGTGACGGGTCACTCTTGTTTTTATCGTTTATCGGGATAAACGATAAAAACAATACCCATGTCGATTTTCAGAATTTGTCACCACATTTCCCCCTTTTAGGGGTTGATTTCTCAAAAAACCCGAAACACGTGTTTAGTCATTTATCGTTAGAAATACTCCTGTGAAGTTTCGAATAAAATAATCAAACTAATCTTGTTTCCCCATACACACTTCAAATACCCATTTCACCCCCGGGTTGAATTTTGAAAAATCCTTTCTTAGTGCACCCCTAGACCTTATAAGGAACCTACGTGCCAAATTAAGAATCTCTAGGACCAGCGGTTTGGGCTGTGCGTTGATATGTCAGTCAGTCAGTCAGTTAGTCAGTTTCTTTTTTTATATATTTAGATTATAAGTTGCTAGGAACCCTTATAGTTTAGCCATGCCCGTCTCTCTGTGTGTCTGTCCGTCTGTCTATCCGAGGCTTTGCTTTGTAATTGTTGGTGCTAGAAAGTTGCAATTTGGCATGGATGTATAAATCAAACATTTCAATCATTTTTTGACAAAGTGAATATTTTCGGAAATAATCACTCCAAAAGAAAATAAATGGTGTCCCCTGTGTGTTGGACCCATACTTCAAAAGTTCTCTTCATACTTCAAAGGCTCTAATTCGGTTTTACATTGGCTGCGAGGAGCCATTAGGCAGAATACGAGCGTAGCAAGGGGCTTTAACATTGGTTGCTGGTGCCATTGGATGGAATGAGAGCGTAGCGAGGAGCTCTTACCTTGACTGCGAGCAGTTACTGGAAGGACTGCGAGCAAAGCGAGGGGCTCTTACCTTGGCTAGTATTTGTGTCTTGATATGCTCGTCCCGGTTGGGGGAGCGGGACGGGTGCGCGGCGGTCGCCGTCGTCGGTTCCGGCGCGAGGGCGAGCGCCGCACACACGAGGAGCCAGGCGCGCATCGGCGCCTAGCCGACCGTGCTCAGCCGGGGCCATTGACGCCGCGCCAACGCGACATCTCCGCGCCTGCGCATACAAAAAAACGACATTTTTATTTTATTTTATAAAAGTGATCTTATTTATACCACGTCCGTGGCAAACAAGCGTACGGCCCGTCTGATGGTAAGCGGTCACCGCAATCTGACGCCTGCAACTCCAGGGGTGTAACACGCGCGTTGCCGACTCTTTGAAAAATTGTACATTCCTTTTTTTTTGTTTAAAAAATGGGATTGCTCTTGGCCAGCATCTAGCCAGCGGGCAAAGAATGCTTAGTGATGAATTCCTTTCTTGAAGAATCCCATAAAGTAGTTCCTCGGGAAACCTCGGCAGGGAGCTCATTTGCCTCGCCCACCACTTCTGTCCACTAGCTTCTGGATTACTTGATAATGTCAATGTGGGTAAAATACTCAGCCGTAACCACATTATTTAAGTAGTGGAAGCACTGGCCTCTAAATCTACGATAGGCATTTCCCGTACAACCAATCTGACCATAATAGTCTAGAGCCTGATAGAAGATGCTAATGGAAAAAAAATGGCACTTGGACCAAAGAAGTAGTCTACCCGACACAACGCAAAAGAAGGATGCCAATCAGGCCTTGAAATAGCGCTGTTTCCGCATATCGTTATGATTCATAACGCTACTTTGTCAATAAAACGCTTTACCAAAAACGATATTTGGCGCGCATTTATAGCGGTATTCATTATATCGTTATAAATAAAAAGCAATATATATATAGCGATATTTTGTGAAGCGCTATAATAACGTTATAGGCTATCTCTGCTTCGCACACAGTCTCGCTCTTACGTGCGCTGTGACATGTACGTCTAACTCGAGCACGTCATTGTCGCCACCGCCACCATCTTAAACGATATTATAACGTTATTATAACATTATCATATAAGGTTATGATTTTCATTTTGTTATGATATGAAATATCGTTATGAGGAATATCGATTATGATTATAACGAAATTTTAAACACTAACGAAATATATCGTTATAATATTGCTTATTTTCATAACGTTTTAAAGGCCTGGATGTCATAAATTTAACATGTTTCTGAGTATGTATATCTGTATGTGGTACCATAGCTCTTTAGCGGATTAGCTGATTTGACTGTGTTTTTTATTTGAAAGCAGGTTTTCTATCGATGGTTCTTAGTCATGTTTTATCAGAATCGGTAAAGCCGTTTTTGAGATAATTAACTTTGAATTAAAAATGACGGGGGTTTTCCAACTTTTCTAAGTTTGTTTGTTGTACGATCTTACTATTATTATTATTTATTATACAGGAGAGCAATGTTTCCGTCCTTAATTTTTACTACGGATGCGAAGTATGAACAAAAATAATAACCGTGAATATTATCTCGATGCTTAAGAGTGCGCAGTACGTTCGGTTCTCCATACAAACGTATTTACGCTCTCATTTTAAAACGCCATGTTAGAATAACGTGAAATTTTGTATACACAATGGGATTCGGCATATCTAGGTCGGAAATTAGTTTCTGTTGCTTGTAATTATAATGGAGAAAAAATACATCGATTATTAAGGTTTTCTTACAAGCCGTAAAAAACTCAAAAAACCGCTGTATTTTTTTTCTTTTACAATTTCTAGCAACATAAACTAATTTTAGACCAGATATGCCGGATCCCATTGTGTATACAAAGTTTCATGTTATTCTAGCATGACGTTTTAAAATGAGAGAGTAAATACGTTTGTATGGAGAACCGAGCGTACTGCGCCCTCTTAAAAGAATCGTTTCGGCGTTTGCGCACAACTATTGCGACCTAATTATCAGGCTCGGTGAAGAAAATCTTATGAGTTTCCTAAGAACTATGCGGCGACAGAACGCTGTTAAATTTAAGGTTGCCGGTAGGGGCACACCACTAGGCTCACGCTCGTGGCGTCTGTTACAAACCCCAAAATATTAAAAATGAAAAATCGGCCAAGAGCATGTCGGGCCATGCTCAGTGTAGGGTTCCGTAGTTGCCCGATGAACCTTACTTTAATAAAATCAATAACAAACTTTCTTAGCGTTTCATACGTCTTTTACTAAGACCGGAAGACTTTAGGACAGGACTTGAAACCGTTTAATTTCTTCATACAAAAAACCGGTTAGGAATTTCGCTCTTTCGTTTACTATTCCATGTTTAATCAGGCAATCTAATAAAACGAAAGTCCTAACCTATAGTACATTACTATAGAGGCCGGGACGAAAGGGGTTGCCGGCCGAAGACATATATACGGCCGAGCGAAGCGAGGCCGGATAGGTCTAAGGCGGGCAACCCTAAATTTCCCGCCAAGGTATGTATAGTGCTTTTCTCAAACATGCAATGGAATAAACAACAAAAAAAAATATTTTTAATACGCATAGTGGCAGAATGTCGTGATGCCTGTGCCACAAATTTATGTGGAATGGAATTAAAAAAGAGGACTCTGCCGGCCTAGGCCTGCAAGATTTGTATGAAATTCCATTAACGACCTCTTGTCCTAGCCGCACCTGAAACGTCATACTTCGCAGCCTATTATAAGGAACATAACATCAATATTTCATTGCATGTTTGAGAAAAGTACATTACACAAACCTACATAAAGAGCATAAAATAATTCAAATTATTTGGCTATTTCGGGGTTTTTGAGATTAACCGGTTACAACCCCTGCTTTAGGATAGCTCAAAAACGGCTTAACTGATTGTGTTCCTTATAGTTTCCCCAGTTATATATGTATGTTTGTATGTTTAATATTTCTCCTGTGCCTTTTGTACATGTTGCTGCATTTGTCTACCTTTATTCATTTTTACTCTCATTTCCTCAAAGGTTAACTGGAAGAGATCCCTTAAAGGGATAAGTTCGCCTTTGTACTTTACTTTTCCTTTTGTATCTGTTGTGTTTTTGTACAATAAAGAGTTTTACTACTACTTTTAATTTTCATTGAAAGTTTTTATTAATCTTTACTTACATGCTTTTTTAAATATTTTTTAGACCCGTTGTTCAAAAGTGAGAGGGGGGGGCACATTTTTTTTCTTTTGGTGTGAATATTTCCGAAAATATTCACTTTATAATAAATGTTTGATGAATACCTGCATTCAGTTTGAAAGACCTATCCAACAACAACTTACACTGTAGGATACACACACACACGCTATTCATCCCACTTTACGTGTAGGGGAGGTACCCATAATTATTTTTTTGATTTTATATTACGACTAATATAAATCAATAAAAGTGACTTATTGATTTATATATCCGTACTAAATTGTAGCTTTCTAGCACTAACAATCACAGAGCAAAGCCTCGGACAGACAGACGGACATGGCGAAACTATAAGGGTTCCTAGTTGACTATGGAACCTTCAAAAAACCGTGTGATGTACAACTCTTTACAAATACAAATAGACACAAAACCAATCCGGTTTGAATGTCTAATTCAATCAATGCATTCCAATCAATGTACGAGTTGTTTTGTTTATTTTATAATCTGTGTTTCCCAACAATAAAAGTAAAAATCAATAACAGACCTTTAGCAAATAACAGGCTCTCTAGAGGTTTAAAAAATTCTTGTAGGACTAAGAGGAACCTTTATTTTAACCTAAAAAAAACTAAAATCAACATTTAGGTTAAGAAAAAGCAGTATAACAGATATCGATACATACTAAAAAAATGTATATTGTTTTCAAAAAAAATTGAAAATACAAACTACATTCAAAATAGTAAAAATAAATGTCTTGCAACTTGGAATGTCATTTCTAGCACCACGTCAGACATTTCACACGAAAAAGACATACTTAGAATAAAGTCAGATAATAAAATATTTTCTAGTCCTCAGGACATATGCGATATTTTTAATAATTATTTTATAGAATCGACAAAGTCCAGTAATGTATCACCGAGCTCTTCTTACAAACCTGTCTCAGTCAGAAAGGGATCCTCACTAAATCACGCTACTATATTTCTGAACCCGGTAAATGCCCAGGAATTGTATAAAATTATAATGTCCTTGAGAAATAGCAAGGCGAGTGGTTATGACAGCATTACTACCAAAATTTTGAAACTATGTGCCTTGTATGTCTCTCTTCCACTTGCTCATGTTATAAATTTATCATTTATCGAGGGTGTTTTCCCAAAGGAATTAAAATTTTCACTAGTCAAACCTGTTTTTAAAAAGGGCGACAGGCAGGACCCAGGCAATTACAGACCCATTGCATTAATACCTATTTTATCAAAGATATTTGAGAAGGCGTTCTATAGTAGACTGAGAAATTTCTTAAACAAGTTTGACATACTGTGCCCCGAACAATTTGGTTTCCGTGAAAAGAAGTCAACAACACATGCTAGTTTTGATTTCGTAAAATACATCACGGAAAACATCAATAATAGTGTACCAGTTGCGTCGCTTTTCTTGGACATGACCAAAGCGTTTGATTTTGTTAATCATTCTAAACTTCTGAGTAAGCTTGAACATTATGGTGTCAGAGGCAGAGCGCTCGACTGGATCAAAAGCTATTTGACGGACAGGATGCAATGTACAGAGATCAGTAGATTTATAGAAACAAATAAAGTCATTTTTAAACAAGTTTTTAGATCTCATTACAAAATCAATCATGCTGGTGTCCCACAGGGAAGCATCTTGGGCCCGCTTCTCTTTGTCGTCTACATTAATGACTTGCCAAACGCAACACCTAATAAAGTTATTATGTTTGCAGACGATACGACCATCATGGTAAAGTGTAATAATAGGATAACTTTCAATCAAGACATTAATAATTCTTTAAATGACATTATCAATTGGATGGAAATGAATGATTTAAAAATTAATATAAGTAAAACTAAACTTATGCAAAGTAACTCTTATAATTCAAATAATATACCAATTAAAGTTCAATACAAAAATGAAAATGTTGATCAAGTAGCGTCTGTCAAGTTTCTCGGATTCACCATAGATAACCACCTGAACTGGAAAGGTCATATCGAGCAGATTTGTAACAGACTAAACCGATTTGTGTTTGCCCTCCGAAGACTGAGGGATACTGTCTCTGTGGAAGCTGCACTGACGGCTTATCATGGGTATGTGTCTTCAGTTCTTCGTTATGGCCTGATTCTGTGGGGTAACTCTGTCGATGTAGAACGAGTCTTCATAATCCAAAAGAAATGCATTCGTGTTATTTGTAATGCTTGGTCCGACGATTCTTGCGTCCCCTTGTTTAAAAAATTACATATTCTTCCTTTACCCTGCCTTTACATAAGAGAAATATGTGTCTTTGTGAATACCCACCGAGCTTTATTTAAAAAAAGAGGAGAAATAATACACAGAGTGACCCGACAAAAAATAATGAACTTGCTTTACAAGCCACGAGCTCACAAAATGATTTATGCTAAAAACATATTTAACATGTGCATAGTGTTATATAGTAAACTACCGGAGGAAATACAATTACTGCAGGGCAATAGTTTTAAAAACAAAACTACGAGCTGGCTCCTAGACAAATGCTTTTATAGTGTAAAAAAATATCTAGATCATGTTTGAGATTGTTATTTAAATGAATTATTCCTGTTGACATTTGTATTATTATTTATTACAGTTCTATGACTGTTTTTCTTTGTTTATTGACATTGTATCATTTAATTATTTTATTTTTATACTGAATTAATAAATTGTAACGCTCCTCAACAATGTTTGCACGCCTGCATGCAGGCTGAATACACTGGACATGTATTATTACCAACATCTCAGCAACTCATGTATTCAGAGCAAATAAATTTTTGAATCTTTGAATCTTTTGAATCTAACGTAAGTCGTCATCTGTAAAAAGGAAGTTAAATGCTCATGAAAGAACTAGATGAAGTAGGTCAAAGTTGTCAATTTCATTACTCTGGTTTAAAACTTTACTCCATCTTAGCTAAATGCATCGTAGCTTCGCTACGCTGAAGTAAAGTGTATCTAAAATTTGTAAATAAAAATGTGCTTTAAGGAATATAAAACATGCTGGGATGGTAACAGTTTTTTTTTATATTCAGGGACAATCTTACACAAATCGACCTAGTCCCAAACTAAGTAAAGCTTGTACTATGGGTACTAGACCACGATATACATACTTATATAGATAAATACATACTTAAATACATAGAAAACAAAAATTTCACATTAAAGGGAAAAATTGAAAAATTTAATGCTCCGAGCAGGATTCGAAGCAGGGGTTGTAACCGCTTAATCTCAAAAACCCCGAAATAGCCAAATAATTTGAAATATTTTATGCTCTTTATGTAGGTTTGTGTACTGTATTTAGGTTAGGACTTTCGTTTTATTAGATTGCCTGATTAAACATGGAATAGTAAACGAAAGAGCGAAATTCCTAACCGGTTTTTTGTATGAAGAAATTAACCGGTTACAAGTCCTGATTCGAACCTTCAAATAATTTCAATGTTTCCCTTTAATTTGAAATTTTCGTTAGCAGCGTTACTGCTTTAGTACAAAATTAACATAGAAAACATCCAAGACCCAAGAACAAAGATCCGTGAAAAATGCACAAATAAATGCCCGGGCCGGGATTCGAACCGGGGACCTAGCTTCGGAGGCAAAGTCACTACCGACTAGGCTAAACAGGTCGTCAATTTATTTCGGAACAATTATATATGACTTTAAATAAGCACCAGTTATTCCATTCCTGAAAACTCAACTGACATATTGTAAGATTAAATTAGAATTATAATAATAATTATTATTATTGGTAGTGTCCCACTGCTGGGTAAAGGCCTCCCCCCTATGTTTCCAATATTTTCGGTCCAAAGCATCCTCTGACCATTGCCTTGAAAAAGAGTCTAGCTCGTCCCGCCATCGCCGGCGAGGTCTGCCACGTCTCAGTTTCGAGCTGCCGGTCTGCCAGTCAGTGGCAATCTTGGCCCACAGGTCACTCGGCATGCGGCAGACATGACCAGCCCACTCCCATTTCAACTTAGCTGCTTTCCGAACTACGTCGACTATTTGTGTCTTGAATTGTAATAGTTAACGCAATTTGACTGTATTAGCTACGCCAAGCAAAATCACCACTGGAAGACATTTCAATTTAATCTTAATTGTTGTCTTCAGTAAGGGGGAAATACTTCCGATATAAGCGAGATGATATTTCACGGTAAAATTTTATCGAGGAAGTAGGTAATAGCTACAGCTACTCACATGTATGTAAGTCCCATAAGAACAGTTTTTCTACAAACCGTTGACCTTCTATACTTAACTATCTACTAACTATAAACATCATCCTGTCTTACTCAAACGTGTAGAAAAAACAACCATCAAATCTGTGCAGCAAAGTTCTTTTCCTTTTGCAAGCTTCGACTTTTGCGGGCCGATTTCTGGTACTACAGAATCTCAGCTCAGAAGGGAATTATGTGTGCTCATTTTTCCTGATATTATAGGCTGTTTTGGTATTATGACTAGGCGTTCTAGTAAACTTGTAGAAAAGGAAGTATTTATTGATACCTACAGTTCTGGAGATCTAGGGAGATATTTTCTCTTTGTTAATACATAAACTTTAGCTGTGTTTGTGAAAACACTATTATTGTGTTTTTCGTGGTCGGGTTTTCATGTATAATAAGGATATAAATTATCGTGTACGAAAAGTTTCGAGCGAAGGTATATCTTAGCCTAATACAGGCCAATTCGAATAATTTGTACAACAAATTAAACTGTAGAATTTGGGTGTCTATTGAGAAGCATCCAAAATACGGGGTGCAAATTAAACGAGACTAACTACAAATAAAATTAAAGCACCTTTACGGCATTTATCCACGGTGACTCGATAAGACTACCATTAAAAAAAAAAAACTAGCATTTGGATTTCTATTGAGAAGCATCCAAAATACGGGGTGCAAATTAAACGAGACTAACTACAAATAAAATTAAAGCACCTTTACGGCATTTATCCACGGTGACTCGATAAGACTACCATTAAAAAAAAAAACTAGCATTTGGATTTCTATTGAGAAGCATCCAAAATACGGGGTGCAAATTAAACGAGACTAACTACAAATAAAATTAAAGCACCTTTACGGCATTTATCCACGGTGACTCGATAAGACTACCATTTAAAAAAAAAAAAAAAACAAAAAAAAATTAAACTGTAGCATTAGGATTTCTATTGAGAAGCATCCAAAATACGGGGTGCAAATTAAACGAGACTAACTACAAAGAAAATTAAAGCACCTTTACGGCATTTATCCACGGTGACTCGATAAGACTACCATTTAAAAAAAAAAACAAAAAAATTATACTGTAGCATTTGGATTTCTATTGAGAAGCATCCAAAATACGGGGTGCAAATTAAACGAGACTAACTACAAATAAAATTAAAGCACCTTAACGGCATTTATCCACGGTGACTCGATAAGACTACCATTAAAAAAAAAACAAAAAAAGTTTGACAGCCGCCAGCCGACAGATTTATTTGATTAGTCTTGTCAGATCGATCGATCGGTCGTTCAGTAAAGAGGGCGTATGTGGGTGCCGGCCCAATGGAAAACGTCGGGGTGGTCGTCCCAGATACCGCTGGATTGATGAAGCCCTCAAAGAGTTTGCCAACCTCAGAGTTCACTGGCGTGAGGTGGCGCATATTAGAGCAGAGTGGCGTTCTCTTGTTTCGGAGGCCAAGATCCTCTTCGGGTTATCGAGCCAGCGTAGTAAGTCTTGTCATACCAGTCCTGCTGGGTAATTAGTAATTACGCAACGTTTTTGAGCGTGCGTAAGGTAGATCAAAGTGTCATTTTCCATAGTTTTTTTTTGTTGAAATATTCGATTTTAAATTTAACAAAAAAAAACTTCTACAGAGTTATTCGTTCATTTGTCGCGCACATACTTAATGCAAATTTAAGACTTATATGGTTTTCTCATGGATAACATTGTCAGAACTGGACCAAATTAATATGGGACTACACGGGAAGCACCAGCTTTCAAATAAAAAAACAGGTAGCTGAGCTAACAAACATAATTAAAGAAAATATAACCGCCACAGCCGCCAAACTTAAAAACTTCTAACTTAAATGGGACTGGGCCAAATGGGCACAAAATCGAACACGGCGTCGCGGCAGACCTCGCCGGAGATGGCGAGATGCACTCGACGTCTTTGATCAAGACTGGTGGGAGACTGCCCAGGACAGGAATACGTGAAAGAAAAGGAGGGAGCTCGTTGCCCATCAGTGGGACACTAATGACTGTTAATAATAATTATTTATACAAAAAAAAAAACCAAATCCAATTTTGTACTTGCTTTGCCACAATTTGTGGTTTCCGTGAGCAAGCATTGCCTACAGAAAATACCCAAGTCGGCATATGCCGAATTTGATAGGCACGCTGCGTGCCTATCAAATTCGAGGAGCGCCCTCGATTCCACCTAGATCCCATCATCAGACCTTCACGAAATTTATATGGGACCAATGTCGTGGTACCTGCTTTGGAGCAAAAAAAGAATTATCTAAATCGGCCTACGTGGTCAAGAGTAATCGGGGAACACACATACATAAAAAAAAAAAACAAGCAAACATGCAGACGAACGTCCTTCCTTAACGTCCTTCCTTCTATTGAAGTCGGTAAAGATGACCTACATAGCAAAGATAACGAAACCGTGATCCCTTTAAAGAAATCTGTTAATTAATTTCACAGAAACACACCAATACCTTCTTATGTTAAAGTACTTACATGGGTTATTCGTTGCTCATATAATATAAAAACAATCGAGCAGTTTCAAGACACTTTTTAATTATGAGAATTAATTAATTAAGCTTGTTCTTAAACCCCAATGAAACTTGATAACTTTGCGAAACCGATTTGTGAATGATTTAGACAATTGTTGAAATTTTCTTTCTAACCAGTTAAGACTGCGCAGTACGTTCGGTTCTCCATACAAACGTATTTATGCTCTCATTTTAAAACGCCAGGCTAGAATAACATGAAACTTTGTATACACAATGGGATCCGGCATATCTAGGTCGGACCATAGTTTCTGTTGCTTGAAATTATAATGGAGAAAAAATACAGCGATTATTAAGGTTTTCATACAAGCCGTAAAAAACTCAAAAAGCCGCTGTATTTTTTTCTTTTACAATTTCTAGCAACAGAAACTATGGTCCGACCTAGATATGCCGGATCCCATTGTGTATACAAATTTTCATGTTATTCTAGCATGGCGTTTTAAAATGAGAGGGTAAATACGTTTGTATGGAGAACCTAGCCAGATCGAGCGTACTGCGCCCTCTTAAAGTTGATATGTGAAAGGTGTGAACCGCTTACATGCGTCCCGACGACTGAAGGCTGAAGCTCTGGGGGTTAAATATATAACCGGGACTCCCACGCAATTATTATATTAATATAAGCTAGCCCTGATAACACGGGGTTAGGGTTGCGAGAACTGGCCGGTATGAACTACGCTCTAGATATGCTATTTTATTTACGATGTTCACCTTATTGCTCACCCCTGGTATTATCTTAACGATGAGTCCCGGACCTCGTAATAATAACACGAAATCGGAGGTCTGACGCATTGCCTCGCCTAGGATGAAGAGTTGTAAAGTCAGCATCTAAAGTGTAGCATTCAAAACGTTCAAAAGTCTTTCATCATCATCATCATCATCATCATCATCATGACAGCCAAAAGACGTCCACTGCTGGACATAGGCCTCCCCTAAAGACTTCCATAATGACCGGTCCTGCGCCACCCGTATCCAGCGGACACCCGCGACCCTTACCAGGTCATCAGTCCACCGTGTGGGGGGCCTGCCCACGCTACGCCTTCCGGTACGTGGTCGCCACTCGAGAATCTTTCCGCCTCAACGGCCATCGGTTCTACGTGCTAGGTGTCCCACCCACTGCCACTTAAGTTTAGCAATTCGAAGGGCTATATCGGTCACCTTGGTTCTGCTGCGGATAACTTCATTCCTGATGCGATCACGCAGAGATACTCCCAGCATAGCCCTCTCCATTGCTCTTTGGGGGACTTTCAGCCTTCTTATGAGGCCCGTAGTAAGCGACCACGTTCCAGTACCATATGTCATCACTGTCAAAAGTCTTTACTGTAAAAGAATAAAAGCTTTTGACCCCTTCATACGCTAAGCTACTTTTGATGCTGACTGTTAGTCTACTGAGTAGAATAATAATACAGCTATTTGACATGGACCCGGGTATGTCCTAAAACTACGACCAAGACCACCGTGGGATGGGCAGCAGCATCCATGGAGTGCGGTGGAGATACTGCGATCGCCAAGTGTGGCCATTTTGGCATTTATGTAGCGTCTTCTTCAATAATAACACTTCTTTTACTAAAACTTTCTTTTATTTTACCCCAAAACCAAAAAAAAAATACTAAGTTAAGTTATCTTATTATATTATCTTTATTCTTTTTTTTCTGTACAAACTTAAGTTTGTTTAATAGTAGTTAGTCTTTTTATAAATAAATAGCAAGAGCTAGGAACACATTTCTGTTAAAGTTAACTGTAATTTAGTGCATGCGGTGTCCTTCTGTGATTAATAAGGCACTTAGTTTTAAGTTGTATGTGTATTTTATAAATATGTAAAAGTGGACTTATTGTTGAAGGTCCTAATAAAAAAATAAAAAAATAAAATTACAGTTTAAATCAATTAATTTATGCTAAGCGATACTAAAAACAAGTTTATCTTCATCCGTTCTCTCAATCGATCCCCGTTCATCATTCCCTCTTATTCCTTCGTTCGTTCTATTCTAGTTCATACTCACTCATCCAGTCAATCGACTATCGTTCAGTAACCACAATCATTCCTACATTTATCCCGCATGAAACTGGGGGAGGCCTATGTCCAGCAGTGGATGTCCTTGAGCTAATATGGTGGTGATGGTAGTGGTATTTGACATATTAGACTTGATCAGGCCTGTTCATCATATCTCATACGCCCCCGGGGTGTTCACCCGTCAACTTACACTGCCCGACAGTGACATCGTTCAACTAAGTTGATGCGCAAAAGAGACTACTCTAACTACAAGATTGAGCACGTACTATGCGTTAGAGCAGGAACATGTTTTGGTGTTTTCCAATTGGCAAACCTCGCTTTTGTTCGGTAGAGAATCTTCTGAATGTTACATTATTTTAGGCCTTTTTCACTGTCTCCCGCCATCTGTCACTCACCGTTGCATTTCGCACGCACAGATTCAGGTATGATTCCGTGAGGGTTCTTATTTGATCCGTCCATCGCAAAGGCGAGCGTCCTCTAGACCTTGAGCCATTTACTCGTCCCTGAACAACTAGTCTCTCCATGATGTCCTTCGTAACGCATAACGTGGCCGAAGTATTTCAGAATTCGAGATTGAACGGTTGCCGAGAGTCTTTGCTTGACGTTGATCTCCTGGAGGATAGATACGATACGAGTATATTAGTGCGGCGTGGAGTCCATGATATCCGCAATATGCATACTACGACAATGTCGATTTGTGATGCGGGTGGCGCAGTTGTGTGAAGTTTGTGGTCTAATAACGTGGCCGGAGTATCTCAGAATTCGAGATTGTGCAGTTGCCGAGAGTCTTTGCTTGACTTTGAGCTCCTGTAGAATAGTGCGGTGTTGAGTCCATGATATCCGCAATATGTATACTACGACAATGTCGATTTGCGATGCAGGTGGTGCAGTAGTCATGTCTAACAGTGGACGTCCTTGGGCTGATATGATGATTATGACCAGGATAATGTCAAACATCAGCCCCGGATAATGGTATTGACTCATCATCCTCCTATTGTTTTTCCCGGTTGGCTCTTTATGGAGAGCTCTGGTGCTAAAGTAAAAAAAGTAAAATAAAAACAGTTTCAATATCTGCAGCTGATCCCCACAAGATAAGACCATAAGTAATTATACTATTAAAATAAGCAAAGTAAACTAACCGTGCCGTTGCCACATTAGTAAGCTGCCCTATTCTCCTGACTGCAAATGCAGCAGAGCTCAACCTACTTCCTATCGCTGTTATATGGGAACCCCACTGCAATTTTGAGTCCAATGTAATACCTAAGAATACAGTTGACTTAACAAATTCTAATGATTGACCATTAAGTTTAATATTTGTATCTCAGTTTCTATTTGAAGAGTTCGCTAGAGAGAATTTCTTACATTTCGTTTTTTTTCGGCTACTGTCTAGTGCTGGTGCGCCTAGCCCCTAAATTTGGCGTTGACATTAGTTTTACGAAAGCGTCTGCCATCTAACTTTCCAACCTAGAGGGAATAGAACGCGAGTGGCAAGCATTGTCGGTGCGGGAGAATACCAGCTCGTAGGTTTACATGGTGCTCCAGGGAGGTCGAAATTACCCTGTTTAGAGCCGTCTGTACATCCCTGTACAATCTACAGCCTTTGGGTACAGTATTCGAAACGGGCCAGTTACAGCCCTCAGAGTTCAATATAACAACGCGTGTATGTACCCCTAACTTGTTTAAAAGGGTGCTTTATATACTCGTATGGATGGAGAATTGCTAAGAAAACAACCAGTCACACATATAAAGCACATATACAAAAAAACTCGGTCCTTCCCGGCAGCCTTTTGGCTTTTGCTGGGAGTCTTGGCTGGCTGTGGGTAGACGCCACTATGGGGCCAACCGACAGCTAGAATATTCAAAAATAATTCACGTCGACCCTTTATACATTCTACGTCGACATACCGATGATGTGATTCAGGATTCTCATGACCGGTGCAGCGACATCTAGCGTGGAATTGGGTCAACTTTACCTTTGAAAGGAGTTAACTTTTTTAGACGCAAACAACGCATTCCGCGTGATAGTGGGACTGCCCCGTTTCTGTAGCGCATCGGGGATGTTTGCGGAGACTCGCGTTGCCTGTTTTAATGCGACCATGCGCGCACGCACCGCATCCCAGGTGCGCTGGGTGCGGGACAGTCCCAATAACATTCTGAGAATGATAGAGAATAAGCCCACACAGTGTATCATGATAGTACAGTCAGACTATCATGATACACTGTGCGGGGCTGCATACATCCACCAGTGTTATTAAATGTCTCAATTTATTTTTTCAATCAACGTATTCTATGTGTCTCCTGTTACACGAAATAAATGATTTGAATTTAATTAGATCAGTTTTTCAGTATATTTGATTTCCCTTAAAAGAAGTCGCCTTAAAGGTGATTCACAGTAGGGGGTTCCGTGTCCGGGCTAGCCCGTTTTCTATGACAACAAGACGCATTTGAACGGCCGAGCTGCATCCGGGCCCGTTGATGCTCGGAAACGGCCCGGCCGGGCCGGTTTCAAGTCAACCCGAACGTGTGACGTAAGATCTAGCTACGGCCGAGACTCGGAAGCGGCCCGGAAATGAAACGGTCTAATGGGAATCATCATCATGATCATTATTTATTCATAAACCATAAGAATCTCTAATTTTATTTGTTGTAACTGTATGTGCATTTAGCTAGGCTGCAACGTTCTTGTAGAGTCTACTACAGGTAATAGAGAATATCGTGGTATCGCAGCTGTCTCACAAGGCTCACAAAATGCTTGATGTAACAAGTCTAATTTCGTCATTGACACGCACCTTGCTCCATCCAGCAGCCCTATCAATACTCCCTAGCAACGCAGGCGTGGGCGGTTGAAGATCAAAGCAAACGCCGCGCGCCGCCAGATATTGAACTTTATCAATGAATTTTTATTATCGTGACCTCTGGTAAGGGTTGGAACTTTTAAAAGTGAAACCAACAGGTGGGTACTATTCAATAGTGCTAACTTAAATATTCGAGTACTTTAGATATAATGTTTTTCTCAAACATGCAATGAAATATTGATGTTATGTTCCTTATAATAGGCTGCGAAGTATGACGTTTCAGGTGCGGCTAGGGCAAGTGGTCGTTAATGGAATTTCATACAAATCTTGCAGGCCTAGGCCGGCAAAGTCCTCTTTTTTAGGGTTCCGTAGTCAACTAGGAACCCTTATAGTTTCGCCATGTCTGTCCGTCCGTCTGTCCGTCCGTCCGCGGATAATCTCAGTGACCGTTAGCACTAGAAAGCTGAAATTTGGTACAAATATGTATATCAATTACGCCGACAAAGTGGTAAAATAAAAAGTGAAAAAAAAAATATTTTATTAGGGTACCTCCCCTATAATACGTAAAGTGGGGAGTGATTTTTTTTTTTCATTTTAACCCTAACGTGTGATATATTGTTAGATAGGTATTGTAACGGAACGCAATTAGACTATACGCATAACGGAACGTAAAATAAGTTATTAGTTATTTTAAACTTCGTGAAAATAAAGTAGTTTTGAAAGTACTAGCGAATGTCAAACGTAAGAATTAAATAAAATCGTAGACATTCTTCCAAGGAACACAGAATTCACGAAAGGTTTAACAAACTTTGGATTAATATCAAAACTTGAATTCTACCAGTAGAAGAGTTATGTAATCCTAGTACTTTAACGGTTAGAAAAGTCCCTGGAGATCTTGTCGATGGTTCAAACTACTTGTTAAAAATAACCTAGTTTAAATTTCGAATTACACTAGTTGAGACTTATGTAATCCTAGTACTTCTATGGTTGGAAATGTCTTCGATATAACCAAATAGGTCGAGACAGAAATATTTTAAGTTTAAATTTCGAATCATACTAGCTGAGAGTTATGGAACCCTAGTACTGCAATGGTTGGAAAGTCTTCAATAAGATCAAAATAGGTCAAGACAGAACCGTTCTAGTTTAAATTTCGAACTCCACTAGCTGAGAGCTATGGGACCCTAGTACTTCAATGGTTGGAAAAGCCTTTAACGTAATCAAAAAAGAGGTCATAATGACGATTCTACCTGCTGTAGTTTAAATTTAGAACTCCAATTATTCCAATTCAAATTTCGAAATTCTACCATAGCTGGAGTAGACGAAAGGACGTAAGAGTCTCTGTCAATTTTGGGTATAAAAGGGGCTCGAATTTGTATTAAAATCACTTAGAATTCGTCACTCAGACTGTCAAGATCTCTGGTCTACGTAACAGTAAATATTTGGTGGGTGAAATTGCTGGCCTAGGGGTGGTTCGTCGTTATGAGGAGTTACTCTTCATGATGAGAAATCATTCTTAGACAAATGTAACTAATATTTTATGGGGATTTGTGTTATTTCAAGTATTTCAAAAGACCAGAATCTTGTCCAGGCTTCAGTTTGCCTGAGGAGTCTTGCTCGCCTAACGGTGTCAACGAGCAGGGTTCAGAGTCTTTAGTTACCAGATCTAAGGGTGGTCTGGCGTCTACCTTTTACCTACATGGAGACGAATCAAATCCCTTACGTTCCTTCAATGCCCAGCTGACAACGTAGACATGGCTGCCAATATGGGGTCTCAGCATAGAGGTGTATACCTCGTGTGTCGAAATTGTTCAGTATTTGAGGAACGGTCTTGTTAAATATATTTATATATAAATCTTATATACACAATAGGGCGTCTTACTCACTGTATCCTAGCCTGCGGGCGCAGTGGGGGGAGACATCCAACACGGGCCCATAGCTTTGCCATTCTCAGTTTAGCCCACTGAACTTTCGTTGCATAGGTTAGCGATTCGCAGTCAAAAGAGCTGAATTTGGTAAGGGATTTATGCTCTTTCAGTTTAACGAGTTTACTGGGGAACAGTAGGGTAGCTTCACACACATTTATTTGGGAAGTAGGGTTTAATAATTATTTTAGGTTTGCCGTTAGTTTTGGGGTTTTGGGAATACTTAGCTGAGATAAAGTTATTATTTTTGATATAGATAATGGTGGTTTCTTGAGTTGCGATTTCTAGCAAAATGATTAACATTTACTCAGCATAAACTAATTTAGTGACGAGCTGAGCAGATCACTAAAGTTGACTTTTACAAAGTGGCAAGCAGAGCAGTTCACTGGGATAAGCTAATTTAGTGACAAGCTGAGCAGATCATTGAATTTAGCTTTCCAATGAGACGAGCTGAGCGGTTCTCTGTGTAAAATTATATTAACGACAAGCAGAGCAGTTCACTGCGATAAGCTAATTTAGTGACAAGTTGAGCAGATCATTGAATTTAGCTTTCAATAAGACGAGCTGTTCACTTCTTTTAGTTTATTTAAAGGTCTGGCAGAGTAGTTCATAGGTATTAGGGAACGAGGAGTAGGGAGAGTAGGTTGCTCAGGGTCAGGGCCAGATTCAGGCGAGGAATCACCAGGATTTCGCCCGCTTCCGATGATGAGGCCTTGCGGCGATTCTCCTCATCATACGGCGCGTCTTCCGAAGCGCTAGTAGATGCATTTGCTAGGTAGAACCATATTCTTATGGTTTAGTCTCTTTTACAAACTGATTTTATCCCGAGCGCTCCTAAAGGCCATCCGAACGAATTGATCGGATAAGCCTAGCAGAGTACTCCTGGTAATATAACTTAGGTCATTTGGACGAAATTGTCTTACACTCCGCATAGTGAAATAAAAGATTGGCGGGGGCTTGTCCATGTCTAAGGTCGAGAGCCACGGGTCTCTGGTTAGTACCGGAGGGGGATAGCAATCCCTAGGGCGGCTGGAGGAGCCCTACCTTACACCAATCAATAAAATTGATTATTTTTATACGAATCTGTAAATAAGCGATACATAACAGGATATGAGCTATTCGGAAGCTAGGTACATAGAGCTTGTAGGGATGGCAATCTCTTAAGGATCATATATAATTGGTATTCAATTATTAGGAAGACAAGTCCAGAACCTGACAAGTATTCACATAAAAGAATTTGGGTTTTACGGTTCATAACATTATTGGGTTCTACCCTAGACGATTCACGTTGGCCATTTCTAATTTAAGTTGTAGTTAGTTTAATAAAATCACATCGTCAAAAATATACATTTAATTAAAAATACACAAGGGGGAGCGGGGGGGCGTTACAGTATTTTTTAAAATAAATAGGGGTTTACTAAAATCATTTTTGATAATGTTAATATTTTCGGAAATAATCGCTCCAGAAGTAAAAAAAAATGTGTCCCCCCCCCTCTAACTTTTGAACCATAAGTTTTAAAAATATGAAAAAAATCTCAAAAGTAGAACTTTATAAAAACTTTGTAGGAAAATTATTTTGAACTTGATAGGTTGAATAGTTTTTGAAAAAATTACAAAAACTACGGAACCCTACACTGAGCGTGGCCCGACACGCTCTAGGCCGGTTTTTTTAATTCCATTCCACATAAATTTGTGGCACAGGCATCATGACATTCTGCCACAATGCGTATTAAAAATAAAATTTTGTTTTTTTTTTGTTGTTTATTTCATTGCATGTTTGAGAAAAGCACTATACATACCTCGGCGGGAAATTTGGGGTTGCCCGCCTTAGAGCCTTAGAGCCCTATCCGTGAGTATATATGTTTTCGGCCGGCAACCCCTTTCGTCCCGGCCTCTGTAGTAATGTACTAATTTCTCCACAGCGCGGGCGATGATACTCATTGTTTATTCTCTACAAGTAGGTAATGGGGTAAGTGGCCGTGGGCGGGGCACATTGTACACATACGTAGAACCGATGGCCGTTGGGGCGGAAAGGTTCTCGAGTGGCGACCATGTATCGGAAGGCGCAGCGTGGGTAGGCCCCCCACAAGGTGGACTGATGACCTGGTAAAGGTCGCAGGAGTCCGCTGGATGCGGGTGGCGCAGGACCGGGCCTTGGGGCACTCGTTGGGGAGGCCTATGTCCAGTAGTGGATGTCCTTCGGCTGATATGATGGTGGTTAGAATAATGTGGTGAATATTTTGCGTTGCCTGAGATTAATTACACCACTATATGAGTTAAGTTACGAGCAGCAGTATATTATTCTTTTATATTTGACGGCCTGTTGGTAGTAATACTGCCTCCGAAGCTAGAGGTCCCGGATTCGAATCCCGGCCAGGGCATTTATTTGTGCATTTTTCACGGATATTTGTTCTTGGGTCTTGGATGTTTTCTATGTATTTAAGTATGTATTTATCTATAATAAGTGTGTATATCGTCGTCTACTACCCATAGTACAAGCTTTGCTTAGTTTGGGACTAGGCCGATGTGTTTAAGATTGTCCCCCAATATTATTATAATATGTCCCCCAATATATTATTGGTGTAATGAATATGGTGAAGCGTTTTGATTGGCCAAATTAAAATGTCTTGTAAATCATAAATATGTATATATATTTTCCCTAGGGCTTAAACGTTCTAATTTAACGCCGCTCTTTAATCTCAAACGGCGCAAGTATGGAGCCATCGACAGTGGCTTCATATTTGAACCGTTCGGCGTAGAGACCCTCGGACCATGGGGACCGGGCGCGCACCGAATCTATATTGGATTATGCAAGCGCTTGGTCGAGGCTTCACGTGACCGGAAGGCTGGCTTTTACCTCGCCCAGAGGATCAGCATTGCCATACAACGTGGCAATGCTGCCAGTCTTCTGGGTACTCTACCGCCTGGCAGCGATCTGGGGCAATTTTTTTACCTTTAGTTTTAGTTTTATTTAATTGTTTTGTCTTTAAGTGTTGTCAACTACAATTATTGTATTTCTTTAAAATAATTAATTATACTATAAGCTACCCCGCTTGTTAAGTTTAATATGACTCACTTTTCGAGCATGAGAAGTTAAAAAGTAATTTTACATTTCTATGTCTACACAATACTAATATTTGACGCAATATCACGAGATGTTATAAAAACGAGTCAAATAACGCCCCTGTATGTAGGCGTTAGTTTTGGGCGTGGGTGGTAACATTATGAGCTAATTTCACCGTTTGTGACATTTGAGAATAACGTTACTAATATAATAACTGAATAGAGTAATAATAGCTATCGATAATATAATAGGGACTAATTTAATGAGCAGTTTCAGTAGTTTGATAAAGGCGTTATTAATTACCGACTAGATATAAATGATATTTTTCTGAAACATGCAATGAAATATTTATGTTAAGTTCCTTATAATGGGCTGCGAAGTATGACGTTTCAGGTGCGGCTAGGACAAGAGCCGAGCCGGCCTAGGCCTGCAAGATTTCATACAAATCTTGCAGGCCTAGGCCGGCAAAGTCCTCTTTTTTAATTTCTATTCGACATAAATTTGTGACACAGGCATCACGACATTCTGCTACTATGCGTATTAAAAATAAAACTTTGTTTTTTTTGTTGTTTATTTCATTGTATGTTTGAGAAAAGCACTATACATACCTCGGCGGGAAATATGGGGTTGCCGGCCTCAGACCTATATTTCTTCGGCCGGCAACCCCTTTCGTCCCGGCCTCTGTAGTAATGTACTATTGACACGTACAGATATACAGGGTAGGCCTTGTAAACGGTGCAAATATTTAAAAGGATACTTCCTTGGAGCATCTGCAGTAACTCCCTTTGTCTAACTTTTTTATTTGGTCTAAAGTTATCTACCACTTCCAAGTAATGGATTGTTGCGAATGCAACGCATTTTTTGCATAGATTAAATAAATAAATATTGGGGGACAATCTTACACAAATCGACCTAGTCCCAAACTAAGCAAAGCTTGTACTATGGGTACTAGACGATTATATACTTACTTATATACAGAAATACATACTTAAATACATAGAAAACATCCAAGAGTTCCAAGACCCAAGAACAGATATCCGTGCTAAATGCACAAATAATTGCCCTGGCCGGGATTCGAACCCTGGATCTAGCTGCGGAGGCAGTGCCACTACCAACTAAGCTAAGCAGGCCGACAGCAGATTCATACCATTCTTTATGCAGTAGCAAAACGCGCCCATCAGTCACAGTTAGCATAATGGCGGCTTCTAAAAGCCACCAATAGCAGAAAAGCCTACACTTTAACTAAAAACAGTAAAAATCTTGCTTGTCATTACCTTACCATCTTCTTTGTTCATACACTTTTACCACTTCTGCATATTCTTTCGGCGAACTATCTTGTAAACCAGAACCTTTATTTTATTTTTATTTATTTTATTTATTTATGGGAATTATAGCTACAGTAAACTTTTATCGAAGTTTCATTTAAAAGTCTTTGAGTTCCATCATCACCGGCACCGGCGGCTACATGGATCTTGAGATCAATGCGGTTTTTGAGTTAGTATCAAGTTAAACAAAACAAAAGTTAAACAAAAACAACAAAAACTACTATTTTTGTTGTTTTTTAACCGAATTCAAAAGAAGGAAGGAGGTATGTATGTTCCCCGATAACTCCTGGCCACGTTGGCCGATTTTGATAATTCTTTTTTGTTTCAAAGCATGTACCCCCAACATGATCTCATATACATTTGGTGAAGGTCTGATGATGGGATCTAGGAGGAATCGAGAGAACTCTATTAGGAATCGAGGGATATCTAACTAAATCCATGTTCACTAGTGATTAAAATTAAGAGTAAGTACTTTCATTGTATTGTATTCCTAACTATAACCTTATGTAAGAATACGCAAGTTGTAAACCCTTATATTAAGTATCTCATGTAAGTGCCAATTTGTTTTTAAATGAGAAATAAATATTTTTTCTCAAACATGCAATGAAATATTGATGTTATGTTCCTTATAACAGGCTGCGAAGTATGACGTTTCAGGTGCGGCTAGGACAAGAGGTCGTTAATGGAATTTCATACAAATCTTGCAGGCCTAGGCCGGCAAAGTCCTCTTTTTTAATTTCCATTCCACATAAATTGTGGCATAGGCACCATGACATTCTGCCACTAAAAATAAAACTTTGATTTTTTTGTTGTTTATTTCATTGCATGTTTGAGAAAAGCACTATACATACCTCGGCGGGAAATATGGGGTCGCCCGCCTCAGACCTATCCGACCTCGCTGCGCTCGGCCGTCTATATATGTTTTCGGCCGGCAACCCCTTACGTCCCGGCCTCTGTAGTAATGTACTATTAAACCGAATTTGATAGGAACGCATATGCCGATTTCGGTATTTTCTGTAGGTAACCAAGCATTGGCTCACGGAAACAACAAATTGTGGCATAGCGAAGTACAAAAAAGTGCTTAAAATAGTTATTAATATAATAGAGTTGTATGCCTTTATAAGTAAACTGTAGGTTCTTAAATCATTAATTATCATCTATATTTCCCTCATCACATTTGTAATGTAGTACATAGTTTCAAATTCTTAGCATGATTTAGTGTTCATTTACTTCATTTGGAGTTTTGTTATTATGGTCTGAGTGGATACTATTTGGCTTATGTATGATTATTATGATTTACTTAATGTATCGTTTATTGCCTGTTTCTTTTCCGTACAAATAAATACAAAATGTTACTCCAGCAGAGGGAAACAGACGTACCGGTAAATTAAATCATTGATATTGTAAAAGTCTTATGTATTTGCATGGTTGTTTAATTAATTTACAGTACATATGGTGTTGACGGCCTGTTTAGCCTAGTTGGTAGTGACTCTGCCTCCGAAGCTAGAGGCCCCGGGTTCGAATCCCGGCCCGGGCATTTATTTGTGCATTTATCACGGATATTTGTTCTTGGGTCTTGGATGTTTTCTATGTATTTAAGTATGTATTTATCTGTATAAGTATGTATATCGTCGTCTAGTACCCATAGTACAAGCTTTTCTTAGTTTGGGACTAGGTCGATTTGTGTAAGATTGTCCCCCAATATTTATTTATTTATATTACCGCACGAGTGCGGTAATCAGCAGATTACGTGCATATGTCGAAACTTTAAAGAGCCATATGTACTGTAAAACGTTGTACGATACACGTGCGAACAGGTAATTCGCAACGAGTGGTGATACATTTAAACACGATCGGAGGGAGTGTTTTAAATCGACACGAGTTCCTGTTCTCTGCAATTGTATGGTAATGTTCTATTACAGTACACATGGTGCTACTTTACCGCACGAGTGCGGTAATCAGCAGATTACGTGCATATGTCAAAACTTTAAAGAGCCATATGTACTGTAAAACAATGTACGATACACGTGCCAATAGGTAATTCGCAACTCGTGTCGATTTAAAATACTCCCTTCGGTCGTGTTTCAATTTATCACCACTCGTTGCGAATTTCCTGTTCTCTGCACTTGTATAGTAATGTACTATTACTTATCGTTTCTCATTTAAATTTGGATTTAGTCGTAACAAATGAATAAGAAAATATCGATGTAGAAGTTACATGCTTTACGCGGTAAACCTTATTTATAGACTCATAAAGCAAAATACTTGTAAATATCCGTAAGTACAAAGTTATAAGTAAAACGCAGCGTTCAGAAACATGGGTTATTTATGGTCGCATATCAATTTGGGAACATTACTCAACCAAGTTGGGAACTAGGTCACTTTAATTGGATTGGGAATTAACTAAATGGGATATTCGGGGAATATTTTTTGACGGGATTTTGTAGGATAATGATATAAATTGTAACATTATTGTTGAAATGTGTGCAGAGAAAATACCTATATAGCATAAATAATTAGTTGATCAAAAAATCGGGTAGCGTATAAATTTTCCATGGAATAAATTGTATAATAAATATAATTTACATAAATAAATAATTAATAAATAAATATAGGGGGGAAAATCTTACACAAACCGACGTAGTCCCAAACTAAGCAAAGCTTGTACTATGGGTACTAGACGATGATATACATACTTATATAGATAAATACATAGAAAACATCCAAGACCCAGGAACAAAATAAATATCCGTGCTAAATGCACAAATAATGCCCTGGCTTCGAACCCGGGACCTCTAGCTTCGGAGGCAGTGTCACTCCCAGCTAGGCTAAACAGGCCGTCAAATATAAAAGAATAATATACTGCTGCTTTGTACGCGTATAAAGTATCTATAGGCTACAATGTCCGCTTACCATTAGTAGGTAGTATGTTTGATAGCTAGCGCCGTAGCATGAAAAACTGCGTGATACCCAATAAAGAAATTATAATAAACGATTGGCCTACTTTCTTGGACTCGAGTGCATAAGTTTTATACCTATGACAATGTAATAAGCCAATAAACAAAATTGTAATAGTATTTATATAAGGGTTCCTAAACTCGAGAGTGTAGCCAACCAAAACAAGCATAGCGAGTTTTGTTATTAAAAACTCGAGAATTGTAGGACCTAGTTATGTAAACAATATTCTTCCAATATACGAGAGCAAAATAATTTTCTTGAAATCATGTACCAAGAAAGGGTCAGAAGCACGTTTGAGATTCTTCTGAAGTCGCCAGCGTCCATAGGCTACGGTGTCTGCTTACCATTATCAACTGTACGCTGGTTTGCCACCGTTGATCATCATCGTCATACTCGTGATCGGGTGCTGTTTGTGGAGTCCGGTCTGTTCATGCTTGCAAGGGCATGATACCTTAATACTAGTGTTATTTTATTGGAGATTGACGAGAGACATTATCCTGTTTTGGTTTAATTTTATTGTTATTGACGCTTAGAGACCTTATACATCTCTGAGAATATTAAATGACTTAAATGCTATTTTCATTTACTACTTATTTTAATTTAGACGCTTAGAGACCATGTACATCTCTAAGGACTTAGGAATAATGGACGCTCAGAGACCATATACATCTCTGAGATATTAAATTTATTGTATATACTTTTGTGTATTCGGACAGAGACCGTATATATACGTCACTAATATTTTTTTATATAATGTATTGTAAGTTTATTATATTGTGAGTTTGTTAATCACTATAGTTTTGAAATCATTATTATTATTGTCTACTTTTTTTAGTTCTGCAATTCTGTTTTGAAAACATTATAATTATCATTGTCAATTTATTTAATTGTATAATTCATGTGTTGACTTGTAAAAGTGCCCTTGTGGCCTATTTGCAGAATAAAACTTTTGATTTAGTTTTTGATTTTGATTGTATTTCTTTAAGCATTATCATAAATTGTAACGATGCGTGTATTGGAACTTTACACACAAACTTTCTGGCTGATCACAAATCACAATTCTAAATTTTAAGTTGACCAACGTTCCCAATATTACGTGACACTGCGCAGCCATTTTGCAGCAACTCAGTTCGATCTTGGATTTCGTTCAATGAACATCTTCTTGAAGCAAAAGCAGTTTATTTAAAAACACAATTACCTATTACATACATAATTTTCTACATTCCCAGTTATTTCGTTTTACAGTTGTAGTCGTTTTCTGTGCAGTGCAGTTTATGCAGTTATTTTTATCAATGCACTTTTTCATGTATCCTGGCCAAGGCACAATAATTGTAAATATATATATATTTTTATGTTTCTGTGTTCATACCTTTTAGCTTACCCCGTTAGGATCCATAGGCTAAAAACTGTATTGTTACAGGAGCTTAACTTTTTAATCTAAATAAATACCCTCTGCCCTGGTGTCCTGTTTTTTCTTCAACCAACCATACACCCAACCTGTTGAGGGAACTTTGAACTCTCACATAAATACCGAATTATAAGAGAAAGCCTTAATTTTTGTGACAAGTAATCCTAAGAGCCTTCTTATGACCAAGAGAGTCGAATGCCCCCGAAAGCAATCCCTAAATTAGTATTACAATAGCCCAAAGCCCTGACCAAGCTTCGGAAGCTTTCTACAAGTTTCAAGTGTAATGGCTATGAAAGTTCGCCAGCTTACCGTTAGTGTAACGGTTTGGAACAGATGGGGGCGTGGACAGAAGGATGTTGTTACTCGTGTTAAAACATATTGTGAACGGAGGGGTCTGAAATAGCTAGGTGCTTAAGTCATATGATAATGTCCTTATTTTGACGAACGGCTTAGCCACGGCTGTTTATCTACGTACAACGAAACGTGTAAGTTAAAGATAAGTTTAATAAAATCAATATTCTCACCGTTGCCTCACAATATAAAAAAAATATATATATTGGGGGACAATCTTACACAAATCGACCTAGTCCCAAACTAAGCAAAGCTTGTACTATTATGGGTACTACACGACGATATACATACTTATATAGATAAATACATAGAAAACATCCAAGACCCAAGAACAAATATCCGTGATAAATCCACAAATAAATGCTCTGGCCGGGATTCGAACCCGGGACCTCTAGCTTCGGAGGCAGTGTCACTACCAACTAGGCTAAACAGGCCTAGACTAGAGGACTAGGCTATATATCTATGAAAATGTTATGTATACTCGCAAGAATCTTGACATGTTTAAATTAAATAGTGATATTCATAATTATAACACTAGAAATTCAAATAAATTAACTATTCCAGGACACCGCCTCCGTAAAGTGAATATGTCATATATGGGCAATTGTTTGCGGTTTTACAATAAGTTACCTTCTGAAATGCTGAAATTGTCAATGAATAAATTTAAGTCTAGCGTAAAACGACATCTTTTACAAAAATCCTATTACACTATAAATGAATTTATATGTGATAAAAATGCTTTTATATAAAATAGCTATAATATATTAATAATAAGCTTTTATTGAAACAGTTACAATATTTGTTTTTAAGTACATGATTTATAAATAGCTTTTAACTATGACATTTAATAAATGATAAAAATTCACTTTTCTTCTTTTGTTTTTATTTTCTATGCCTTGACTATCCTGTCTGTATGCCTTTTATAGGCAAAGGCCTCCCCCAACTGTCGCCATTTCTCCCTATCTCTGGCTATTGTTGTCCAACCTCCACCTGCTGTGGCTTATATGTCATCGACCCATCTTCTAAGAGGTCTACCACGTTTCCTTTTTCAATTTCTAGTGAACCAGTACATTATTGTGTTCGACCACTTCTCTTTCCCTCTCACTGTATGGCCTGCCCAACGCCATTTGAGCTTCCTGATAGTTATGGTTATGTCTTTTGTTCTTGTATGTTTCTTTATAATTGTAGTTATAATTGTATTTTCTCAAACATGCAATGAAATATTAATGTTATGTTCCTTATAATAGGCTGCGAAGTATGACGTTTCAGGTGCGGCTAGGACAAGAGGTCGTTAATGCAATTTCATACAAATGTTGCAGGCCTAGGCCGGCAAAGTCCTCTTTTTTAATTTCCATTCCACATAGATTTGTGGCACAGGCATCATGACATTCTGCCACTATGCGTATTAAAAATAAAACTTTGTTTTTTTTTTGTTGTTTATTTCATTGCATGTTTGAGAAAAGCACTATACATACCTCGGCGGGAAATATGGGGTTGCCGGCCTTAGACCTATCCGGCCTCGCTTCGCTCAGCCGTCTATATGTCTTCGGCCGGCAACCCCTTTTGTCCCGGCCTCTGTAGTAATGTACTATTGTACTACAATTATAAACTACTACTACAACTACAAAATAGCTATAGTTAAGTAAAATAAATGTATATAATGTATTTAAATTACTTGTAAAAGAGCTAGTTTAAGCCTATTTACAAAATAAATATTTTGATTTTGATTTTGTACGAGCGCCATATTGTTTTTAGAAGATTTTGACATTTTGCCGGCCTGTAATTGGTTACCGCCGTGACTGCCATACACAGATATCAGAGTAAAACAGATCCGCTCATTTAAGTTGAACGATTTCTGTACATCTGATCTATTCTCACTAATGCACAAATCAGAAGTTTGAGAGAGACAGACAAGTGACATCTAATATGTCTTCACCTGTCAGTGTCTCCGTTTTCATAACTGAAATTTGTACTGAACTGACGTTGTGGTGTGTTAAGTTTAAGGATTTAACATCCTGCTGTGCTTTCAAATGGAGACAATTCGTTAACAGCCGAAAATGATCGTACTATCTGTCGTCGTCATTTTGGTGCACCATAAGGATTAAAGAGACCGCTATATGAAAAATCATCTGGCTTATTACTGAGAGTGCTTTTCTCTGATGTCTATGCTGCTATATTTGTTTTTTTGACGTTCAGACCTGTGATTTGTCAAAATAAAGTCATAAATAGTAATCTCTGGTTTTTTTTAATTGTTTTGCCAATTTTGTTATTTAAGTTGTACTATTGATAGTTTACTATGCAGTAAACAAACGAAAATGTGTGCAGCTAATCGAAAATTCATCTGGAAACGCGTAATAAAGGGAAGTGTGTAGTTTGTGGCCGGTAGATATGATATGTTAACAGCATACATGCTTCGGTGTCGCTTCTTGTTACGTTAGTACGAGTATATATCTTCTTTGATTATGTGAGTAATACCTACCACTAAACTACCGCGCATAAGGGTCATACAATACAATACAATACTCCTTATTTGACACCTCAAATAAAGGACACAGTACATCATCATCATTCATTCATCATTCATCATCATCATCATTCATCACATTTATTTTAGCTCTGAATCCGTCGTTTTAACGCAAAATCAGCGCCATCTCTATCAGCGGTACATTCAATTAGAATGTAATTTACCTATTTAATTCATTATAAGCAACTTCACTCACGTTTCACGTCAAAAAAAATGTTTAAAATCTTGTGATGTACGGAAGTACGGAACCCTTCCAACGCGAGTCCGACTCGCACTTGGCCGGTTTTTTTTTTGGGACGATCTTACACATATCGACCTATTCCCAATCTGACCGGGATTCGAACCCGGAATCTCCGGCTTTGTAGGCAAGGTACTACCAACTAAGCCAAAGTGGTCGTCAAACGGTAATTATAAACTTTTTTTGTCATAAAATGGAGAATCGTATCAAGATTTCAAGACCTCCGTTTTGCCAATTGATCGAAAACCATTTAGCCCTATTTGGCCTTGATGTAAAGGGAAATCCCTAAATGACTTCCCAAATCGTCTGTTTGAGTTTGTTCTAATGGAGTTTTCGTCTCCGTTTGTCTTTCTCTGATTGATCGCAAATCTTCCAAACTTTGCAGACGGCATTGTATTAAATAAATTAACTTTAAGTAGATCAAATAGATTTACATTATTTCACTATTGGCTATGTGCGAAGTAGGTGGTGCGGGTAAGCTAAGCGATCGCAGCGCACACTTTATGGCAGAAGTGTCTGCAGGGGACATCTGTCAAATTTACTTTGACGTTTCGTATTGGTTTCCTTCGATTCGTTTCGTTTGTTTTTTTATTTATTTTCTTAATTAAAAAACGTAAAATTTTCAGAAAGGGGTCTTTCTCGCTTACTAAAATGAATAAAATATTCATGTGTCATTATTTGACATCTCTTGAGTTTGACATTGCCCCGGGACCCATGACGTTTGACGTTTCTGACGTGCACATAGCCAATGGTACAAGTAAATTTTTAACAAAAAAACACCGACTTCAAACTTTGCCAGACCTCATCCTCCTGTTATATAATTTGAGGAGTTCCTTCGATGTAGCCTTACTTACCCCATCCTCTTGGTATATAATTTGAGGAGTTCCCTCGATTTTTCCAAGATCGCGTCATCAGATCCAGACTTGGTGACAATGGGACCAACTAGAAAACACACCCTTTCAAACAAAAAAAGATTTTTTGAAATCGGTCCACTAGCCTCCGAGTAATCGGTGAACATACATAAAAAAAAATATTCCGACGAATTGAGAACCTCCTCCTGTTTTTGAAGTCGGTTAATAAGAGTCCTCGAGGCTTAAACATTCAGACAGAATTTAGACGATTTCGCTATGAATGCTGGGAAAAAGAGGTCAATGGTAGTCCATTTCCGGGACATAAGGCGCTATTAAGAAATAATTTACACATTAAATGTTACTGCTTTTTAATCATTAATTAAGAATAACAAAACCTGTTACTCTTTACTCTTCAGGTCTACTCTTGCTTTTATTTTATTTTTAGCTGCATGCATAAATAGCTCTGTTTTACTCAGTGTTACAATTTATCAAACACGATGTTAATAAATATTCTTATTAAGGAGACTGTAAGTCTAGTTTTAAGGAAATTTTCTAGTGTTACATATAACTATAAAATACTGTTTGTTTCTTAAAATAAATAAATAAAAAATAAATAAGACAACATGATTTAGAGCTCCCAAACAATCGTCTTAAAAATCCATATGACATACGTCCACATTTGTGCCTTAAGATTGTTTTTATGCAATAACGATTAAATTAAACATTACAACAGTCATCGCTAATCACTAACAATAACTTAAGCATCAAGAATACATCCCCTGTTAACATGATGTCTGTAAAAGACCCAAATTAACTGGACCTAATGGAACACAATCCCCTCGACACAAATTTCCTTCCGATGCTCATTTACCCCAGACTATGAAACGATAATAAATCTTATTTACAAATGTGCATAGTACTTCCCCCTACCGAACCGTCACAACCAAATATCAACCGTAACATATGAACGTAGATATCAAAATACATCGACAACAAATCAGGTTATTACGTAAAGCGCGACATTGTGGACTATACCATATAACAAAGATGTAAGGTTTAGTTTTGTTTGGAGATTGGTTGTATCGAATTGTTCTACGTCGTTAAAATCTTTGAAAGATTATTCGCGGTTTCCGATGAGTTTTTATAGGTCTTCAGGTCAACAGTTCTGCTTCCAAAAAGGCTTAAGTAATTGGGCATTGAATGTTATTAACGATCTTACGTATACGGTCACAGTTTAAAGAGAATAAAGGAAAGAGGTGTCTCTAGTTTACTATTAACAATGCAAGTTCTTGTTGCTTATAGTTCTTTTACTACTACGCTATTATGAATGCTACAATGTAACATTATTTTGCGTTTGTGTAAAAAAATAAATGCGTATGAACATAGATAATCGGCAGTTGGGAATGTAATAGGAGGAAGTTGGGATGTAGGCTGTTAAATGAAATGAAAGTTAGTTATGAGTTTATCTTATGTTTTCTCTTGAGGGCTCTTTCAGATGCACTTCGACCCAATGGGATCTTTTGTGCAATTGCCCCTCCTTTATACCTACTCCAAGCTGTTCTCCAAAATCTCCAGTAGCAAAGAGTTTGCTACACCTGCTGTGGAAACCATGGGACCCTGGTCAGCCGACATGATGAGCATCATGAAGGTCCTGACGTCGCGGCTGGTCCACGCTGCGGGGGATCCCAGAGCTGGTGCGTACCTCTCTCAACCGATCGCTCTTGCGGTCCAGAGGGGAAACGCCGCCAGCGTTTTGGGGTCGTGCCGCAGGCAGAACTTTTGGACGGTTATTACACAATAAAATTCCAAAACACATTACTGAACTTAGCCATTCTAAATTCAAATCTGTAGTAAAACAAACACTTATTTCAAAAGCATACTATAAGGTAAACGATTACATCATGGACAGGGATGTTTGGCAGTGAGTGTCCTGCACGGCTAATCTATCGCGAAAATAGGTTTTCTACTGTAGCTTGTTATTTTTGTAGTAACTGAGACTGTAATTTTATATTTAACTATACAATGTATATTGTTTTGCAAAAATGACACCTCGCCGAGTTTCTTACGCCGGTTCTTCTCGGGGCAGAGGTATATTTTTCCGAACCGGTGGTAGTTTATTGACGTTCATAGGTGCATGTAATATGCCTAATTTGAAGAATATTCTACTTTTACTTTTTTTACTTTTACTTATGTATATAATTAATGTATCTTAGTTATTAAGTACATTGTTTGTCAATATTCTTTATATTCTGACATTAAATAAATTTCATGAAACAATACCCTCTAATAGTATGAATATTGTAGGCCAGTTACAACAAGCGACGTTACGATTTTTTTATGCTCAAATAAATTTTTAACCTACTTCAAAAAAAAGCAGGAGGTTCTCAATTCATCTGAATATTTTTTTATGTATGTTCATTCGGAGACTAGTAGATCGATTACAAAAATACTATTTTTGTTTGAAAGGGTGTGTTTTCTAGTTGGTTCCATTGTCACCAAGTCTGGATGTGATGACGGGATCTTGGAAAAATCGAAGGAACTCCTCAAATTATATACCAAGAAGATGAAGTCTGGCAAAGTTTGGAGTCAGTATTTTTTGTTAAAAATTTACTTGTAGACTAACGAGAGACATATTAACACTTAAAGAAAGAAGAGCGGTTGAAACTTGGGACGTCACTATTTGCGACATGTTTCGGACTACAAGTGTAACACTGGTGAAGATCAAACAAGAACACACATACACACATACATTATTACAGTACACACACACAAGTACATTTCAGTTGCACGCAATAAAGTCCCATTTGCCATCTACACTTTTAGCTTCAAAATTTAAACCAATCACAGAGTAGTATTAATGTGGAGCACGGCCAACGAGATTTTTTTAAACCAATCAGATCACATACAAACTCATAATTTCGGCGGATCAAAATTGGCTCTTCACACAAATATAAATGGACCAATTATAAAGCAGATCCATCATCAGCAGAGCTCATTTAAGTTGAACGATTTCTATATATCTGATCTATTATTACTAATTCACAAATAAGTAAGTATTAAACGAGACAACTACGCGTATATGAAAATCATCTTGCTTAATACTGCGAGTTTGCTTTCCGCTGATCTCTGCGGCTCGACACGTGTTCGTTTTTCAAACAGAATACAACCATTTTCGAGCATGTTTGGGGAAATATCTTTTTACCTCGCCGGCTCGAAATTGACGGTTTTGCTGCTTGAAACCAGCGAGCAAAATGCAATTTTGCTGCGAGCTTGAAAACGACTTTTACAGCTTGAGACCAGTGAGCAAAATGCAATTTTGCTGCGAGCGTGAAAAGAACTAACTTTTTAATTTTTCATATCGTAACGTAGGTTAGTTTAAGTAACTCCATTCTCTCTATCACTATTCCTTTGCGTTATATGTTCTCGCCGCTGAGGTGAAAAGTTGTATGTATCACACGAGAGCAAAGATATTTATTTGCATCTCATCTCTTTGAGTCGCTCGCTACGCTTAAGATTCCTAATCAATTATAGAATTTTTCGCTTCCTCGGGACTCAACATCAACACTCGCAGGAAAAATCTACTTTGCTCTCTTGTTGAACAAATAACTATTCTCTTGAACTTTTGACCTTATTGAAACCACGCGCAAGCACATAACATGGAAATTTGACCAACTTCCACTTGGGCAACTTATCGGGACGACCCAACCGTTCGACTAGAGGAATACTTCTTACTTAGAATGTGAATAAGTTCTGTAAGTTACCGGTCCCTATTTCTACTTGTGAAGTACCGAAACTAATGGGTCTTGACTTTCTCAATAAAATACTTATTGTCTTTTCGACCCATGAAAAATCTAATACCCAGATTTTTTTTATAAAATAATTAAATGGCGTGGATCCTAGAAATAAGTAAGTAAAAAAAAATTGACCTTTTTGGCGGTGCTCGCTCCGGGAGCTCCGTCTAATTTTGCAAATTTCACATAAAACAGAAAAAATTGTCAAAGAAAATTTTGTTACATATTTCTATTCAGAATGCGAGGAGATGGATGCGGGTGGCGCAGGACCGGTCATTGTGGAAGTCTTTGGGGGAGCCTATGGCTGAAGTGATGATGATGATGATGATGCGAGGAGCGCTCGTGCCCCAGCGGCGCCCGCGTACCGCGTGCGGTATGCGAGGTTAAGCAATGTCGGGCGGGGTCAGTCCTTGGATGGGTGACCGCCTTAAATGGTTACTAACTGAGCGCTCCCGTGCTTTGGAAGGCACGCTAAGCCTTTGATCCCGGCTGCTGTCTATGATCGCAGTCGTTAAGCCAAGTTAGAGGCCTTAGAACTTCTAACAGTCAAGTTGCCCACTCACTTGACAAGCCTAATCCCATTAAGGTCTCGTTTCCCTCTTGGGTCTGAAGGTCAGATGGCAGTCGCTTTCGTAAAAAACTAGTGCCTACGCCATTTCTTGGGATTAGGTAGCGGACCCCGGGCATCCTTCAGGATGCAACTGTACTGGGAATAACGCTAGGAGGATGATGATGATGATTGCTATTCAGAATGCGATATCAATTAACGCTTTAAACGGATCCACGGCATTTTTGTTACAACTTGTATATTCTTAAACCGCTATTTATTTTATTTATTTATTTTATTAAATAGGCACACAAAACAAGTATCAATCATTAATACACCATACATAATTTTTCTTATATAAAACTAGACTGATGCTCTAAACTATGTGTACACAGTGAGATAGAAATTTCTACATTAGTTGAGGGAGATTATAGTCGTGTAATTGAGTTATACAATATAATTATAGTCCAAGACTTGATTTTCTTCTTATAAAGAGTAAGTGATAAAGGAAGTATTAGTAGAGTACATAAATCTAAGGTAAGGCAAGATTATTCACCTAAAGATTTTGGTTATTTGTCTCTTAAAAACAGGAAAACTACTGTTAAATATGTCCAGTGAAGAATGCTCCGCTACAGTGTCATTGTATAGTCTACACATTCTGGTTATGGGGTTGTAATATGAGGTATTGTTAATGTATGTTTGTATATATATTCCTATCCACTATTGCTATTTTCCTGGGCTACAGATCAACTAGACGGATGAAACAAATATTTTTAACTAGAGCAAGAAAAGGTGTGTTCAATAAAATGTCTACTCTATGGCAATACAGGTATACAACAAATTGCCAAAAGATATCCTCGAATGTCAGGAACCACGAGTATTTAAATGAACCCTAAGTAACTGGCTTCTATCGAAATGTTTTTATTCATCTCCGATCTGAATCCATATCAGCCAAAGGACATCCACTGCTGGACATGGGCCTCCCCCAAATTCGCAGGGGGTATTTGCCATAATCGCCACGCTTGGCATGCGGGTTAGCGATCGCATTATCTCCACCGCACTCCAGGGATGCTGCTGCCCATTCCACGGTGGTCTTGGTCGTAGTTTTAGGACATACCCGGGTCCCATCATCGGAATCCATGAGTACCTATTTATTTTAAGTTGACGTCCTGTAATTTTTTTAATTACATTAGCTGTAATTCAATAATCCATGCCTCAATAATAAATAACGAAATAATTAGTAATTAAATAAAATGCAATCATCATGTCAGCCGAATGACGTCCACTGCTGGACATAGGCCTCCCCCAAAGACTTCCACAATGACCGGTCCTGCGCCACCCGTATCCAGCGGACACCCGCGACCCTTACCAGGTCATCAGTCCACCGTGTGGGGGGCTTGCCCACGCTACCCCTTCCGGTACGTGGTCGCCACTCGAGAACCTTTCCGTCCCAACGGCCATCGGTTCTACGTGCTATGTGCCCCGCCCACTGCCACTTAAGTTTAGCGATTCGAAAGGCTATATCGGTCACTTTGGTTCTGCTGCGGATGGCCTCATTCCTGATGCGATCTCGCAGAGAAACTCCCAACATAGCCCTCTCCATTGCTCTTTGGGTGACTTAGAACCTTCTTATGAGGCCCATTGTAAGCGACCACGTTACAGTACCGTATGTCATCACTGACAGTACACACTGGTCAAAGACTTTCGTCTTGAGACACTGCTGGATATTGGACGAAAAGATGTATAGCTTCCCGAACGCTGCCCAGATTAGTCGGATTCGACGATTAACCTCTTTTTCGAAGTTAGACTTACCTAACTGGACAGTCTGTCCTAGGTATACGTAATCGTCTGCAACTTCGAGCGTAAAGTGTCCGATTGTTACGGGAGTTGGTGCTACATGGGCATTTGACATGATCTTCGTCTTGTCCATGTTCATCCTTAGACCAACTCGCTCGGAGGCTTTACTGAGGTCATTGAGCATTGTGCTTAAATCTTCCATGGTCTCAGCCAAGACTACTATATCGTCAGCAAACCGAAGGTCAGTGAGGTACTCGCCGTTTATGTTGATGCCTAGCCTTCTCCAGTCCAGAGTCTTGAACACATCCTCCAGTGCAGCGGAGAACAGTTTAGGAGAAATAACCTCTCCTTGCCTGACTCCCCGCTGCAACGGAATAGGTTTCGAGTTCTGGTCCTGGAGTCGGGCTGTCATAGTGGCGTTCTCGTACAAAGACTTCAGCACTTCGATATAGCGGTAGTCCACTTGGCACCGTTGGAGAGATTGTAGTACAGCCCAGGTTTCAATCGAATCGAAGGCTTTCAGGGAATAATTATTCCTAATTTGACATTCCTTAATTATATTATTGTTATTTAATCATTTTGTAATTTACTGTTCTATTATATTTTTGCATGCCTTAATGATAGAACATAAGGACAACCTGGATAACTATATTCTTGCAATAAATACATTTAATTTCATTTAATTAATGGTATTCCCAATGGGCTACAGCAGGGACTCTTTTTTTATTAAAAATGGGATTGCTCTTGGCCAGCATCTAGCCAGGGGGCAAAGATGAGGCCGACGATGAAGCGAGCTCACCCAGAAGATGCCTATTCACGCGTGCCTTAAAAAGGTCTAGGTTATATGAACTTGGAAATACAGCTGTGCTACCGCGAACTTCGAAAATCGAACTTCGTGTCGTGCCGTCTCTTTCGCTCTCGTGTTATACACTATATGCCGGAAAGGGACGGCACGATACGAAGTTCGATTTTCAAAGTTCGCGGTAGCACAGCAGACGCCGGCAGAGAATTCCAAACCTTAGAAGAGCTTAGCAGAGAATTCTAAACTGCATTATGAAAGATGAAGCAAAGCACTTGGTAGGCGCTTGGACTCTTCAAAAAAGGCGTGAAAAGATTCTTACGGGGTTGTCATTCACAAATCGACTCATCCACGCCCCTCACCCGTTTTTATATAAAAAACTGTCAAAATTTGACAAATGCCGTTTGACAGTTTCCATATAAAAACGGGTGAGGTGACAGTGACCCGGGTATGTCCTAAAACTACGACCAAGACCACCGGGGAATGGGCAGCAGCATTCCTAGAGTGCGGTGGAGATACTGCGATCGCCAACCCGCATGCCAAGCGTGGCGATTATGGCATTTACCCCCCATGTAATTGGGGGAGGCCTATGTCCAGCAGTGAACGTCCTAGGGCTGATATGGTGGTGGTGGTGGTGGAGGTGACAGTTAGATGAGTCGGTTTCTGATTAAGAGAGCGGGTCGGCATCGCACGAGTGACGCCTACGGTGTTGCAAGCGTCCATAGCCGACGGTGACCCTTACCATCAGGTGGGCCGTCAGCTAGTTTGCCACCGACGTGGTATAAAAAAAACTGGCCAAGTGCGAGTCAGGTGGTCACATGGCCGGTTTTTAATATTTGTTGTTATAGCGGCAACAGAAATACATCATCTGTGAAAATTTCAACTGTCTTACCGCGGTTCTTGAGATACAGCCTGGTGACAGACAGACGGACGGACAGACAGCGAAGTCTTAGTAATAAGGTCCCGTTTTTACCCTTTCGTTACGGAACCCTAAAAATACTTGTCAATGTCTTAGTTAAAACTAGATGTCGCTGTAACTGCTAGTTACATGAACGCATAAAGTATGCAGCGCACCACGGCTTTAGGCAGACAATCAATACTGTTTTTATATTTAGAACACTACTGTTTTTTACTGTCATTGAGGTTTTGCTTCTTTTTTACTCCAGCATTATAATCTGTCAATTAAATGAATGACAGCAGTATTAAAACAATAAACTTTTAATAAAAATGCAAGTCTATACCATAGACAAAGTCATATGACAGGTAAGAGAATCAAAATGCATTTTTATATAATAACGACGGTGGCAAACAAGCATACTGGCTGCCTGATGGTAAGCAGACACCGTAGCCTATGGACACTTGCGACTCAAGAGGAATCAAAAGTGCGTTGCCGACCCTTTATTGACTCGGGATTTCCATACATTATTCATCAACATCATCATCTCCCTGTCCTTATCCCGCTTATTCAGGGTCAGCCTAACATTTTTTTTTCTTCGATTCCTCTCTATCATTCGTCACTTCAGCGCTTACTTCTTGCTTTCTCATATCCTCTCTCACATAACCCATTAATTGCTTTCTAGGCCTTCCAATCTCTCTTCGTCTTCGACATTCAACCCTAACATTCTTTTATCCATATGACACTCATCGCTCCATTTCCATACATTATTATACAACTGTTTTTTTTTTAATTTTAAAGAGGCACTCGTCAATGGCCGTATTCTGCCACCACCGTATCCATATTTTATTTTAATCAATTATTTTGCTGTCTTAGAATAGTCCATTACACAACTAGGCTGAGATCGCAGATTTTGCGGCCCGAGCTGTAGGCGGGGGACGTATATATATGCGATCGAGGGCTTTATTTATTACCTCCCGTGTTGTGTACATAATTTTATTACTACACATTTTGGCCAGGTGTGGCATAAAAAATATTGTATGCAACGTTACATAATTAGGTCTCAAAACGGATTTTAAGAACCCTTATTATCGTAATCAGCTGAAACAATATTACTTGTCGCTCCCTTAAGTTGCCTTTTATTATATATATTTATATAAGTATGTTTTTTTTTTTATTTGCTCATACATTAAAAGACTTAAAACTATTACAAAAATTCGCCAGACTGCGGAGCTGCTGCTGCTGCTGTATTTATGTATATTTATATATAAATCTTCAGCAGCGTTTCAGCTTCAGCAAAAATGCTTTCGTAAATGTCCAGCCGGTGGATTGCCGGAATTCCCGCTGTCTCCTCTACAGGGCGCATTTCTCAACCGATTCTCGAGACATTTTGTGAGCAGGTTAGATTAATTTATTGAATTATTGTCAAGTCAGTTTATGGAAATTTTGAAATAAGAAAACAATTTAAAGATTCTGAGTTCACGGGAAGTACCCTGTAGGTTTTGATTCCCTTGCGAGTGTCGAAAATTTGCGGCATAAACGGCTGTATCTTTTGATTGCGTTGGCTTTGAAGTTTGATTTTTTCACAGCTTCAAGAAACAGTAGACCTGAGTATTTGATATAAATTCCTAGCTTGATACCTCCACGCGTTCCTGAGGAAAAGGGTCTTGACAAAGAGACAGACGGACGGACAACAAAGTGATCCTATAAGGGTTCCGTGTTTTCCTTTCAAGGTACGGAACACTAAAAATGTGACCAGAAATCTGTCTAGTATTTTCAAAAGTATTAGAAGAAAGGCGTGCTTCTTACCAACTTATGTAGGTCAGATGTCTGAAATCTAAAATCTCTGCAATTCGTTTCACATTTTCCGTCAAGTGTCGGGGTTAACACTGCCGCCGCGGGGGTTGAGTGTCCCGCCGTGAGTTACGTGCCTCTTAACACTATAATGAATCAGCGAACCACTTTCAGATCTCTAGTTGCTAATTCTATTATACCTTTAAATGAGTTCTACCGTTTTACATTACCTGACTGCACTAAGCAGATAAAGACAGATTTAAATATATATAAAGGAACATTTTTTTACACAAATCGAACTAGTCCCATAGTAAGCTCAATAAGGCTTGTGTCATGGGTACTAGACGACGATATATTTAATAGATATATACTTAAATACATAGAAAACATCCAAGTCTCAGGAACAAATGTTTCTGCTCACCACAGAAACAAATGCCCTTACCGGGATTCGAACCCGGGACCTCAAGCTTCGGAGGCAGTGACACTACCAACTATGCTAAACAGGCCGACATTTAATTTTAGTTTATTACTTCCTCGTAAGCCCTGTGTCTTATTAATAAATGTACTATACCAAGTACAAACTAAGAGTAGAGCTTCCGACAGTTCCGACCCAGGCATGATATTTCGATTTTGTATAAGTATAAATTCTTGCCATTCGTTTCAATCAGTATGTCTATGGTTTTTAACGCATCCTTACTTAAGTAATTTGTACTTGGTGAAGTACATTAAGCAGTTATTTATGCTATGCAGTAAAAATGTCAGGTCTGAAGTTCTGTCGTTACTTTGTATTTATACTAGTACGAGAGGGCTTGCGAGGTTAAATATTTAGTCATCATCATCATGTCAGCTGAAGGACGTCCGCCAAAGACTTCCACAATAACCGGTCCTGTGCCACCCGCATCCAGCGGCCACCCGCGACCCTTACCAGGTCATCAGTCCACCGTGTGGGGGGCCTGCCCACGCTGCGCCTTCCGGTAAGTGGCGTGGCGTGGCGTGGTTAAATAGTATACGTACTATAATTTTAATTTATTCGACGGCAGGTTTGCCCTTGTGGTTGCTGACCCTGCTTATGCTGTGACTGTCAAGTCATGTGTTAGAATTCCGATAAGGGCAAATAGTTTTGGATCAATCAATCAATCAATCAAATCAATTAATCAATTTTATTGGTCGAGAATACTGTCTTAAAGGATATTACATTTTGACATTGAAAATATACTGGAGTATAGGGTCCCATTTCACGAAATAGTGCGATCCCCTTATATTTCAGAGAGTTGTGAAGGTATGATATTCAAACTAGGCTCAAAAGACGCGTATTTACGAGATGTGTAAGATGCAAAGAGAGTTATTTGAGAAAGTCCAGAACGAAAAAAGTTTTGGCCGAAATAGTGAAAAAAAAAATCAATTTCCTCCGAATTTTTCACTTTGGCACTCGATATTTTGGAAACGAAGAATGATATCAAAATTTTGATCAAAACTCCTCTGGACAATTTAGTCGGCTACAATTTGAGCCTAAAACAAAGACGATCGGATCAAGGGTTTGCGCTGTAGCCTAACCTTTTTGAAAGAAGTCAAAAAGTCAGAACGACTATTAGTAGGTAATATATATTTTTTTAAATCAACACAATTGTACAATTGTAGTTAGTTTTAGTTTTATATTTCACATTGTTTAAATTAAACATGTATTGTTTCTATAATAAATTATTATTAATTATAGTTCGAGACAACAATAGCACATTATTGCAGTGCCCGGGAAATAGCAATTCGTGGATAAGTCAATGATGTTTTGGAAGACCAATATCTTCCAAAACCTTGGGAAATAAAATAGTTGATTGAGATTGCATAAAACAAGTCATTTTATCCGAGACAATCAGGCAAGGGTCGATATAAAGTAGAGGATAAAATGAGTTATACATCTGCTTTTCACTTCGATTGCGAGAAAATTAAACAAATAATCAAGGTTATGATATCATATAATTTATCCTTCTCCTGGGGCCTAGGGTGCCATGTTGAATTCGACTTTGAAAATTCTTGTTATAGTTATAGTCGGAGTTTGGAGGTCGAGTTAATTTGAAGTCGCCGTTATCTTGCGTGAATATTAGTAAAGTGGCAAATGCCTTTTTATGTGGTTACCGTAACTAGGCTGCGCTTTAAAAAATTGCCAATTTAATAGGAATTTTGTATGTGAGCTATGTTTATATATTATATATCAACCAAATTGGCATAACGTTAGCAAATGTAATGCATTTTTTTATTTTGTTGAGTTCATTTTCAATGTACCTTGATGGTCGTGTAGTGCACGAGATCTGTGATTTTTTTTTTGTTTTATGTATTCAGCCATGTAAGGCGTGCAAATATTTTACAAATTATATTAATTATTATAAGAATCAAACATGAAATTTTTAAATATAATATTTTGAATTGAATAAGAATGTCACATAATTAATTACTAAAATAATAATCTAATACTGTTATTCAAATCTCTGTTGTTTTCTTTGTATTTAAATTAAATAGTTAGTACCTATAACACAAGTTATATTGAGCGTACCCTTTTTTTCCTCAATATTTTATTTCTTTATTAAATGCCAATTAATAATATTGAGTTTCAATTAGGGTGGTTCTCGAGTCTCGTTACGCTCGTTTTATATTACAGCAACTCTTGAATTTTAAGAACCCTTATTACGTAACTCTTGCATATATGTACCTAATACTATTTTATTCGCTGTATGGATCACACCCCAAACAAACTACGTTTTCTCTATGCTCCGACTTTAATTTTGTAAAACGAATCCCGAGTATCCCGTCGAGCAACCTCAGCCATTGTCCTAGTTTCAACAATGTAATATTACACAACGTTACAGCGAAATAGTAAAATCCAGTGTACACACAAGTCGGTACATTTGTTGGAGAATGTCATACCAAGCCAAGTTTCGTACAGATCATTAAATTACTGTGTAAGACACAACCATTGGCATACATTATTACGTTTTCCACATAAGGACGTAAGCTGTATAGGTACATTAATAATAATAATAATAATAATAATAATAATAATATTGGGGGACAATCTTACACAAATCGACCTAGTCCCAAACTAAGCAAAGCTTGTACTATGGGTACTAGACGACGATATACATACTTATATAGATAAATACATACTTAAATACATAGAAAACATCCAAGACCCAAGAACAAATATCCGTGAAAAATGCACAAATAAATGCCCTGGCCGGGATTCGAACCCGGGACCTCTAGCTTCGGAGGCAGAGTCACTACCAACTAGGCTAAACAGGTCGTCATTAAGAAATATTAAGATAATGATCCCTTTTATACGTGGGTGTCATAAAAAAAGTATCGAAATGTCACGATTAGGTAAAATATAGAGTCAATCCAAGTCGCTTAAGCGGCCAGTTACTGGTCAGTTTACACTATTTCGCGAATATATTTTTTTTAAATATCAAAATTTCCAAAAACTAAGTCATGAAAACAAATATTTTAAGATAATCAAACCTGCTCACAAAATTTCACGAAATCGGTTGTGAAATGCGACTTGTAGAGGAAGATAGCGGGAAGACTGCCGGCCGGACAAACGAAAGAATTTTCGCAAGTATGTATAAAATTTTAATTATTGCTCCGGGGTAACGAGTCAAACGACGACCTGTGTAGCCTAGTTGGCAGTGACACTGCCTCCGAATCTAGAGGTCCCGGGTTCGAATCCGGGCTATGGCATTATTTGTGCATTTATTACGGATACGAGTATTTTTTCCTGGGTGTTGGATGTTTTCTATGTATTTATCTATATAAGTATGTATATCGTCATCTAGTACCCATAGTACAAATTTTGCTTATTTTGGGACTAGGTGGATTAGTGTAAGATTGTCCCCTAATATTTTTTTATTTGTATTTATTTTATACGCGGAAGAAGTCACAGGCAAAGCTTGTTGAAAATAAATACTTCCATGGACTTAAGACTGCGCAGTACGTTCGGTTCTCCATACAAACGTATTTATGCTCTCATTTTAAAACGCCAGGCTAGAATAACATGAAACTTTGTATACACAATGGGATCCGGCATATCTAGGTCGAGTCATAGTTTCTGTTGCTTGAAATTATAATGGAGAAAAAATACAGCGATTATTAAGGTTTTCATACAAGCCGTAAAAAACTCAAAAAGCCGCTGTATTTTTTTTCTTTTACAATTTTTAGCAACAGAAACTATGATCCGACCTAGATATGCCGGATCCCATTCTGTATACAAATTTTCATGTTATTCTAGCATGGCGTTTTAAAATGAGAGCATAAATACGTTTGTATGGAGAACCGATCCACACCGATCGTACTGCGCCCTCTTAACCTCCCACCCAACAAATATTCCAAAACGCTTATAACCTTTTTTTATCTTGATGTTGTTGAATGTTCATATAAAAATTGTCGCGTACGGTACGGTTTCAGAGCAATTTTTAACCGACTTCAAAATTTCAAAAGAGGAGGTTATCAATTCGGTAGTATGTTTTTTTTTTTGTTTTTTTTTTTAATGTTTGTTAGTCCATAGCTCCGTCATTTCTTAACCGATTTAGAAAATTCTTTTTTTGATTGTAAGTATATATATCCAAATTGGTCGCGTTTTTGTCAAAACGCAGTTCTCATGATGGAATTCATGAGGAATTGAGGGAACTCCTCAAATCTTAAAGGCAAACATATAGTAATTTTCGTGTTTTTATCAACAATTCAAGCATTTTGATCCAAAAATGTGACATTGGATGAAGTGGAACTGCTGATGATGATCAGAACAGAACTCTTCAACGACGAAATGTTCACGTTTGGCGATTTGTCCTCCTAGCTGCGTTTGTTAAGCAAGTTCTATTTTCACGATTAATTTTTGTCACGCTCGATTTTTGATGATGGGATCCATGAGGAATTGAGGGAACTCCTCAAATCTTAAAGGCAAACATATAGTGATTTTTGTGTTTTTATCAACAAATCGAGCATTATCATACAAAAATGTGACATTTGATGAAGTGGAACTGTTGATGATGATCGGAACAGAACTCTTCAACGACGAAAAGTTTACGTTTGGCGATTTGTCCTTCTAGCTGTGTTTGTTAAGCAAGTTCTATTTTCACGATTGATTTTTGTCATGCTCGAGTTCTGATGATGGGATCCATTAGGAATCGAAGGATCTCCTCAAATGTGAAAGGCACACAAATAGTGATTTTAGTATTTTCATGAACTAATCAAGCATTTTAATTCATAAAAGTGACATTTGGTGAAGTGGAACTGCTGATGATGATCAGAACGGAACTCTTCAACGACGCGTAGTTCACGTTTGGCGATTTGTTCTCTTCGTTTTGTTTGTCAAGCAAGCAAGGTTTTTTCATGATTCCATGAGGAATTGAGGGTACTTAGTCCTCTACCATTATAAACATACATTATAGCCATTTTTATTTTATATCTATCTAAGAGTGCACCATCTAAGTATAATAATCTTTTACCGGCCTCCCCCATTGAAGTCGGTTTTTCGGTTGTGGTCGGACGCTTCGGTTGTGGAATGAGCACTGCCGAGGTTTTACCGAGTGGCTACAGTATGGGGTTCTTCAAGAAAGGAGTGTATGAATTATAAAGGGTCGCAACGCACATGTGACACCCCTTGAGTTGCAAGCCTTGGTGACCGCTTACCATCAGGCGGGCCGTAGGGTTGTTTGCTACTGACGTGGTATAAAAAAAATATTGTCACAATATTTTTTTAATAATTGATCATATGTCTATAACTTATAAAACACAAACAACTTTTGCTACCATTTCAGCCAAAGGACGTCCACTGCTGGACATAGGCCTCCCCATTCACGGGGGGTATATGCCATAATCGCCACGCTTGGCATGCGGGTTGGCGATCGCAATATCTCCACCGCACTCCAGGGATGCTGCTGCCTATCCCCCGGTGGTCTTGGTCGTAGTATTAGGACATACCCGGGTCCTGAATATTGTTACGTAGCAACATAATTGTGTAACTTTGGTGTAACTGAGGATACAGGCTCAGCCTATTTTGGGACTCGCCGGATATCTTCTCTACGTAACAGTGACTTGGTGAAAAAATAAATTATTGTCATTCTTATTTCACACTAGTTTACGAAAGTGACTGCCATCTTACCATGCAACCTAGATGGAAATCTAGCCGTGGTTGGATATAGGCTGGATTCCTCGCGATGTTTTCCTACACCGAATTATTTTTTTAGCGAACTCGATGGTACTCGCTGCGGTTCAAGCCCACGACCTACATATTAAAAGCTGCCTCCGTATGGACTGCTGGTTACAGGGGCTACAATATATTGAAAACGCCAATGTATCACAATTGAAAATAAATATCCACCCGGGCCTAGACTGGCCACCCAAACACTCCCCCCTCAGACCGGCCGGCGCCGCTCAAGGCTGTCTGGGATCGGGGGTTAAGGACTCAGCGGATTGATTTTAGGGCCTCGCTGAGGGCTTTTACTTAAGATAAGATAAAACATTATTAAATAAAATATCAATGTAAAGAAGATTACACATAATATTAAGAGAAATACTCGTAATCATTACACATGGATTGATTTTAGGGATTTCAATGGCCGGGTTTTGATACTGTCTGGGTCTGGGGGTAAGGACTCAGTGGATTGATTTCAGGGCCTAGTTAAGGGCTTTCTAGGGCTGTGATGGTGTGTGGCATACTTAAGATAAGATAAAAAATTATTAAATAAAAAAAACAATAATAAAAAAATTGCAATATGCTGCGTACAAATTTTAAGAGAAATAATCCATGCACATGGATTTAGGGATTTCCATGGCTGTATGTTGATGCTGTCTGGGTTTCAGAGTAAGGACTCAGTGGGCTGATTTTAGGGCCTCGCTGAGGGCTTCTAGAGTCTTGATGGTGGCATACTTAAGATAAGATAAAACATTTATATTAATAATTTACGTGCAGGGGTACGGTAGACCCGAACGAGGTTTCGAGTTGAACATACGAGTATTTATCCACAAAATTTGGATTGTCGCGTATTTTGCATTTAAAAGTGTTTATTTTATCACTCATATCACGATCCGTATTACGTGAATATTGATGAATATTGAAGCAACATCCGTTGGGGCCTGTTACATTGTTATTATTATCACGCGATACACTCATATCACGATCCGTATCACGTGCTGTTTAATGAATATTGACGCAAAATAAAAACAATGAGTGTTAAGGGCCCCACTGAATAGAATTTGGCGGAGAATAGAGAGCTGCTACCGCGAAACGTAAACGAACGAACATCGTGTATTTTCCTCTGTGTCGCTCGAATTTGCAAGTGCGACAGAGAGGGAGATACACGAACTTCATTTGTTTTCGTTCGCGGCAGCAGCTCTGACTTCGCACCAAAAATACTGACTAGCACATCAATATTTAACAATTGCACATCTGAACCGAATTTTAATGAACGATTAGTATCTTAGCTATACAAATCAGTACTGATTACGGTGTAAAATTTTTTATGTGCCTTTAAATACTAGCCTTATAAAAATACTTAGGATGTTAATCCTAACCACGATATTATTGAAGTAAAAAAAAAGTAAAAGTAAAAGTGCAAACGGGCAAAGGCTAGTATCTTTATAAGTTATTATAATATGTGAGTTATTATAAAGATACTAGCCTTTACCTGTGACTTCGTCAGCGTAATCTTTTACTCCCTATTGGGGCCCTTTAGACGATTAATATTATCACAATACTGGGGTGTCAATATTATCGTGGTTTTCAAAATGGTATGAATAATGCTTCAATATTCATCAATAGACACATGATACGGATCAGGATGAGTGAATCGTGTGATAATAATAACCGTGTAAACGGCCCCAATCCATATGTTAATCCAGAGTCCAGACAGACTATATTTTGTATACGAAGTTTCATCATAATCCGTTGATGTAATGTTTTGTGTGTTAGGGATTGATTTTAGGGCTTTCAAGGGCTAGGTTTTTTTAGATTCTTAATAAGGTCTTTTAGGGCTTTGATGTTTTGTGTGACAGAGATTGATTTTAGGGCTTTCTGGGGCTAGGTTTTCATGCTGTCTGGACTTGTGGGTTAAGGGCTCAGTGGACCGACTTTAGGGCCTAGCTAAAGGCGTGTAGAGCTGAGATGGTATGTGGAATACATGGTTTGATTTCAGGTTTTTCTAGATAAAGACAAAGACAAAAACAATAGTACATTACTGCAGAGGCCGTGAAGTAAGGGATCGCTGGACGAGTTTGGGATAAAACGAGTCCTGCAATCCCTGTTCCGGCCGAGGATTGTATAGTACTTTTCTCAAACATGTTAGAAAAAAAAAACAATGTAAAAAAACTAAAAAATTCAAAACGTCCAAAAGTAGCAAAGCATCACGACAAATAACGGAAATTAAATAAAAACACGAAAGATGCTACAAAATACAAGCACCATTTAAAAAAACACGTAAAAACTAAAAAACAAAACAGGAAACAAGAAAAGCAAAAAAAATACGGAAAGTACAAAAAAATACGAAAAAACTTTTAAATAGTCCAAATATAGGAAGAACCTAAAAAATACCAATTTACATAACAAATTAAAAATATATTTACATAATCGTGGCGGTTGGCTCTATGTAATATTTCCTTTATCAGTTGATTTTAGTAAGCAAATTTAAAAAGTTAGAGCAGCGGACAATAATGTTAGTTTCATACATTCTCCATACATTACTTCTTGGCCAGCGGCCAAAAAGTAATGTAGGGAGCCATAAACAGGTAACTTCATGTCCTCTTTTCGTGACATTAATGCATACATTTAGGCGCATGTTTGAGAAAAGAAAATTATTTGCAAGAGACATGGTTACAGAAAAAGATATTTGTCATTGATAATGAAATCAGCATATCTCACCAGTGAAATTGGAATGTTTTTTTTCTTTTAATTTTTTTTATTTATTTATTATGAAACAAACAGTCATACAAAGATATTGTTAACAATTACATTTTTTGATTTTCACAATTTTTTAATTGTTTAATTTTCACATTACAGAGGAACCCAGCTCCCAAATCCCAAACGTTCCTCGAGATGCTTCTACAGTCTTCTCAGCTCACGGACCGTGAGCTTGCAGAAGAGGCTTTGGAGATAGTTTATGATATGTATATGTGAAATGTCAAATGCCAGATTTACAGTGAATCAAGGACCGCTTCCACGAATCCCGCGCTAGTCGGGAACTACTCAACTACCGCGACTTCCTGATCGATATGTGGTAGGTATTTTATTATTTGACGTGAGCTGTCAACAAACAACGAATCCTCAATTTCAATTGCACGCCGGAAGCCAAAATAGCGGTACTATTATTTTTCTATCTATGTAACCCCTGTTTAACCTATGTTTGAGAAATAAACACATATGTCCAGTTGGCAACGCGCTTGAGATTGTTCTAGAATTGCATAAGTCTACGGTCGGTAGGCTACTGAATTGATGCCCAGCTCTTTGAGAAATATCCGACGGCCTGTTTAGCCTAGTTGGTAGTGATAAACACATAGAAAACATCCAAGACCCAGAAACAAATATCCGTGCTAAATGCAAAAATAATTCCCTGGCCGGGATTCGAACCCGGGACCTCTAGCTTCGGAGGCAGTGTCACTACCAACTAGGCTAAACAAGCCGACGAAAGAATACGAAAGTTTACTCACTCTTGCGTTGTAAATGCCTACAGTTTCAACAAAACGCCGAATACTGGAGAAACGCCTCGGTTGGACGGATGAGATCTGAAAACAAATTTACTATATTAAATTTCAACTAGAAGAAGAAGAAGAAGAAGAAGAAGAAAAATATTTATTCGTGACAAAATTTTTTTTAAAATACAATAAAAAAATAAAATAAAAATCGTAATTCGTCACGAAAGGGTCTCGCCTCAGCATAAATGCCGACTCAGGGAGCCGGCGCTGATCTTCCGGCGAGACCTAAGTAAGAGCGTTTTCACATTATATCGGTGTCGGATTCTACACCGACATCGATCGGATAATGTGAACACGGTCGGAAAGTGACGGTGTTTCTAGTATGCTCCGCCTAAAATTGAACGCTCCGAACTATACGGACAGACGCTTAGTTTTACGGTTTTGCGAGCCATATACGGGCTCGCCAGAGAAAGTTCTTAGAATCGCCGTCATCGGGTACGACTAGGTACTTAGGTATATAGTTTTTTTTAAGTTGCACAAAAGTAAAATTAAGCTTTTGGCCTCGTGTGGCCGCGTACGTAACCGGTTATGATAGAATACTTTATTGTGCTCGTTTGAAACTATTTATTATTTGTACGTAACCAGTCGCAACTTTAATTTTGGTGTTCCAGCCGTTCCGAAGGATCCCCGCAGCGCGGGGCTCCTATTTCTAGGTCTCAGGCTCAGGAACAAAGCGACCAAAACTACTTATATTGATATTGAAATTGGGATGACTTATGCTTAAATTCGCTACTGCTTCTAAACTACACGTGATATTTCAGCCACTCTATAAGGAAAATAATCAATATTCATACTTTACTCTAAAACTTAATTGTTCACCATATTGAACATTATTATTCTGCCTATTATCGCAATATTCCCCTGCGTAAATTTTCGTAACGTGCGAACGCGTAGCTCCGATTCAACAACATTTTCCGATTCGATAACAAGCGTTTTCCGATATGTAATACTGTCTACAAGCAAGGAACTCGTTTAGCGAACTCCAAGTACTCAAAGTGCACCATAATCAGAAAATAATTCGATACAACATCGCGCGTCAAAAGCATCGAAAAGGTTAATCGTTAAACTCCCACACCAAATGCCCGATAAATCACAATTTAACCCGCCGAAAGTTCGCTGCATTAATGTCAAGGGCGTGTAAACACGTCACGTGCGATTGCGTAACCCTTTCAACGGCCGTACCCCGTACCTGTTTACCTATACATGCGAAATAGGTCACGATCAAAAGGCTATGATTTAGGGTCGCTTCTCTAACCATTGGTAATCGTAAGCGATGTTATTTTGCGATTGTTATTCTTAGGCGACAGATGAGTTCGTACTTTTCCTAGACGCTTCAACCGATCACGATCAGATTTGGCATATCGATAGGTGATATCATAACCTTTTAAAAATTATAATAATCGGACATATCACGCAGGAATAATCACCAAAAAACTGAATTTGCATATATTTCAATGCTATAAGCGAGCCAGGGAGTTTGAGACCGAGTAGACGCGCTCAGCTCAACATTTGCAACCAGCAAACTGCATTGCATACCTAGTATTTTTTTTTGGGTAATTTTATGGACGAATCTCACCAAACGGCCGGAGTCGGCGCGCACGCCACCAGAGTCAAAGGAATCCGAACCCTCCATGCAGAGGCTAGACTTCGTATCCAAACGGCAGCGGCCGAGCCGGCGGCAGCCGACCGGGGCCGACCGGCGGCTGCCCGCAACCCATTTAAATGAAGTCTAACTTCTGTATGGATGGTTCGAATGCCTTTGACTCTGATGGCGTGCGCGCCGCCTCCGGCCGTTTGGTGAGAATCAACCATTAGTTAGTGTGGGAGCGTTCCCGGCTAAGCGGCGCCCGCGTACCGCGTGCGGTATGCCAGGTTAAACAACGTCGGTCATAGTCAACTCTTGGATAGGTGACCGCTTTGAGTGGTTACTAACTTGAGAGCTCCAGTGCTTTGGAAGGCACACTAAGCCGTTGATCCCGGCGGCAAGTTAGAGGCCTCCGCGCGGCTTGAGAACTTCTAACAGTCAAGTTGCCCACTCACTTGACAAGCCTAATCCCAATAAGGTCTAGTTTCCCCCTCGGATTGGAAGGTCAGATGGCAGTCGCTTCCGTATATTCTTCGGATTAGGTAGCGGACTCCCGGCATCCTTCAGGATGCAACTGTACTGGGAACAACGCTAGGATGATGATGAGGTGGCGGATCCCGGGCATCCTTCAGGATGCAACTGTACTGGGAACAACGCTAGAATGATGATGAGGTGGCGGATCCCGGGCATCCCTCAGGATGCAAGTGTACTGGGAACAACGCTAGAATGATGATGAGGTGGCGGATCCCGGGCATCCTTCAGGATGCAAGTGTACTGGGATACCGTTACGATAATAATGATGGAATATTATTTTCGGATAACGGTATTTTCAGGTATATGTCTGACAGAGACGAGTTCAGTTCTAAGTAGACGCACTAAAATCCGAATCTACAAGACCGTGATTCGCCCAATTTTAACCTACGGTTGCGAAACGTGGACAATGACACTCAAGGAAGAAAATACGCTGCTAGTGGCCGAGAGGAAGATCCTTCGTAAGATACTGGGCCCCAAAAAAGACCGGATGGAAGCTGGACAGTCCTTAGGAACCGTGAGATTGAAGACCTAGTGGCTGAACCTAACATCATGGGGTTGACTAAAGCTCACAGGCTCCGTTGGTTGGACCATCTTGAGAGAATGGATGAGGATCGGAACGTGAAAAGAGCATACTTGGGCCGCCTAGCAGGAAGACGTACTGTCGGACGCCCCAGGTATCGCTGGTGCGACATGGTGGAGGCGGATCTGCGCGAACTTCGTGTCAACAATTGGCGGAACGTTGCAAAGGTGGCGCTGTCTTGTGTCGGTGGCTAAGTCTCATTTTGGGTCGCTGAGCCAACAGAGTAAGTAAGTCTGACAGAGATTGCTTTGTCGTATACAGTCCATGTAGATATACGAGGAGTTGTCCTTTTGAAAAATAAAGTGTGTTAGTAAATAAATAATGTACTCAGAAGTTGACAATTACTTTTGTATACTAAAGAGATAAAAATACATATAAGTCCACAAAGGTCTGTTTAGTTTAATGAATCGAAAAGAGTTACTTTTCGGATTTCGTTGTATCAAAACCATGCATTTGAGAGAGAAATGATCCTCCTTTGTAAAATTAGCAGATAAATAACCTTTTCCCAAGTTTTCAGACAAGTATTAATTTCCTTCTCTGCCATCAAACAAAGCTCTAACCTAGATAGAAACTAGGTTACTTAGACATATGTAGGTACAGAATTACTACTTGCTTACGAGGATGGGATCTGTGGGGACTGGGGATAGTGCGTTTAACGGTCATGTGTCTTTTAAAAAATAAAAAATAAATTATTCGGTTATTGCATCCATATGTCGAGTCAAAGAGTCAACAGCAAATGTAGATGATCATTTTAGTACTTTGTCGCACTAACGTAACAATATTGCGACGGTTGGGATTCATCAAAGTAGTCAAAGTGACAAGGTACCTAAAATGATCATCTTTAATAAAATAGAGGCCTACATTTTAAGACTGGTTGTACAGTCAACGGCAAAAGTATGACCATTATAGTACCTTGTCACTTTCACTACTTTGACGCATCCCAACTGTCGCAGTATAGTTACGTTAGTGCGTCAAAGTACAAAAAATATCATCTACATTTACTGACTGCACTGTACCCAATTTCAGTGCAGTTATAAAGTTATCCCTTCTGAAAGTGCTATAGTACATTACTACAGAGGCCGGGACGAAAGGGGTTGCCGGCTGAAGACATATAGACGGCCGAGCACAGCGAGGCCGGATAGGTCTGAGGCGGGCAACCCCATATTTCCCGCCGAGGTCTAACCACTCAAGTGCTCGCGTTAAAAAAAAAGGTGGTCTAAAGTGCTCAAGATTCACCGGGCATTAGCAGCGCATTGTCTTGTGTTGTTAATAAATCGATTGCCTGGCTTCGTCTAAACTTTTTGCTATGATTTTTTTATGTTATAAAGTTAAAGAAACAGGCAATTTGTTTATATAATTAATTACATAGGTCACCATAGTAAAATATTTTCAAAAACAGTCACAAACTTAACATACCGTTTCGAATGAGATCTTTTTCAATAAATATATTTTTATTTTATAATCTAAATCGATAACATATGTAAATTTTATGTTTATTTAAAACTGTAATAGTTTACACTTCGATTGATACCAAATAAAGTATATGATCCCGGGGAAATATTTTGCATAAAACCTTTTTCATTTGCAATGTTTACATTGTCAGTTTTGCAATTCGCCGCAAAACAGTGTAGTTTGTTTATGATTTTTTTATGAATAATTTAGGTAAACGAGTACAAAAATATTGTCAGACGTAGATAGAGACACTATTAATCTTTAAATAACAAGTGCCAGTTTTGTCAAAATCGCAGCAATTTCTGTCACAAATTATCAATAACAAAAAATAGCCTTACATACCTAACGTAATGAGTGCCGCTTTTAACGCCCGATTACAAATAATTCCATACACTTCAAACCACATAAAACACTTAACACATACACTACACATGTTACACTTCACAACTTAATAGATATTCGACCGATTACAACTCGATTTATATTTTTGTTCTTATTTCAAAGGTATACAAAAACCCACGTAAAGGTCCCGACTCAAACTAACGGACATACTCCGGCGGGCCTGCGCTGTCAAAATTTAATCATGGCGGCGATATAGGACGGGATACACTGGTGCGCAACGAAACCACAGTTTATGCAGTGATCGTCAATATTGAAATCACGAAATTTACATTTCTTATTAAATCAATTACGAATAGTTACAGATCCTTAACTTATTACTTATACAATGCTAATACGAAATTAACAGCGGTACACTTATGGTGACTTTAATTATATATTCTTGAAGTAATAATAACGTTTGGAATTTTATTTTAAATATCAGTGGCTGTCGTGATATATAATAACTGACAAAGTAGAAAAGTTGGAAAACCGCCGATATTTTCATTTCAAAGTTATATATCTGAACAATGGCTGAACCGATTTTGATAAAACATGTTTTACTAATATTATCGTTTCCAGAGAGAAAAGTTATGTTATTATCCTATTATAAATTCGAGGAATTAAAAATGCAGTGTTTTTTCACCATAATAGTTACAACTTTTTGGCTCGACATATCAGATCTCAAAGACCTCGTGTTTACGTGTCTAGGCATTTATAGTTGCTTCAGTCATATTGATCCACTGCTATAAGATACTACTAAATTTCTCTTGGATATCTTGCTCTGAAAAAAAAAGACAACCAAATCGGTTCAGTTTAAATAAAAGCTACGATGCCACAGACAGATATACACATTAAACTTATAACCCCCCTCTTTTGCGTTGCGTAGTATAGTAGTAGTAGGTACGGTACCAGAACTGACTATATTGTAATTTCATCATGTCAGCCGAAGGACGTCCACTGCTGGACATAGGACATATATTTATTTGGCACCTCAACAAGTTTTTTTTTAACTCTAACAGGTTCTCATTGCTGAGGTGATAAGTTTTATGTGATGTGGTATGTGTGTGGTACACGAGAGCAAAGTTACCTATATGCATATCGTGTATTTGAATCCCTTGATACGCTATAAAATCTATCATAGAATCACTTGCCACGCTCGCTAGTGATTCGATTAAGGCACTAAGGTATCCTTCGCTACCTCAGGATTCGAAATTATCACTCGTCGCAAAAAAACGAATGCTCTCTTATTGCACAAATAATTATTGAATCCTTGCCTGACACATCACATAACCACTAACAAGGAAAATTGTAATGAAAATTTAAGAAATTAAATTAAATTAATATTTGAAAAAAATACATCACAAATAACAACAAAATTCATACACTTAATTTGTAGGGTAAGTATTTTTTTATTGATACGTGGTTTTCACTGCCGCAATGAAGACATTTTGGGGATTTAAGTTAAAACGACTATGACAATAGTTTATATGCTAGCTACAAATAACTGAGGTAACGGTCAATACGGGTCATAAACAGAACTGGTTTTTTGAAAAAAAAACATACATTCTTATTTGAACTATTACATGGAATATGTGAATTTTATAAATTTATATGATCAGTTAAACAAGTTAAAGTGGACCCTACCTCTACTTCATAGATTCATAAATAAAAGGTAAGCAGTTACATTGGTAATGGGCCGCCACTTAGTATGCGTAAAAGAACCTACCAAAAATGAATAAACTAAATTAAACCATTCTTCGACAATAGCCCAGTGTGCACCACGCCTTATGACATAATACGTGGATCCGACGCGAATCGGCGGAAGTGCCTTGTGCAACCACAGTTGCGTACAATAGTATTTATAGACGTCACAAGTTCATTCACCTAATCCTGCATAGAACATACCTAATTGTTCATTAAAAGTGGATTTATGTTGATTTTAAGAGACGCATTTATTGATTTTAATAGCCTAGTACAGAAATATGGAATAATCACATAATAATGTACGATTTAAAATTAACCTCGCAAAATTTTCATCACTCAACGTACTTTGTTGGAAGAATTTATCACATTCCATTTTAATTAGTATCGAAATATATGCTTTGTCTTATGAAGCAGTAAACCAGGATTAATTTGGTATATAATACCAATTAAAAAATGCGAAATTGATTGCTTACAGCATTTTTTAATCGCGAGCTCTCTCGCTGACGTACCGAACTTCGATGGTCATCAAAACAACTTTTATATTTTATAAAAATTGTTCCGTAGACTGCGGTTTTAATTTTTTTTAATATTGCCACATCAAAATCAAAATCAAAATCAAAATCAAATATTTATTCTGCAAATAGGCCACAAGGGCACTTTTACAAGTCAAAGCATGAATTTATACAATTTAAAAAAAAAACTGACAATCTTACTTAATAATAATGATTAAAAAATATACTGATTAACAATTATATAAAAATAAATTTACAAATATTAAGGACGTATTGAATACGATCTGTCCGAATAAACAAAAAGTACATAAAATTAATTTAATATCTCAGAGATGTATATGGTCTCTGAGCGTCCAAATACGATTAATAACAATTATTTAAAAGTCCTTAGAGATGTAAATGATCTCTAAGCGCTAAAATTAAAATAAGTAAACTTAATATTGTTAGAGATGTATAAGGTCTCTAAGCGTCAATAACAATAAAACTAATCCAGAACAGGATTATGTCTCTCGTCAATCTACATACAATAAAATAGCACTAGTATTAAGGTATTTACTTTGCCCTTGCAAGCATGAACAGACCGGACTCCACAAACAGCACCCGATCACGAGTATGACGCGTATCTCAGCCATCGCCTCCCTCGACCATCTGTTAGGGAAGGTGGCGACCCGATCAACGACGCCGCCGTAAGCAAAGCCCTTTAAGCGAGCATGACATATTCAGGCTGCCGGACATTAATAATATCAAAGATTAAAATGACTCTTCGGCGAGAAACAGCATCATGTTTCATAAAATGCAACGACAGAGCTATTTGTACAAGGAAATATGCTAAGTGAAGCATATGTATACTAAAACTAACAGGATTTAACTATCACTGGCTTAAAAGCATTTTTGTCATTTAAGAAATCGTTGACAGTATAATAGGCCTGGCTTAACAAATAACGTTTAATATGAGACTTAAATTTACTGAATGGAAAATTAACTATGTCGATGGGTATTTTATTATAAAATCGTATACAGTTCCCCACAAACGACGTGCTAACCTTCCGGAGACGACTGGCCTTCACTGCAATCTTGTGTTTACTTCTAGTGTTGTAGTCGTTCATACTCTACCTATATAACTCAATTAAAAAGCGTTCTGTGCATGTTCCGCATAGCAACAATTTAAAAACCGTTGGAACTCCAACTCGCAACTAGTGTTGCGAGAGCACTGTACGTTTTCCCAAGTCGCAACCCTAGTTGCGGAGAGCACGTGAGTGGATATAGTGCTTTTCTCAAACATGCAATGAAATAAACAACAAAAAAAAATCAAAGTTTTCTTTTAATACGCATAGAGGCAGAATGTCATGATGCCTGTGCCACAAATTTATGTGGAATGGAAATTAAAAAAGAGGACTTTGCCGGCCTTGGCCTGCAAGATTTGTATGAAATTCCATTATAGACCTCTTGTCCTAGCCGCACCTGAAACGTCATACTTCGCAGCCTATTATAAGGAACATAACATCAATATTTCAGTGCATGTTTGAGAAAATAAATTTATGCGGTTAGAGTACACTTAAATTTGATATCCCCTCACACATTTAAAGTCAAATTTATTAGAAGCACATTTGGATTGTGATATAGTGATGACCTATTTGGCGAAACTGGTATTATATGCCAAGAGATCTCGCCCCAGAACAATAACTATACCTTTAGACTTTTTAGTGACAGAGACACAAATGCATACAAACCCTGCTATATTAGAGTTAATACGTTGAGATAAATTTAAATAAACCAATTGAGAACATTTAATTTTTTCAAGCAGGTTTTTTTCTGATGAAATCAAATAGAGGATAAAAAGTGAAGTAAAACCACATTTTTAAATTCTCTAAAATATCCTAATTTCATTTAAATAAATCAATTTCAAAAGTTCCTCATTCTACAAGAGAGTAAGTGACAAGTAAGGCGTCACAGCGTAACAAATTACTAAGACAAATTTACTAAGGAAAGTGAACTGCTGTTCTTTTTGTGCGCTGTGACTGTCACAATTTCATACTAATGACGTCATTACTACGATGTAGGATTTCTTCACATTTTCTTGAATATTTTGAAAACTAATAGCTATAAAAATATTAAAAATATATTTTGGGGTTTCTTGTTAACAAATTAACGAAATGAGTTAAGATTTCATACTACTAAAAAAAATTGAAATGTTGTCAATTGTTTTACTTTGTCGGCCTGTTTAGCTTAGTTGGTAGTAACACTGCTTGCGAAGATAGAGGTCCCGGGGTCGAATCGGTGAGGGCATTTTTTATGAAATAGGAGGAAAACGCCCAGACGAATTGCCTGATGGTAAGCGACGGACAGACGGACAGACATGATGAAAATATAAGGGTTAAATTCTCACCATTTTGGATACGGACCTCTAAAAAACGTTTGTACCTAAGAGTTATCATTCAATATTGAGTAGCATTTCGGTGAAGGAAAATACCTGGAATCTCAAACCTGGGGGCCAATTCTCGGGTTCGATCGAGATGATCTCTATTCGAGATTCCATACAAGTGAATCTACCATTATATACAATGTCACCGAGAATTGGCCCCAAGGTCTAGTTTCCCTCTCAATTAAAAGGTCTGACAAAGGCATTTAAAGTCGCTTAATAAGAAAAATACCTAGACAATACTGTGACGGAATCCACCCCTCACCCATATTCATTACAAATTAATAGTCGTAAATTTTACGACCGCTTTTTTATTCGCAACCTTTTATGTCTCTCGGTTTATCGTGCCGTGATTATTGTATTTATGTCGTACCATTACGATACCTACTAACCATTATCAATATTATCATATAGGAGCATTATCCCAGTATAGTTCGGGGTCCGCCACCTAACCCCAAGAAATGGCATAGGCTGGTTTTTACAGAAGCGACTCATCATCCTCCTAGCGTTATTCCCAGTACAGTTGCATCCTGAAGAATGCCTGGGGTCCGCTACCTGATCCCAAGAATTGGCGTAGGCACTAGTTTTTACGGAAGCGACTGTTTCTGACCTTCCAACCCGAGGGGGAAACCGACCTTATTGGGAATAGGCTTGTCAAGTGAGTGGGCAACTTGACTGTTAGAAGTTCTCAAGCCGCCCAGAGGCCTCTAACTTTTTTACGTAAGCTAGGTTTGTAACAATGCCTCTGCCTCCGAAGCTAGAGTCCCGGGTTCGAAACCCGGCCAGGGCATTTATTTGTGCATTTTTCTTGGGTCTTGGATGTTTTCTATGTATTTAAGTATGTATTTATCTATACAAGTATGTATATCGTCGTCTAGTACCCATAGTACAAGCTTTGCTTAGTTTGCGACTAGGTAGATTCGTGTAAGATTGTCCGCCAAAAAAAAAGTACAAAAGCATAATAACTTAACAACGACATACTGATATTATAAATGCGAAAGTCTGCCTGTTACCACAATTAAACTGCCAAACGAATAAAGATGATTTCGTATGGAAATAGGATAGTTCCTGAAAAAAAAATGCATGTACATAACCGGTTGCCAGTAGATTACTTTAAATGCCTCTACATAGTTTATCTTTCACATATGTTTTTGCATGTGGAGTTTGCCTAGAATTGGTTGTTACACTATAAAATAAGTTTCGCATGTTAAATATAAGGTATCGGTGTAAACAACTGTTGGTGAATCTTGATTAAATAATTAAAAAAAAAAACATCTCTAATGGGATGAAAAGTGGGGTGAAAGTTTGTATGAGACAGTCACATACGAAAGTAACTCCTAAAATCTCGACTACTCGAAATATGAAATAAAAAATAAATCACGAAATATGAGCTATTGAATTTTTTATATTATCTAGTTTTAATAATTAAAATGTTTAAAAATTGTATTGACCTGTAAATTAGCTTTACAAAATAAACGAGTATGAGTATGAGTATGCAAATGCTTTTCCTTGCTTTTTACATATATACATATACTCACTGCTATATTCCCACAAGGGGTAGGCAGAACACATGAAAAATATTTTTCAGTGCCTCTTTTAGCAATTGCAGGTTTATAGATGGAGAAAATGTGATATTGCAGTGACAGATTGCTAGCCCATCGCCCACATCAGACTTCAACCTGGTTCCCATAGTCGACTCTTACGACACCCAAGGGCAGAAAGGGGGTGGTGCTATTGTATCTCGGCACCTTTGCTTTTTAAAGCCAAATATTTTCTGATCTTCAGAAAAAACTGCGATTTTAAACTTTCTCCCAAACACTAACTTCACACATTCAAACAGCAAACATAAACTATTCACTCACTAACACAATCACTGATTTGCATTTATACTACAGGACAAACACCTTACATGTCAAGGACCTTAGTGCAACGATTTAAAGTTGATTTTCGCTTGAAGTGTTCGAGAGTTGAACGGTGGTCGAAAAGTTTTGTATACAGAGTAATGGGAATTATGTCGGAAGTGAGACGAGCTTGGGAGGTTAAATGTACGGGTTGAATTTGGAACGCTTTGTGATTTAAATCTACATAGTTCGTTATTTTTTAACCACAGATATCAGAGTAAAAAACCGGCCAAGAGCGTGTCGGGCCACGCTCAGTGTAGGGTTCCGTAGTTTTCCGTCCGTCACATTAAGTTGACATATTAAGTACAGAAACACAAAACCCTAAAAAGCACGTCATTTCATTGTGATTTTGTAGAAATGACAGGTACAATAAACACCTGTTTATACGGTTAAATTACAAACTTAGTTCAGAAATTTATTTGTAATTTTTTCAAAAACTATTCAACCTATCAAGTTCACAATAATTTTCCTACAAAGTTTTTATAAAGTTCTACTTTTGAGATTTTTTTCATATTTTTAAAACTTATGGTTCTAAAGTTAGAGGGGGGGGGACACATTTTTTTTACTTCTGGAGCGATTATTTCCGAAAATATTAACATTATTAAAAAAATGATTTTAGTAAACCCCTATTTATTTTTAAATACCTATCTAACAATATATCACACGTTAGGGTTAAAATGAAAAAAAAAATCACTCCCCACTTTACGTATAGGGGAGGTACCCTAATAAAATATTTTTTTCCACTTTTTATTTTACCACTTTGTCGGCGTAATTGATATACATATTAGTACCAAATTTCAGCTTTCTAGTGCTAACGGTCACTGAGATTATCCGCGGACGGACGGACAGACGGACGGACAGACATGGCGAAACTATAAGGGTTCCTAGTTGACTACGGAACCCTAAAAACTGGCAAGCTTTGGAAGAGGCCTTCACCTGAGAGGGGTTCCTATTATTTATAATTTTATTATTTTACTGTTAATATTTTTACATTTATAAATTTTAAAAAAAGTAACATAGATATAAAAGCTGAATTTAGACTAATATACGATCCGAATCTATCCATTACGAAACTGTAAATTTTACAAGATTTAATAGGAAATATAAGGCTTTTTTTTATCAGAGTAAAGCACATTAGCTCATTTGACATGTTGACATTGTTATACCTATTACTTTATTGGTTTTGTCGGTTCCGGTTACAATGTCACTTTATTTTATATTTTTTAATTAAAATTAAAAGCAAAAAAAGACATTAAGTATTTGTTTGTTTGTATTTGAGTTGAACAATTTCTATACATCTGATCTGTTCTCACTAATGTACGACTCAGTTTGAGAGGACAGATAAGTGATATATCTGACAGGTCTTCCTCAGTCTCTCTGCTTTCAACTCTGCAAATTGTACTAAACTGACGTTGGTGACGTTTTGGATTATATCGGATTTTTCATTTTGGCGTACTTTTAATTGGAGGGAATTCATTAGTAGCCGAAAATGATCGTACTATCCGTATAAATAACTTGAGTCGGAGGTACTTTTTTTATTTGTTTTCCTAAATTACCCAAAATCTGGCATTTGAAGCCCCATAACTTTTTCGTGTATGTATGCTATTATATCTAAGACAGACGGACCCGGGTAGTCCTAAAACTACGACCAAGACCACCGGAGGATGGGCAGCAGCATCCCTGAATTGCGGTGGAGATACTGCGATCGCCAACCCGCATGCCAAGCGTGGCGATTATGGCATTTACCCCCCATGAAATTGAGGGAGGCCTATGTCCTGCAGTGGACGTCTTTCGGCTGAGGTGGAGGTGGTGGATACCTAAGACAATTATGCATTTAAAAGAATAAACAAAAATGTTATGGGGCTTCGAATGTCAGATTTTGGGTAAACTGGAAAACAAATAAAAAAATCGTACCCTCTAAACCGTTCTCCTTAGGACCCAGGGTCCAAGAGTGGAAAGGTAGCAAGGCTTGGAACAGGTTGTAAATATTTTTACAAGTGGATTCGTCCATCATCATCCTCCTAGCGTTATTCCCAGTACAGTTGCATCCCGAAGAATGCCTGGGGTCCGCTACCTAATCCAAAGAATTGGCGTAGGCACTTGTTTTACGGAAGCGACTGCCATCTGACCTTCCAACCCGAGGGGGAAACCGACCTTATTGGGAATAGGCTTGTCAAGTGAGTGGGCAACTTGACTGTTAGAAGTTCTCAAGGCGCCCGGAGGCCTCTAACTTGGCTTAACGATTACTATCAAAGACAGCAACCGGGATCAACGGCTTATCGTGCCTTCCAAAGCACGGGAGCGCTCAGTTAGTAACCACTCAAAGCGGTCACCCATCCAAGGACTGATCTCGCCCGACATTGCTTAACCTCGCATACCGCACGCAGTACGCGGGTGCCACTGGGCCACGAGCGCTCCACAAGTGGATTCGTCCGCTTGGCGGAATTATAATTTCCAACCGAAACGAAAAATTGATCACCAGGGCGGTAGTTGAACCCACGACCTCCGGATAATAATAATCGTATGGCATTTATTTTCGAACCATGAGGTCTTCGAGAAGACAAGTGCGGTTGCCAGTTTTTATTGCACTTTTAGCACCACCAGGGGTCACGTGTAGGGTAACGGTGGGTACTCCCTACGGACGTAGTGCAACTTCGACCCCCCTTGTCAAGTGAGTGGGCAACTTGAATGTTGCCCACTCACTTTGAAGTTATCAAGCCGCCCGAAGGCCTCTAACTTCGCTTAACGACTGCTATCGTAGACAGCAACCGGGATCAACGGCTTAACGTGCCTTCCAAAGCATGGGAGTGCTCAGTTAGTAACCACTCGAAGCGGTCACCCATCCAAGAACTGACCTGCCCCCACGTTGCTTAACCTCGCATACCGCATCCGGTACGCGGGCGCCTCTGGGCCACGAGCGCTCCGACCTCATTCAAATCCCGCCTTGGGTTTTTCATTCCCGTTGGAAATAATTCGGAACAGGTTAATCTCAAAATCCCGAAATAGACAAATATTTATTCGTTTAATATGCTCTTTGTGTAGGACTCAATAATATATTTAGGTTATTACTTCGTATTATTAGAATGCCTGATTAAACATAAAATAGTAAACGAAAGAACAAATAAAACCGTTTTTTTTAGCATGGAGAGGATACCGGTTGCCGAGCCCTGCCTGCCAGCAACCTGCATAATTTTGAACGACCTAATTGTTACAGTATGATTGCATTATAGAATCCGAATCTAAGGCGACTTCCTGACTTGGCGGGGCGGGTACGATATGTCATAGGTATTTTGCTATTTGACGTGAATTTACCGATGTGAGATTTCCTCACTTGACGAAATACTGTCGGTAACACGTTTGCGCAGTAGTAATACCATGCGCAGAAGTGGGGCAGTACTGCATTAGTATCGGTTGACACTGACAGCTGACAGTTTTCTCATATCGTACCGCCCCCGCATCGACAAGTCAGGAAGGCGCCTTGATCTAAAGATCGGGACGAAATGGAATAGACGTGCAGTAGTAAAAAGTGTAGTAAATTAACGAATCACGTCTACAAACTATCCTAATTAAAAGTAAGATATCGTCGAACCCCACTTCCGCTTGCCGCAGAGTAAGCGCGCGCCAGATCAATTAACCCCGTTTTGTTTCTGTTTGCGGTGGTACTCTGTGCTTTTTAATCGATTTCAAAAAAGGAGGAGGTTCTCAATTCAATTGTATTTTTTTTAATTAATAAATAAATAAATATTGAGGGACAATCTTACACAAATCGACCTAATCCGAAACTAAGCAAAGCTTGTACTATGGCTACTAGATAAATACATCTTATATAGATAAATACATACTTAAATACATAGAGAACATACAAGACCCAATGTTTGTTACTTTAGAACTCCGTCATTTATTAACAGATTTAGGTAAATTTTATATGATAGGCGGTATCTCCATATTGGTCCTCTATATTTTGGTGAAGATCTGCAGTGCTGGCGAGATCTATGACGAAGTCAGTTTTTAAGGTTCCGTAGTAAATAAGGAACCTTTATAGTTTCGCCATGTCTGTCCGCGGCTTGGCACAAGTAATTTTATCTAATTAATTTAATTGAGATATATGATAATGATGAGAATAAATTCATAAATTATATATCATTTATTTTTTTATTTAATTGTAAAAAATATTGATAAAAATAAAATTGACTTATTAATGAAATGAATGAAATGAAATGAAATGAAAATGAAAATGAAATGAAATGAAATGAAAATGAAATGAAATGAAATGAAATGTTTTTATTCCAGACAACGTCCATAAATTGATATTATATACAATTACAAGTAAGATTAATTAAAATTCAAAAATAAAATCAATTAAAAATAAATATAAATCATTAATAGGTACATAACATAAGTCAAAAACAGGCTACGTCGAAAGTTGCGGGTTACCCCGATCCCCCGATGACAGGCCTGTGATAGTGCCTCCAACGCTCATGCAGTGGGCTGGAGTCCCACTCTCTCGCCGCCGAAAGCAGGGTAATGATATTACTTAACAGTGACTAGATATGTTTGGAAAATTGCAATTTACTTATAAGTCTATCCCAATTACATCACGGGACACCCTTTCGGGACTATAACGATATACCAGTACAAAATATGTAAAGAAATCACATTGCAGTACTTTTACAACCTGTAATTTGGCATCAGTCACGCCGATAATACTTTATAATAAAATCTATACTTATCTATACTAATATTATAAAGCTGAAGAGTTTGTTTGCTAGAACGCGCTAATCTCAGGAACCTAGTTCGAATTTAAAAAAATATTTTTGTGTTGGATAGTCCATTTATCGAGGAAGGCTTTAGGCTATATAACATCACGCTGCGACCAATAGGAGCGAAGACGCGAACGAAGTCGCGGGCAACAGCTAGTATATTATAATATTATAAAGCTGAAGAGTTTGTTTGCTTGTTTGAACGCGCTAATCTCAGGAACTACTGGTTCGAATCGAAAAAATCTTTTTGTGTTGGATAGTCCATTTATCTGGAAAAGCTTTAAGCTATATAACATCACGCTGCGACCAATAGGAGTGAAGACGCGGACGAAGTCACGAGCAACAGCTAGTCTTGAAATTAACATTTTGTGACCCCCGAAACAACGCAACAGAGATGATTATGTGATATAAGTTTAACATGTGTATCTGTGTATATGTGTGTCTGTCTATGGCACCGTAGCTCTTTAACGGGGATCCTAATTGAGTGAGTCTCTTTCCAGCGGCAGCGGCGCCGCTGGCACTCGAAGTCGTGGCCTGAGTGCCTACCGCAAACAACGAAAATCGAACTTCGTGTCGTGCCGTCCCTTTTCCTCTCGTGTTATACACTATATGACGGAAAGGGACGGTACGATACGAAGTTCGATTTTCGAAGTTCGCAGTAGGCACTCTGACCGTGGCTTATATTTATCGTAGCACGTGCTACGCCGCTACGTAATTATAGTCTACGTGACTGTCTACGACGTATTGGAAAATTTTACAGCTTAGTATTATTACATAATGGCCCAAATTGTAAGAATCTGCAAATTTAAGAGTCCCCAGTACAATCGGCTGAACTCGATTCCGCAGAGTCCGCAGTAAGCTCGGTTCTCCATACAAACGTAGTTTCGTTCTCATTGTAAAACGCCTTGCTAAAATAACATGAAACTTTGTATACACAATAAGAGCCGCCATATCTAGGTCGGAAATTAGTTTAAGTTGCTAGAAATTATAACAGAAAAAAATACAGCGAGTATTTGATTTTTTTACGTCTTGTATGGAAACCTTAATAATCGCTGTATTTTTTCTCCATTATAATTTCAAAGAACGGAAACTAATTTCCGACATAGATATGCCGGATCCCATTGTGTATACAAAGTTTCATGTTATTCTAGCATGGCGTTCTAAAATGAGAGCGTAACTACATTTGTATGGAGAACCGAGCTTACTGCGGACTCTTAAGACGGCGCAGTACGATCGGTGTGGATCGGTTCTCCATACAAACGTATTTAGGCTCTCATTTTAAAACGCCATGCTAGAATAACATGTAACTTTGTTTTTGATTGAAATTGTCCCCCTAATATTTATTTATTAAAAAAAAAAAAAAACATCACTATAAAGATATACCCGTACAAAATATGTACAGAAATCACATTTCAGTACTTTGTTAGGGAAAACTTCAAGTTCACGACATCGGAAAATGTAACGTTATAAAACGGTCGATGTAATGCAGACTTCTGACTTTTTATAGATAAAATGTATGGAATTACTGTTATGATTTATTAAAATATAATGAAACGGGACACTCACATCTTTAAGGTCGAATATCGACCGAGACTTTAGCATGTGACGTTGTGAGTGTTGTGTAACTCGGCATTTGACAATTGTGAAGAAAACGAGGGTAGGTTCTCGCCTCCGCCGCCACCGCTGTTGCATATGTTTTATGCATATATTTATGCATATTTTTTTATGAATATATTGATTTTTTTAATTTACCATTGGCCATGTGACAATTCACTGATTTACGAATTATAGTATATAAACCTAATTATTTATAATTAGAGCATAATGTATCGAAAAAAGATCTGTAACAATTGTTATCAATAAAATTTTCATTTCATTTCATTTCTCGTTTCATTTCACCGCCCGAGCCGAGCAGTCGAGCGGGCAGTGCACGGGCACGCAGTGCTAAAAGTCCCGCCGTCGCAAGAGGTACTCATGATTAAGGACCACGAATCGGTCTGAAACATGTCGAGCGATATTCGACCTTATATAAAGACGTGAGTGACCCGTTTTATTATATTTTAATATGTCTCAAACTCACGGGAGTTTTCTATATAGAACTATTATGATTTACTAGCTGTTGCCCACGACTTCGTCCACGTCTACGCTCCTATTGGTCGCAGCGTGATTGTAGAAGTTGTGGGTTTTTAGCCCAATATAAATGGTCTCCAATATGTACTATATACTTTTAATGATATATATAGATAAAACGGTACAATATTATAGAGAAATAAGCGAAAAGAAAAGGTAACGTGGGTCCAGTGCAACTCGCAATAGGATCTCCCCGCTCCGACGGCCGTCCCTGCCCCGCGCGACCCTCACCCCGCGCCGCGCTCGGCACTCGTCGGTAACAGTGATGTTATATAGGATAAAGCCTTCCTCGATAAATGGACTATCCAACACAAAAATAATTTTTAAATTCGAACCAGTATTACCTGAGATTAGCGCGTTCAAACAACCAAACAAACAAACTCTTCAGCTTTATAATATTAGTATAGATTTATATAATATTCAACATGTTTTGTTTTATTGATTACGGCATTTTCGAAGAATACTTATACATGCAGATACGAGGGTTTCCCGAGGGTCCACAGTATGGGGTTCTTCAAGAAAAGCGTGTATAAATTCTTAATGGGTCGGCAACGCGCATGTGACACCCCTAGAGTTACCAAGTCGGTGGCAAAGAAGCGCATCTACGGCCCGCCTGATGGTAAGCGGTCACAGCAGCCTACGGGTGTCACAAGCACGTTGCCAGATTGAAGTGTGTTGTGGGCGATGGGCTAGCAACCTGTCACTGCAATATCACATTTTTTCCATCTAAAACCAACAATAGCTAAAACTGGCACAGATATAATTTTTCATGTACTCTGCCTACCACTTTAGGCAATATAGGCTTGAGTCTACGTATGTTTATGTAGGTCTAAATTCTTTCTGCAAAGGGCGCGCCCCCAGTAAACGTTCTTATGAAAGCGGAATGAAAATAACACTAAAATATTGTACGACACAGACACGCATTATTACTACGAGATTATTATAGCGAAGCGGCACTGGGGATGTAGGGTACACGCAAATTTTAGGATAGGAAATGGGAAAACAAAACCATTATAGTTTCAACGTGTCCGTCTGTCTGGTAAATTAACAATTTTAAGAGCTCGCAGGAAGCTAGCGTTAGTTTTGCTCTCCTTTGAAACAACATGAAACTTTGTAATTAATTATACACAATAGGATCCGCCATGTCTAGATTGTCTAGGCCGGAAATTAGTTTCTGTTGCTAGAAATTGTAATTCTAAAAAAAATACTGCGATTTTTATAGTTTTTTAGGTCTTGTATAAAAACCTCGCTGTATCTTTTTCTCCATTATAATTTCAAGTAACAGAACCTACATTCGGGCCTAGGTATGCTGGATCCTAGTGTGTATAAAAATTTCATATTATTCATATTAAAATGAGAGCGAAACTACGTTTTTTTTATTAAAAATCTAGCCGGGGGGCAAAGATGAGGCCGACGATGAAGCGATCTCACCCAGAAGATACCTATTCACTCGTGCCTTAAAAAGCTCCAGGTTATATAAACGGAATGGAGAACAGCTTTCTGCGGACTCTTAAGGTCGAAAAGCGACCAATCCGTTCATTTCGCGACTATTGGCTATGTGCGAAGTAGGTGGTGGGGGTAAGCTAGGCGATCGCAGCGCACACCACGGCAGAAATGTACACTTACCGGGGACATCTGTCAAATTTACTTTCACGTTTCCTATTGGTTTCCTACGATTCGTTTCGTTTGTATTTATTTATTTATTTTCTTATTTATTTTAGTAAAATTTCCAGTAAGGGGTCTTTCTCGTTTACTAAAATAAATAAAATATTCATGTGTCATTATTAGACAGCTCTGAGTTTGACATTGTCCCGGGACGCTTGACGTTTGACGTTTCTGACGTGCACATAGCCAATACATAATTTATGTACATATTTCGCGCGCTTGTGTCGCCGCGCACCCCACTAGAGTCAAAGGAATTCGAACCCTCCATAAAGAGGTTAGATTTCATAGTGGTAGTTTATTGACGTTCATAGGTGCATGTAATATGCCTAATTTGAAGAATAAACTACTTTTTACTTTTACTTTTTATTTGAATGCTTTGCGGGCAGCCGGTCGGCTGCCGCCGGCTCTGCCGCTGCTGTTTGGATACGAAGTCTAGCTTCTGTGGCGTGCGCGCCGACTCAGGCCGTTTGGTGTAATTGGTGTGAATCGCCCACGCGAACAGCTAAGCTAGCGACAAACTGACAGCATGAAACGAGTTGAGAGCAAATTTGTGTAGGCAGAGACAATTTCCGAAGCGTATACATATTTACAGTTAAGACCACATAACAATATTATGTTGGACCCGGGTTTATCCTAAAAGTACGACCAAGACCACCGATGCATGGGCAGCAGCATCCCTGGAGCGCGGTGGAGATACTGCGATCGCCAATCAGCATGCCAAGCGTGGCGATTCTGGCATTTACCTCCCATGAAATTGGGGGAGGTCTATGTCCAGCAGTGGACGTTCTTCGGCTGATATGGATATTATGTATCTGGGCACTTTCAAATTAAGACACTACATTTATTTTACACAAGCTTTTAAATTAATGTAGGCGCAGGCTTTTCACCCCTAAGGAATGATTTCTGGGATAAAAACTATCTTATGTCCTTTCCCGGGGCTCAAGCTATGTCTATACCAAATTTAGAAATGCGACTTGTAGAAGAGAACAAACCCTCAAATCCGCCGGACAGTCGAGATAATTTTTGTTGCAACTGAAAACGGAGATCTTCATTATCACTCGTTCAATAATGTATATCTCTCTCTCACAAACTGTATAGAAATACTAAGATTTTTTTGGCGATGTCATGGGTCCCTATATGCCCTTAATTTGTCTATATCCTTCGTTTGATAGGGGGTTGGATCAACATATAATTAGTATCCCAACAAAATCGGTCACATCGCGCTAATGTCTCGACTCCGCAAAAATAAACCAGTTTTAAACTTAAGCCCAACACATATATTTGTTAGCTGAGACCGTGCCAAAAGAACGGCGCCCTACTCACACAGACAAGCCTGTGAATACGCACACTAACGCAGGATACGCTAGGGTTGGCGATGAGATTATTTAATATATCATCATTTAGATATAATGATATTTCTTGGTACCTGAGCTCCCGAGGCTACGCTGTGCTGAGAGTGAAGGACCGGCATATGTATATAACTGTCAACACAACGAATCCTCAAATCATTAAAAGGTTGGCAACGTGCTTGTGATTCACAAGCGTCCATAGGCTATGATGTCTGCTTACCATCACGCAGACCGTAAGTTTGTTTGCCACCGTCGTTGTATAAAGAAATACTATGAGAATGACAAAGAAAATATATTATACTTATTATATCTACATTAATTTAAATTATATTACTCTTAAGTTATGCGCATTACGTTAAAATTAATATTAATTAAACATTCGAATATGATACGCTAAGCTGCCTGAAATATGCGGAACTGATATAATCAAAAAACTGTCAGATTCAAGTTGAATTAAATCGGCGCACCTGTGGAATGCATTAGGAGGATTCATTCGAGCGAAGCGAGCCGAAAGCGAACCCCCCGATTCCCGTATTTGGTTGTGACTGTACACCTCCTCAACCATACAACATGGAATAACCAAATTTAGCACCGTAATAGACACTAACGTCGCGTACGTTTTTGAAAAATAAAATTGAAAATCAGACATACAACGGAGGCATAATCACCGAACTAAACTGAAGGTATGGACAATAATAATAATAATAAATCATTTAATTCAGGCAGTGCCCATAAAATGTTAGTATGTACAATAAATCTCTTACACAATTAAAGTTAGTAAAATACAAAACACAGATAAGAATAAGCCGAATGGGTTAAAAAAAACATCAGTACAAAGGGCTAGGAGGGCCTTTCCTCGACATTACAGTACGATTACTTTGATTTTGACACTGACATATGCTCTTATCCCATTGGATAGTGTACTTTAACGCTTATGTAATAGAGTTTCTATTACAAACATATGATTTTAAGACAGTGTATATGTAATAGAAACTCTATTACATTAGTGTTAAAGTAGAATATCCAATGGAACAATAGCTTCGCTCCATTAGGTTGGACGCAGTCTTCCGACTACCTTGTATAGGATATATCAAATGGATGGCGCATGATGGGTAACGTCAATGGGGTACGCCTAATAACACTACTTGATCTGTATGTAGAAGTTTAAACATTGTAAAGGAAAACAGAAATAAGATGAATATGATTGAAAATAAGAGAGGAAAAATGTAAGGACATCTCATAATTCTTCAAATCCAGTTGCCAAGACAAAGAATAATAGAGGGAAAAAGAAGAAGGAGAAGACCTAGAATAACGTATATGGAGCAAATAAAAGAATAAAGAAATGCTTCATTATACAGAGAAGTGAAGGACAAAGCTGAATGAAGAATAAAACGGAAATTACTCGACCGACAAGAGCCAACCTCTTCAATTCTATGATGATGATGATGAATCTGTATGTATGTGGACTGGTTCCTGGTGGTGACTGACTAAAGGCGCCAGAGCTCCCGAGGATGAACTGTGTTGAGGATGAAGTGTGTTCTGATTTTCTCTAGGTTTGAATTCAACGAATCTTCAAGTAACTAAAAAAGTGGGTAGTGCGCGTGTATTTTTCCGCAGTAGTCTTAGTTATATGTCAGTTAACGACCAGGCCCCTATTTCACCACGGCGAAAGGTGCGACAATTGTCACAAGATATGACATATGTAGTTTGTACGTATGTCATATTTTGTGACAATTGTCGCACCTGTCGCCGTGGTGAAATAGGGGCCAGCTATTAAAGTATGCCAGTTTGTACCACTTGGATAAGTTAGTGAACTGAGGATGTGTTTATCGATTTTTTAATGAATGGCCGTTTAAGAGTTACTAAAATAATGCATATGACTCACTGTTTTTAAGGTCTGTATAATTATTCATATAAAAATTGATAAACCCTTGTTTTGTAAGAGTACCCTGCGTATCTATCTTACTATTTAGAAAATTAAATGGAGGATTTAAATAACCCTACATTTTGGGGCAGATAAAAATAGTTGATAAATATTATACGAGTAAATATTTTGGTATTATATTTTACAATAATAAAAAGCATGTCCCTGTGACATAGCAATTTTACCTATGTCACCTAAATATAACGGTAGCCTTTGCTTCAATACAGTAATTTACTCCATTAAAAAGAAAATTTAAAGAACACCCGCGTTAAATATACGTTAATAATTTGAACACTAAATTTCCTTTCAAATTTCGTTGATTGTTTACTTTTTCTTATTTGTAACATTAGCGATTTGCATTTTTAGTTTTTGTTTTGTAGTTTTTGTTCACCAGTTCACTCGGTCTCCTATCCAGATAAAATTATTACTAGTGTGTGATTGACAATTAAATTTCTTTCTTTGCCAACGACAAAGATTTAGGGGGCCATTTTCTCGACACTAAAATAAGATAAAATATATTTACAGTACATTTGGTGCTACATTACCGCACGAGTGCGGTAATCAGCAGATTACGTGCATATGTCGAAACTTTAAAGAGCCATATGTACTATAAATTGATTTATTCAGTTCCGTCGATTAACGAGCAAATCTGAACTTAGTCAATTAACCAAACGACAATTACTTACGTCATACGCCTATGTTAAATAAAAAATAAATATGTAAATAAATATTGGGGGACAATCTTACACAAATCGACCCAGTCCCAAACTAAGCAAAGCTTGAGTTAGTATATGTTACAGTAAATAGTAACAGTATACTTTACTACTACCTATCAAAACGCGAGTATTCTTGTTACCTACAATTTTTTTTTTTAATTTTCCTTGTCTGATTTTAATTAGACCAATTAATTTAAAGTCCTTCTATAGCGATGGGAACGCCTGTTGATTGCATGTACTTGTGATTATATTCTGTACTGTGTTTTATTGAGGTGAGCAATAAGCACTATATTGTATTGTATTGTACATAACTATAGCATTAAACAAAACACTAATCTCAAGTAAAACCACATCGGGAACCCTGCTTCGGTCGTCGCACCCGCAACGTTTTTTTTTCCAAAGCTGACAACCCTAGATCAAAGCTCTCGGATCGCGTTGCATTATTGCAAATTTAATGGCCCCCAGACAGAGTAGTCAGTGCCGAATGGCCCCAGACAGTGCCGAATAGCCCCGAGCTCGGCCGAATCACCCCGAGTTTGGGGACTATAGTGAGTGAACGTATTGTGGTGGGGCGATTAAATGCGGTCAGTATTGTTACGTTATTTATGGTGTATGTAAAGTTTACTGTCAGTGATTTGGGAACGCCCAAGCTTGAATGAGATTTCGTGAAGCGTATTATTTATTTAATTTTTGTGCGCAATAAAAGGGTTTATTGTATTGTAATACCCGGGTATGTCCTTAAAGGACCCGGGTATGTCCTTAAACTACGACCAAGACCACCGGGGAATGGGCAGCAGCATTCCTAGAGTGCGGTGGAGATACTGCGATCGCCAACCCGCATGCCAAACGTGGCGATTATGGCATTTACCCCCATGAAATTGGGGGAGGCCTATGTCCAGCAGTGGACGTCCTAGAGCTGATATGGTGGTTGGTGGTATTGTAATAAAATAATTCCTGATTAACCTTTCAAAATGTTAGCCCACTACCATTTTACCAATTGTACCCTAACAGCTTGTCTACTTTGACTTGTATTGATTATAAGTACGACCAAAACCACCGTGGGATGGGCAGCAGCGTCCCTGTTTTGCGGTGGAGATACTGCGATCGCGAACCCGCATGCCAAGCGTGACGATTATGGCATTTACCCCCAATGAAATTGGAGGAGGCCTATAAAATAAAATAAATAAATAAATAAATATTGGGGGACAATCTTACACAAATCGACCTAGTCCCAAACTAAGCAAAGCTTGTACTATGGGTACTAGGCGACGATATACATACTTATATAGATAAATATATACTTAAATACATAGAGAACATCCAAGACCCAAGAACAAAATCCGTGCTAAATGCACAAATAATGCCCTGGCCGGGATTCGAACCCGGGACCTCTAGCTTCGGAGGCAGTGTCACTACCAACTAGGCTAAACAGGCCGTCAAATAGGCCTATGTCCAGCAGTGGGCGTCCTTGGGCTGATGTGGTGGATTATAAGTGTAATTTTTATTCAGGTGTTGATATAAAGAGTAGTTGTTTTGTATTGCCCGCGACTCCGTCCGCGTACAACTCGTTATAATATAGAAAATTGCTTTTAAATTGTAGCCGCGGGCTCAAATATCGCTCGCCCATACAAACTTCTACACCCCTTATCATTATCACCCCCTAAGGAACGATTTCCGGAATATAAACTATCCTATGACCTTTCCCGAATTTCAATCTATCTCCATACCAAATTTCATCTAAATTGGATTAGCGGCTTAAGCGTGAAGAGGTAACAGACAGACAGACAAAATTACTTTCGCATTTATAATATAAGTATAATATCGGCGGCCTGTTTAGCCTAGTTGGTAGTGACTCTGCCTCCGAAGCTAGAGGTCCCGGGTTCAAATCCCGGCCAGGGCATTTATTTGTGCATTTATCACGGATATTTGTTCTTGGTTCTTGGATGTTTTCTATGTATTTAAGTATGTATTTATCTATATAAGTATGCATATCGTCGTCTAGTACCCATAGTACAAGCTTTGCTTAGTTTGGGACTAGGTCGATTTGTGTAAGATTGTCCCCAATATTTAATTATTTAATTATTATTTTTAATTAATATTAGTAAGTATGGATTGTAACGAAGGGCTCCGTTTCATCTTCTGCAAAAATGCTTTTGTGCGTCCGGCCGGCATATTTCCGGAGTTCCCGCCGTTCTCTACAGATCGCATTTCTCGTGGAATTACATGACTTAGTTCCGCCCTCCCCATTCCATCACCGGACATCCAGACGTGGTGAGTGGTTGCATCCTTACGTTGTCAGCCTACCATTTAGTCGCACGAAGTGATTTGCTTCTTCTTTCTTAATACGAACAACGAAGGACTGGAATTTACTGCCGCTGTCTGTATTTCCTGATACATACAATCTGGGTTTCTTCAAGACAAGAGTGAATAGGCTATTACTGAATCAGTGAGCAACATCTTTGGCCTTGTCATCACTTTCCATCAGGTGCGACTAAGGCCAATCGCTGGTCAGTCTATCATAAAAAAATTTTTGAGCAGGTTTGATTATTTTATAGACCTTATTGTCAACTCAGTTTTTGGAATTTTGAAATTAAAAAAAGCGAGGTCCAAAGCTCACAGTACCAGTTCACTAGTCATTAATAGGTACCCAATTAGCCATCGCCGGGGTAAAACGGAGTCTATCATTAGGAGATCCAAAAAAAATATCCAGAAAAATTAATGAATACTTGCTCTGCAGGTTTTATACAACGACAGTGGCAAACAAGCTTAAGGCCTGCTTAATAAGCAGAAACCGTAGCCTACGAACGTTTACGACTCCGGAGGAGTGACAAGCGCGTTGCCGTCACTCCTCCGGAGTCGTAAACGTTCGTTCTCTGCTCTGGCGACCTTACTCACCACCAGGAACACATCACCACTTACCTATGGAGCAAGTCCTAGCCGCCAATAGGTCGTATCTTGTCAGTCTGAGCCCTCTAAGCAAAGCTTGTACTATGGGTACTAGGCGACGATATACAGACTAATATGGATAAATACATACTTAAATACATAGAAAACATCCAAGACCCAGGAACAAATATCCGTGCTAAATGCTCAAATAATGCCCTAGCCGGGATTCGAACCCGGGACCTCTAGCTTCGGAGGCAGTGTCACTACCAACTAGGCTAAACAGGCTGTCTATTAGTAATTATAAATACGCAGTTAGGAAGGCACGTTAAGCCGTTGCTCCCGGCTGCTGTCTATGACAGCAGTCGTTAAGCCACTCTAACTTGGGCGGCTTGAGAACTTCTAACAGTCAAGTTGCCCACTCACTTGACAAAGGGGGGTCGAAGTTGCACCACGTCCGTAGGGAGTACCCACCGTTACCCTACACGTGACCCCTGGGTGCTAAAAGTGCAACAAAAACTGGCAACCGTACTTGTCTTCTCGAAGATCTCACGGTTCGTAAATAAATGCTATACGATTAAATAAATAAAATACGCAGTGGTTGTCCAATTTATACTGACGATGAACTCATATTTACCGCAGCTACTCTAGCTGAAATAGTAAGGCGTGCTTCGTCTGCTAAGTATATGACTTCAAAGCGAAATAATTCTTTAACACAGCGATGAACTCACAAACGAACTAAAAAGAAAATATAAAACACTTCTAAAGGATCCACTACAATTAACGCGAGAACTTATGCGTTTGACTGTACTCCAAGAAAAAATAAAAGCTTTTTCTCGTTGCGACGATTTGGTTTGCAAATAAGTGGTCGTTAAGTTGGCTACGGCCTCCGCCGGTCAATTCAATGAAAATGTTACTTTGTTACGGAAAAAAATGGAATAGTTGACCTTTTGGCTAGTAGGCGCCACTGGTTTCGGTCCTCATAGCGTTATCCTGGTCGTGTTCTAGAGTAGCATGGAGTTTTCACGAACGATTACTTAACATGAAAGAAAAAAATACCAAACAATCCATACCTTTATACATGCAGCTTAAAACTACATATCCATAATTTCAGACTACTTTGTAATAATTAAATAGAAATCAATAATCACGCAGAAAGACAAAAAAGTCGACAGGTATACGCATATTTTATAAATGATACAGACTTACGTAAGAAAATATAAATAAAAGATTGAAGATGAAAAAAATCTCCTATATTTTTAAGTATCCTGGGCACGGCAACAAATTGTAACCCACTGGATATTAGAATTACTACTAATCTGACGGGTGGTTCCTACATAGTTGGTACACACATTTATATAAGCCAAAATATAAATCTTGAAACCTATTCAATAACATTTACTCGTGTATGCAGCTCTCGCATTAGCTTGCACCGCCATGAACAATGTCTCCCTATTTGACACTCCTTGTATAGCCAGTACATAGATTAATCATTAATCGGTCGCCTGTAATACACTCAGACATTGTATATTATAACCCCGTTAATATTTGGGATGAAACCAAATTCTTATTATCTGAATAAAAAAGTAGCACTTCTTCTCATGAATGAATAGGGCACACCGAACGAAACGAAACACAAAGTTTATAACGTAATCAACTGCAGAAAGCGCTGCACCTAGGAGTGTAAGTTGCATACAAATGGATTAACTCCTGAAACCGGAGCACTGAACAATACTACATTACATAGTTTATGTATCGTGAAGTATTTTTTTTTCTATGAGGTATTTGGGCGAAAAGAAAGATAACTCATCCTGGTCACGGCAACGAATTGTAACAAACTTGATAATTTTATGAAAAAAGAACAACTGTGTCTTTATTAAAACTGTGTTTTTTTTTACTAAATTTTCCATGTAATATACTTGCAATTTCATAACTTACAGCAAATAATTGCATTATTTCATCTTCATATAAGTAATGAATGATTTTCTTCTACGTTTTTATGACAAATACATGAATCACATGTCAATAATGGAAAGTTAAATTGATATAAATAGAGCTACAATTCTCTATGTATTAATTTAAAGAAGGATATCGCTTTATTCAAAACATGGAAGAAATGCGTATTACAGGGTTAAATCGGTAAGGAGGTTGCCATTTTTATATTCGCAAGAGCATCCTTAGGCTACAATGTTGTTCCAAGAAAACCGTATACTTATTTGTCAGTCATGGTATAAAAAAATTGCGTGTTAATTATTTTTCCAATTATATTTTGCCAGGGTCATCGTCTGATGCTATATGAAATCTTAGGGTTAAATAAATCTTAAATTTAACGCTTCTAGTCATTGACTTAAGATATAGAAATAGTACATCAATGCTTCTAGTATGTTTTCGTTCACATACGTAGGCATATAAAGAAATACACAGAACTTCACATACTGAAAAAACATTTATTAAGAGAAGGGCATCATTTTAAAACAGTTTTATCTCCACGAGATTTTTCTAATCTTCTTATAATCCGACAAACCACAACAAATAAATTTGCGACGCCAATAGTAACCTCGCAGAGGTTAAAAGAACGATTGTGTCTGAAAACCAAAATGGCCGCTCTGTTAATAACCCATTAGTCGCCGCCAGAAACAAATAAACATTACAAGGGTTGTATTCACGAATTATCGAGAACACGCGAAGGAGAACCAGTGTAAGACTGACCCCCGATTATATTATTACTAATTTTCTGTGTAGGTGTATGATATTGAGGTCTGACCTCTATTTAACTCACTTGACAATTATCACCTGAATAACTATTCGATGTGCATTGCTGACTACTTGACGTGTAATAAAGGTGGTGACTGGACAGTATCGTTGCCCATCAAGCGAGCAATGTATGTCGCCGCTTACGTAACCAATGCTACGTAATCAGTTACGTGTGGAGAAAATTCTTCTTGCTACGGAACTAGTTACGTAGGAAGAAGTTATTTTTTATTGCAACGCAATTAGTTTCGTAGCAAGAAAAATAATTCTACACAATAGTTAGGTACGACGACGAGCAAAGCGAGGAGGACTGCGACCCTACAGCGCAGGCAGTTTGAAGATGTTCAATTCTGGCGCTTCGCCGGCCGCTGCCGCGGCACGCTCACTTCGCTCGCTCAGCTCGCTTCGCTATGAAAGAGAAAGAGAAGAATCTTATGATTCATTTATCAAAATCGGTTGAGCCGTTGACTTGTTGCGATAGATAGGAACAGACAGACATACATGGTTGAAGTGTGTTGTGGGTTGTGGGCGTTGAGCTAGCAACCTTTCACTGCATTATCACATTGTATTCATCTATAAATCTGCACTGCAATAGCTAAAAGTGGCACTAAAAAGTAATTTTCATGTGCTCTGCCTACCCCTCTTGCGAATATAGGCGTGTGTTTATGTATGTATGTATAGTTGATACAGGGGCAAGTTATTCCAGACAGTTGTGGAGTAGTGATATTGTGAATAGCAAAAAAAGGGACGGACAAAATTGTGGGAGCACGCTCGTTCGTTATAGCAGAATATTCGAGAAAACTTGTCCAGTCGTCCTCTAAATATATATACAATTATACAGACTTATGTCTGAGGAATAAGGGTTAAAATTGTATGTTTTCGAGCTGGCTGTATATCAGTATTAGAAGTGGAAAGTTAGATAAATGTGGCTTTTGTCTTTGGTCATTAAAATATGATGTATCGTTTATTATGTGCTTTAACATAAAAATGCCTAACAAAAACGATATATTGAGATATAAATTAATTTATTTATCTTTTAGATATTTATAATAATATATTAGGTAGGTATAGAGTAGGGGTAATTTTATTTACGACAGTAAATAAGATTAAAGGAAAATTGAACGCAAATAATATTATCATCTTGTCCGCGGAAAGCTTATGCCTGGGTTCGAGGCCCGCCATCTTATTTATTTTTTATGTTGTCTGATCTAAGTTTGAATAAAGTATAGGGTTACTAGTATTTTATCAGTATTGTGAGTTTGACTTGAAAGTGAGATATAATTGTGTCTTCGGTGTTTCAATGAAAAAAGAAAATACATATAACGAAGCATTAAAATTACTTCTTTGAGATTAACTTCTTACTCTAGCCATACCACCGAATAAGACGCGGACTTATTCCAGGTCTTTTACTGTGCGCGCTGTGAAGCTGTGGAATCGCGTTGCCGTTGTCACTAAGACAGTGCCCGTCTGTCGCGTCACTCAGGAGTCATTTAAAGAAGTTGTGGCTTTCCAATAACTAGTGAATTGGTTAAATACAGTTTTAAAATTTTATTAATTTACTCATATTTACGACATTTGTATGGATATATATAATGTATATATTTACCGATTACATTTATGCATATATTATAAGTTTTATTTTTCATATATATATTGCATCTGTTTTATTTGTATTGTACATGGTTTAAGTTTGTCTATCTTATTCTACCTACCTTCCACTCAATTGCTCAAAGGTTAGCTGGAAGAGATCCCTTATAGGGAATTGTTTATTCAAATATAGCTACTTGTTTTACTCTACTGGAGTGATATTAACAACAATTTATTGTAAAAATACTTAAAATTTTAGTACTAAAAATGCAACAGCAATTATGAGTCATTACTAGATGGTACCTCAAATACAGCAGTGACTGCCGCGTTATTATCAGATGGTGCCGAGGTCCTTGGATGTCATAACTTTATATCAAAATTTCTCCCAGTTAAAAAAAAACCGGCCAAGTGCGAGTCGGACTCACGCACGAAGGGTTCCGTCCCAAAAAAAAACGTCAACAACTACGCTGTTGTATGGGAGCCCCCCTTTATTATTATTATTTTGATTTTAGTATTTGTTGTTGTAGCCTCAATAACAATACATAATCTGTGCAAATTTCAACTGTCTACCTATTACGGTTCTTGAGATCTAGCTCGGCGAGTGGTAGCCATGAAAAAGGGCTAAAATATCACGTTTTATGTATGGGAGCCCCCCTTAATTATTATTATTATTTTGTGTTTTTAGTATTTGTTGTTATAGCGGCAACAGAAATACACAATCTGTTAAAATTTCAACTGTCTAGCTATTACGGTACTTGAGATACAGCCTGGTGACAGACGAACGGACAGACGGACAGCGAAGTCTTAGTAATAGGGTCCCGTTTTTACCCTTTGGGTACGGAACCCTAAAAAAGAAATTCTTTTCGGACCCAAGAAGTTGCTGCAGATGCTGTAAGGAAGCGTCCTGTGAATTTTTCGCTACTATTACAGGCCACACCCTATATATTTAAAAGATTTGTTTACTTTATCTAACGCAATAACGCAATATTTACGAGACGATGCAGATAGTTTAACAGCAGTTTGCTATGGCTGCATGTAATTTTCGTCGTTTCGATTTAATCTGGCGCTGTCAGAATTTTTCAAAGTTTTAACGCAGTTGAAAATAATGGTAGGCGCATAAAATTAGCAAAACCTGGACATAATTCGATAACTGTAATTTTATTTTTCTAGGATTTAAAGTATTGTTAGTTGTGGTTAAAATAAAAAGAATTAAACATTTTAAGGCTCCGCGTCATTGTTAAAAAAACAAAAAAACTATTTTTAATATATTTTGATTTCGTATCGTTCGTTGATTCTTAGACATGTTTTGTAAAACTTTGAAATGAAAACGAGGGGTTTTTAATTTTTCAAGTTGGTCAGTTATTTTAAGCAAAATACGAGCAAAAGCAAATTAATTTATGCTTAATTGTAATGTTACCCCGTGTAGTGTCTGATTAGAATAGCACCACTCCCTGACTTCGTGTTTTGTAAGACACGACTATGGAATAGGGATGAAGTACGTTGTGGACGGTGGGCTAGCAACCTATCACTACAATATCACATTTAGACATTTTCAACCTACATTTGATAAAAAGGTGCACTGTATCGGTGTCACAGGAGCAAATAATTTAAAAGGACGCTTCTTGAGAGCATCTGCAGTAACCAGATAATTGACTTATTTTTTTTCAATTCGGTGGATTTTTGATTTAAAGTAATGAATCTTGACACTAAGAGATCACAGCACGTCATTTAAAGCAGCACGAAGTAATGAGTCGTCAGTTTCAGCATTTTTGTTTTAATCTGGTATTTTAAGGCTTTTATTTATATTTTTTAGCGTTTTAAAACAAAGATTAATTAATACTGCCTCCCTCGGACGTTCCGGTTGTTGAATGGGCTCGCTGCCGAGGTTTCCCCAAGGAACTACAGTATGGGATTCTTCAAGAAAGGAGTGTATACATTTTTAAAGGTCGGCAAGAAGCATGTGACACCCCTGGAGTTGCAGGCGTCCATAGGCTGCGGTGACCGCTTACCATCAGGCGGGCCGTACGCTTGTTTGCCACCGATGTGGCATAAAAATAATTACTCTAAATAGTCAAAAAAATCAAAATCAAATATTTATTCTGCAAATAGGCCACAAGGGCACTTTTACAAGTCAAAGCGTGAATTTATACAATTAAAAAAAAACTGACAATCTTACTTAATAATAATGATTAAAAAAATATACTGATTAACAATTAAATAAAAATAAATTTACAAATATTAAGGACGTATTGAATACGATCTGTCCGAATAAACAAAAAGTACATAAAATTAATTTAATATCTCACAGATGTATAGAAGAAGAAGAAGAAGAAGAAAATAGTTTATTAACGCAAAAAAACGAAATATACAAGCTAAACTAAACACTGACACAAAATAAAATCACAAAAATCACAAAAACAGTAAAGTAAAATAAAGTATATGGTATATGGTCTCTGAGCGTCCAAATACGATTAATAACAATTATTTCAAAGTCCTTAGAGATGTAAATGATCTCTAAGCGCTAAAATTAAAATAAGTAAACTTAATATTGTTAGTACCTTATAAAATACACAAAAACTGTTATTGCATACGAAAACAAGACCTTTTTTAATTGCAATCACTTGGAAATATTTGCTGGCAGGCTTAGTAATTACTTATTTGCCTATGTTATGTTGCCATTGCCATGCCATGAATTACCTGCGTGTCATTCACTCGTCAGGCAGATAGGCATCTATCACTACCCCACTATCAACCAATTAATCATTTTTTCCGCTTTATTGCAATCAAACTGAACCTTGAAACCCCCCTTCACCGAGGGGGGACGATCATCGTCTCGCTCTCTCGCGACAAGGTGAAAACGGTCATGAAACTCTAACAAAATAAAAGCATTAGAGGTATAACCAAGTTGATATGAGAACTGACTTGCAAACTCTTCGGCTAGTTTAGAAGTCTCGTTCGATGGTACTGTAGTTCTAGTCGTTTTATACACAAACATATACGCCTAACTGAAGAGCCGTTGCTAATACACGTATTGCCAAGAATACTGCCGATATTACTGCCCCAAAAATATACCTGAAATTTTGCTGATAACGTTGATGGTACATGAAATGTAAACTGAATATTTTCTTGATCGCAGGGCCGGATGACGCAAGGTTGTACAAAAACTTTTCGCCCTATTTGCAATTCATTAACGTAAATTTTCACAAAAGCATTTTACAGATGAAGTCCCATCGCTAGACCCGAAGAAGTGTCAATTTCCGTTTTATTTAACACCTGTCAAAAGTTACATATGTAGGGAGCGAAACTTTGGTGCCGGTAAAGTCATTATGATGCAAATTCACATATAGGATGATTTTATATAAACCACATTGCGAAACCCCAATGATTATTAACAATGCAATAATGGTAATATATATTTTATTTTTTATTAATAAAAAAATGCTATTTATATTGAAAATAGTGTAAATATTAAAATAATTGCAAAATTAAATTTCGCGGGTTGACGAAAAATAAGCAGAACGCTTCTAGAATTTAAGCACAACATCGCATCTTCTTATTTAAATACATATCTACATACATATACTGTACATTCTGAACAATGTAACTGCATCTCCCACCGTTCATAAAAATTGTGCATAATGCCTGTAATCGCAACTAGAACAAATATTGTTGTAAGTTAACCTTTCATCATCATAATCGATTCCTTCAATAATCCAGATAAAAACACTCTGTATGTAACTTGACGTCATACGTCTGTCATCGGCACCAAAGTTTCGCTCCCTGTATGTAGGTCAAATCCTGTTTATGTATAAGGACCACAGACATCAGAGAAAAGCAGACTCGCAGTATTAAGCCAGATGATTTTTAATATAGTTGTCTCATTAAACCCATACAATGTACCAAAATTAGTTAGAATGTGACAGATAGTATGATCATTTTCGGCTGTTAACAAATTGTCTCCATCAGGATGTTAAATCCCATAAAAACTTAACACACCACAACGTTCAGTACAATTTTCAGTTATGTTATGAAGACAGAGCCACTGACAGGTGAAGACCTGTCAGATATCACTGGTCTGTCTCTCTCAAACTTTCTGATTTGTGCATTAGTGAGAATATCATAGGTATTAATAGTTTCATAAATAAATTTAACAGAATATTTGAAGAGAGTTTCAAAAAGAAGAAAAAGAAAATAGTAAAAGATGGAAATTGCCAGATCAAATGGATAACACGAGGAATCAAGGTGTCTAGTAAAATGAAACGATTTCTAATGACTCACAAATCGGCTAACTCCGAGACAGTGGAGAAGTACAGAAACGATTTCGTTAATATTTACAGACGAGTGATCAGGCATGCTAGTAGAATTGCAGTACAAACTCAAATCTTAAAAGCTCGTGATTCTGCGAAAGAAATATGGAAAGTGATACAAAAACATCGAAATAAAATAGTTGACAATAAAAAAGGCAACCTCTTATTGAAAACCAAAACGGCGGAGGGGCTTCTGAAAGTGCACAAAAGCCCTAGAGAGGTTTGTGATATCTTACTGGAACAATTTAATCACAGCAAGGATAATCATAGTGGTCCTGAGCAAGCACTAGCACTGATACGGACGCACGTACCCAGAGTCGAGCAAGACTTTAAGTTTGAACCGACAAATACATCAGAAGTTAAACTTCCGGTTAATAAATTCAAACCCAAAAGATCAACTGGTTACGATGATATCCCAATTACAATTATCAAGGAAAACATTGATATACTAGCGAATCCACTAGCCAGTTTCTTAAATAAGTGCCTTGAGCATAGTGTCTTCCCAGATCAACTCAAAACGGCAAGAATTCTACCCGTATACAAAAAGGGCTCCAAATGTGAACCAAAAAATTATCGTCCAATCTCACTTCTACCAGCACTCTCTAAGCTGCTTGAAAGAGTTCTGAAGGATAGGCTAGTTAGACACTTGAATTTAAATAAAATCTTAAACAAGAGACAGTATGGTTACCAAAAGAGCCAAGGCACACATGAAGCAGTTGGCACGTTGGTGAATGATGTAGTCAGTCAACTAAATAATAATAAAAAAGTAGCTGGTATATTGTTGGACCTTAGCCACGCATTTGACACCGTCAGTCACGATATTCTCTTAGGAAAATTGGAACACTATGGGATCAGAGGGAAATCATTAGATCTTTTCCGATCCTACCTAGCCAACAGAAAACAATTCGTAGAAATAAAATGGACAGAAGGTAATGAAGGAAAGGCCTACAAATCAAGAGTGGACAGCGTTAACACAGGAGTCCCTCAGGGATCAATATTGGGTCCCTTTTTCTTCATTATCTTCACAAACGACCTGATTAACTTTATAAATAATGTAGTGCCTAATTCCAAATTAGTGTGTTTTGCAGATGACACCAATGCAGTTATAGCGCGAAATAACATTACTGACTTAAATTATTGAGTAAACTACGCTCTTGAGACATTTATGCATTGGTTCAAAATAAATAACCTCAAGCTGAACAGCAGTAAAACAAAAATTATTTTGTTTAAAACTACTACGAGGGTTAATGACACACTGCAGGTATGTCTTGAGGGGAATAAGATCGAACTGGTAGACTCGGCGAAATTTCTGGGGGTGTACATTGACTCCAGTCTGAATTGGAAAGCGGAACTATCTGCAGTGACCAGCTCTGTCAGTTCTGCATGTTACGCTCTTAGAAGCCTTAGAGATGAGCTCCAACTGATGCAATTAAAGATGGTTTACTATGCGTTGGTAGAATCGAAATTGCGCTATAGTATAATATGCTGGGGAAACAGTTACAGGTATAACATCAATGCGGCATTTGTTGCGCAGAAAAGGGCAATAAGAATAATGGCAAAAGTACCGCAACAGACATCATGCAGACACTTCTTCATAGATTTTGGAATTCTCACTGTCCCTAGCCTTTACATTTTAGTGGTACTTACAGATCTAATAAAAAATACAAATAACATAGAAACGGTTGAACAAAGAGACAGGCGACTCGCAACACGACGAATGGACCTGCCCTTTCCCGAAAGTACTAGACTCCAAATTGCTAAGCATTCGGCGGGATATCAGAGTATAGTTCTGTTTAACAAACTACCTCTTGAGTTGAAATCAATCACAAGTAGCAACATATTCAAAAACAAATTAAAGTCTTTCTTGTTGAGGAAGTGTTACTATTCAATAGAAGAATTCTACAGTCAGGGTCGGGATTAGGCAATGTGTAATAACTCCTTTTACTTAATAAGAACTATTTTTTTTCTTAATATTATTTTTAAACTTTTACTGACTTTTACACTATAATTTATTGATTTTTTTTGTTAAGTTTTAGTTTTAGTGTTTTCATTGACATTGTAATTTGTTCTGTCATTGTAAATTATGTGTTCTTAATTTATTATTTATAAGGTTTGTAATTGAATATTTATTATTTTTAAGTTTTTTTTTTTAATTAACATGTATTTTCAAACACAATTTATATTGTTAAATGAAATAAATAAATGAAATGAAATGAAATGAAATGAAATGAAGAATAGATCAGATGTACAGAAATCGTTCAACTTAAATGAGCGAATCTGCTTTACTCTGATATCTGTGGTTAGAACTACTTTCATTAACAAGTCATGTCAAATGGCAGACATTGACTTGTCAATCATTTAATACGATAATTGGTAGCCTCTTCGGGTCTACTCGTGTTTCGAGTTTTCACGACGACGAACGGATTATTTACTAAATCGGTACCACATTTTATTCGACACTACTTTCATATTCACATGTAATCACGACAATTAGGGTGGGTCGCACCGAACCATCTGTAATGGTAAGCGGTGTTCATTAAAATATGATTGTATGGAAAGTTTGAAAAGTTTGCATGGGATGACAGGAACTGACGCCACTTGTGTGATCTTATTATGTTACTCGCCTACGGCTCGTTTCAGGAAACCACACTCGTGTTTTAATGGGTCTCATAATGTAACAGTTGCATAAACTACTATTTTACTATGGAAAATGACAGACGTTACGCACGCTCAAAAAAGTTGCGTATATACCCCGCAGAAACACAATTTGCGTTAACATGCACACAAAAAATAATCTCATGTATTATTTTAAATGTAGATAACCAAAGCTAAAAACTAACCGGGAAACTCTCACATTCCAATAAATGAAGTAATAAAAAAAGTTTAAATACCACGCATTCCAAGTTTGGAAACTTTTTCAAAGTCGGGTATGTTGTGATTTGATTATTCCTTACTTCGGATATCGTAAAAAACACGAGCTACCCTTCGAAGGGTTACGGGAACATTCATTGAATTGAAATTCAGTGGTGGAAAAGCAATTTTGTTTCATCTAGTTTCATTTTGTTATTGTTAAATGTGGGACACGGGTATGTCCTAAAACTACGACCAAGACCACCGGGGGATGGGCAGCAGCATCCCTGGAGTGCGGTGGAGATACCTACTGCGATCGCCAACCCGCAAGGCGATTATGGAATTTACTCCCCATGAAATTGGGGGAGGCCTATTTCCAGCAGTGGACGTCCTTTGGCTGATATGGTGGTGGTGGTGGTGGGACCCGGGTATGTTGACTGAAAATCAGCGTCGTTGCACCCTGTGTCTCGACACATGCTGAGTGGACTCCTTTTTTGTGAAAAACGACGTTTTTGGACCACGAATGCTCCAAAAATGTTTACTGTATGGCTATTAAAATTAACACCCTGACCGACGAGTTTAAAGAAATGCCTTTTATTGTATTTAAGAAAAAACTATTCAGTCATTTAATTCAAAATTGTTATTATTCGACTAATGAATTTATAAATGAATGTAGATTATAATTATTATGCTAATATAAATATGTTAAAGTTAATAATGTAATATATTAATATATAATAATAATATATTGGGGGGGACAATCTTACACAAATCGACCTAGTCCCAAACTAAGCAAAGCTTGTACTATGGGTACTAGACGACGATATACATACTTATATAGATAAATACATACTTAAATACATAGAAAACATCCAAGACCCAAGAACAAATATCCGTGAAAAATGCACAAATAAATGCCCTGGCCGGGATTCGAACCCGGGACCTCTAGCTTCGGAGGCAGAGTCACTACCAACTAGGCTAAATAGGTCGTCAATAATGTATTAATAATGTAGTTAAATATTATTCTGTGTATACACATAACATTTGTAAGCCAGTACCTAATGGCAAAACAAGATGCGATCTCTATGTATTTTCTAGCGCCTTTATATTACGCTTGTTTTTTCCAAATAAACGATCATTCATTCATTCACAGCTAAGTTTAGTTTATGATCCTGAAGGAAACTTCAATTCGGTACAACCCTATAATAACGTTATTTATTTCACACCAGCAAAATTCTACGGTTATTTACATATTAGTCTCGACACATTCTATAAATCTCCCGAATATCCTTGTATCTGAATTTACATCTAAACAATGTCTGCTACATAAATGACATAAGTCTAGAACTAGGCCAGAATCTAGAGTAGGCAGTGTTCTAGACGTTTCACCTATTACGTCTGTCTAGACGAAGTACAATCATTAGGTCGTGATGGAGGGCTGACGCGATCAAGCTGAAGGCTGACATTTTTAACAGACTAAGGGTGCTTTTCCACCAGAGATGTGCATGTACTGACTTGTGGTTTCCGTGAGCCAAAGCTTGGTTACCTACAAAAAATACCGAATTCGGCATATGCGTGCCTATCGAATTCGAGGAGTTCCCTCAATTCCTCATAGATCCCATAATAAGACCTTCACCAAATTTATATGAGACCAACTTGGGGGAACCTGCTTTGAAACAAAAAATAATTATCAAAATCGGCCAACGTAGTCATCGTTATCGGGGAACATACTCGTACACATACATACACATACAAAAAAAACAAATATGCAGACGAACTGAGAACCTCCTTCCTTCGATTGAAGTCGGTTAAAAACTCGTTTCCACCAGTGCTATGCTATGGGGACCAATGAATATGATTTGTGGATTCAAACCAATCCATAGCAGCAGTAGTATGGCACATCTCTCGTGGAAAGGCACCCTTAGGCTACTTTCTGACTTAGTAGGGCAGAGTCTATCAAAGCCGCATACAACGGCTGGTTTAGCCTAGTTAGCATCCGAAGCTAGAGGTCCCTAGATCAAATCCCGGTAAGGGCATCTGTTTATGTGGTGAGCAGAAACATTTGTTTCTGAGACTTGGATGTTTTCTGTGTATATGTATCTATGAAATATATCGTCGTCTAGTAACCATATCACAAGCATTACAAAGCTTACTATGGGACTAGTTCGATTTGTGTAAAAAAATTCCTCTAATTATACCGATCTGTGTTAGAGTCGGAGTTGTGACTTTCTATTTTTTTTGGCACATATGTTGTCAAAAATTTTTAGTCATGTTATGTATTTCTTTAATTTGTGTGGTTTAGTTGCCAACCCGCATGCCAAGCGTGGCGATCATGGCATTTACCCCCCTTGAAATGGTACTGTACTGCTAGACAGTGGACATAGACTGTCTAGCAGTGGACGTCCTTGCGCTGAGATGGTGGTGGTGTGGTTTAGTTGTTAGTTTGTTTAGTAGTACTTTTATAACTGTTTTTTTTACACATAATGTTCTTGCGAGTAGTTGGATGTCACCCACAGGGATGAGGCTGAAAATCAGCGCTGCAGCCGCCAGTGTGCGCGGAGCCGAAGTACCGAAGGACCAAACGGTACCACATAGCCAACACGTAGAGGCCCTTTTGACAATTTAATGAAATGCAAGGGGTAGACCGAGCGGATTGCTTTCCCTGCCCGTCTCATGAGACGCAGACAGCGACAGCACCCGCCAGGCGACCGACCAGCATACAGCAATAGTTCCTGTATGCTGGTCGATGGAATCTAAATGAACCGGGTTATTGGGTGAATATGATGGACTAATTGTAATTAATAGCTGGGCTATTGAGTGAGACAACGGACGCCTGCCTAATACTTAAAACTGTCTCTCATTTTTATTATTATTAGTTTTAAGAGATAAACTCTATTAACTCGCCATGGACGCTGAGGTGTCCTAGAGGGACACAATATCTACATGACATTATAACATAACGCTTTTACAAATTTACTTTGATAAATAAGTATCGCGTGTTTTGTTTGCGTGCATAACTCTCGTCTTTCACGTTATCGTGTTAACAAGACAGCATAATTTCACACTATTTGCATTTACCACCCTAATTCATGATTAGTTTAAAAAGACATGTTTTATAACTGAGATTTGGTTTCCTGTAAAAACCCTTTATTTTTTATACAGCTTCTATACAACGTATTTTTTTTAAATCAATATGGTTCCAATTTTTAGATAGGATGAGTTGTCGGTATCGTAAAAATACAGGTCAATGAAAGTCAAACTAACAAAATCATACACGCGGGTACTCAAAACGGTCCATTATAATTGACAGCTAATGTGACGTCACGACTACCCGTACCAACCAGCTATAGGTAGAAAACTTAAGAAAATGACCTGTTGTATGTAGTTGTGACGTGTTCGAATAGACATTGCATATATTAAATATGTAACACATACAAAACAAATGTCTGTTCAAGCATCATGACTACGTATGCCAAATTTACGCCAAGCAGAACTAAATGTAATTTTTAGTATGGAAACTGTAATTTTGATCATCGAAAATATTACGTTATCACCCCAGTGTCACCTCGGTTATTAAAATATAGCGTTTAACCAACCCTGACCACGCCTCCAATCTGTAAATACACGTTTTCATTAAAATTGGTATGGTCTTTTTTGACAGTACAACTTGTTTCCACCGGCTTCTATTAGGGTCCCCCCACATCTATCGACGCTAAATCGCCAAAAGCCGACAGAAAAAAGCTTTATGTATTGTACGCTCTTATTGCGTAGACATAAAGCTCTTTTCTATTGGTTATAGCCGATTCCGCGTCGATAGGTTTGGGGAGACCCTTAGTGTCCATCTGCATCACATCGTTGAACTTATTGGTCTTCTCCTTAATCTGGTCGGTCCATCGCGTTGGAGATCTACCGCGGGCTCGTTTACATTCCACGTTTGCAACTATGACCAGTTTCTCGAGGCTGTTGTCTCCGCGAATTGCAACATGGCCAAAGTATGAAAGAATACGGTGGTGGCATAGTGGATAGGCGGTATTTGATATGGATTTATGTGAGGATCGATACATAAACGCATTTGGTAGTCCACGGTATTTGCAACAATCTTCGCCAGCACCACAGTTCGAATGCTTCGTTCCTTTTTCTTTCCCTTGCCAAAATGGTCCACGCCTCTACACCATACAAGAAATTGACATTGTCCATACAGTAACTCGGTCTGTCTGTTTCCTCTTCACGCTTAAACCGCTAAACCGATTTACATTTTGGTATAGAGATAGTTTGAGTCCCGGGAAAGAACATGGAGTAGTTTTTGTTCCGGAAATCATTTCCTAGGGGGTGAAAAGGGGATAGAAGTTTGTATGGGCGAGCGATAGGTATCCTGCGCCAGCAACAATTTAATTGCAATTATTTCTATAATATAATGAGTTGCGCGCGTATGAAGTCACGGGCAAAAGCTAGTACATTATAAATTAATAACTTATTACTTAATAACTGTTGTAGATATTGATAAATATGTAAGTAGGTGGGTAGGTTTTTAAAATAATAAAGTCAGTCCTAATCTAACGCGCCTTTCATTCACAACATGGTGACAGCGGTGGCGAATTTAATTTGAAATACGAGGCATTTTCGGTTTTTGTTGTGCAATTAGTGGATTGTTGTAAGCATTAGTGGATCTAAAGTGTGCGTAAATAATATGGAACACGCGCGTCCTCCTCCGGAACTGTGTTTAGAAGGTGGACCCGCCCGGCGCGCCGACGCATGGCGCCGATGGTATACGCAATTTGAGGTATTCCTGAAGGCTTCTGGGGTATGCAAGGAAAGTGACGACGTGCAAGCCAGTTTGTTAGTGAACTTAATAGGGTCGGAAGGTTACGACGTATACATGACCTTCAAGTTCACTAAAGACGAAAACCGTGACGATTTAAAAACATTAGTGAAAAAATTTAACGAACATTTCGGAACAAAGCAAAATGCTACGATGGCACGCTTCAAGTTCTTCTCCAGAAACCAGGAAGATGGAGAAACTATCGACGAATACGTCACCGCTTTAAAGATACTCGCACAGCCGTGCGAGTTTAACGACCTTGAAGAAAGTTTGATACGCGATCGTATCGTATGCGGGGTGACCGACAGCAACTTACGCGATCGCTTACTTAGGGCCGAAGATCTCACTCTTGAAAGGGCCGTCAAGATATGTCAAGCGAACGAAATGTCGAATGAGGAGAAGCGCCAGATTGAAGGGACCAAAAGTGAAGGGGCCTCGTCGGCGGTGGACGTCGTATACGGACCGCACGGGTGGCAACCCGGAGGCAGCAGAGGCGGGCGCCCCCAGCGCCGACGCGGCCGTGGTGGCGGTCCGCGGCGCGGCGGCCCCGCGCCTCGCGTCGCCCGGCCCGGCCCGAGCGCGCCCGCGCGCACCTGTCACGCCTGCGCCGGGACCTACTGCGACGGAGGGTACCGATGCCCGGCTAAGAGTGCTAAATGTTTATTGTGTAGTGGCATAGGTCATTTTAAGGCTAAGTGTCCGTTCAAGCCCCAAAACAAAGTGTATCATATAGAAGAAGAGGATGGTGTCGACGACGACGAGTTATATTTCATAGACGGGATCGACGGGGACCGCGATAACAGTAAGGACTGTAAAAAATGGTATGAGACTTTGTTGCTATGTTCTAATCGTAGAAAGGAAACTTTTAAGCTCGACACGGGCTCGGATTTAAATGTTCTCTCACATAAAAGCTTCGATAGATTGGGCCTGGATGATGCTCTCATAAAACGGGAAAATGTTAGGGCCCAATCCTTTTGTGGCAATTACATACCGATTATGGGTACATGCATCATAAACTGGTTGTATAAAGATCGTTTATATCCGTTGCGTTTCGTAATATCAGAACAAGATTGTAAAAGTGTATTAGGTAAAAATGCTTGTGAGGAATTAGGTCTCATTCAACGAATATTCTCACTGGACATAGATCAATATGAGGACCTCTTTCACGGTTTAGGAAAACTACCGGGCAAATATTCTATTGTTATCGAGGAAGGGTCGCAGCCGTCGGTCTGTCCAGTACGTAAAATACCTCTGGGAGTGCGTGACAAATTGCAGGGTGAACTGGATCGTATGGAAAGAATGGGAGTTATTAGAAAAGTATCACACCCTACGCCGTGGGTGAATGCAATCGTAGTAGCTGCAAAAAAAGATGGCAGCATTCGCGTATGCCTCGACCCGCGACCTCTCAACCGCGTAGTACGTCGCGCGCGCTATCCGCTACCTGCGCTCGGGGAGATCGCGACGCGGTTGCAGGGCGCGAGGTACTTTAGCAAACTCGACGCTCGCTCTGGGTTTTGGATGGTACAGATAGACGATGCAAGTGCCGATTTATGCACTTTTGGAACACCATTCGGTAGGTACCAGTTCTTACGCCTCCCTTACGGGATTAATTGTGCCTCAGAGGTATTCCATTCAAAAGTTCGTCAAATCCTAGAGGACTTAGAAGGGGTAGAATCTTTCGTGGACGACATCATATGCTGGGGTCGAACCCTGGCTGAGCATGATGCGAGGCTGAAATCGTTGTTAGACAGAGCGCGTGATGTAGGCATAAAGTTTAATAAACAGAAATGTGAGTTCCGCGTAGAAAAAATCACGTATCTCGGTCACACTTTTAGTAAGGAGGGCATGTGTATCGACAAGGAAAAGCTAAAAGCTGTCCAAATGATGCCGTCGCCACAGGATAGGCCATCACTCGAAAGGTTTTTAGGTATGATAAATTACCTATCGAAATTCATACCAAACTATTCGGAGGTCGCGTCACCGTTACGGTGTCTGCTAAAAAAGGACACGGAATGGCGTTGGGACGCAGAGCATGCGGCAGCCTGTGCACGGTTGAAGGAGCTCGTGTGTGGCGCGCCCGTGTTGGCTCTTTTCGCGCCACGTGAGCCCGTGCTGCTATCGGTAGACGCCAGCGCCCACGCGCTGGGTGCTGTGCTGCTTCAGGCGGGCCGTCCGGTCGAGTTCGCATCTGCAACACTCACCGACGCGCAAACAAGATACGCTCATATTGAAAAAGAGCTCCTGGCCATTGTCTTCGGGCTCGAACGCTTCCATCAATACGTATACGCTCACGGGGACGTCACCATCGAAACGGACCATAAGCCATTGGAAGCGTTATTCTCCAAGCCATTGGATTCGGTACCAGCCCGTCTACAGAGGATGATGCTTCGCGTCCAAGGCTATGATTTTAAAGTGATTTATAAGCCAGGTAAATATATGTTTGTCGCCGATGCGTTGTCTCGAGCGCCATTGGCAGACAAAATAAGCGATAAAATATCGGTGGAAATAGACGAACAATCATGTTTCATGATAGAAAACGTTAGATTCAGTAGTGGTAGGCTACGTATGATTAAAGAGGAGACGGCAAAAGATGACCAGTGCCAATTGATAATAAAATATATCCAGTTAGGATGGCCTCACAACAAATATGACGTCGAAGAAAAAGTGCGAAGTCACTGGTCGTTTCGAGAGTGCTTGGAATACATGGATGGTATAATTTTCAAGGACAATTTGGTATATATACCAACAGCATTACGATCAGAAATGGTCAGTCGCGTGCACGACGGTCACATGGGCATAGACCGATGCAAGCGACACGCCCGCGAGGTGATGTTCTGGCCAGGCATGTCGCGCGATGTGGAGCGTCGCGTGCGCCGCTGTGCTGTGTGCGCCGCGCGCGCGCCGCGCCCGCCGCGACAGCCCCTGCTGCCGCACGGCATACCCGATGTGCCGTGGATAAAGGTCGGCTCAGACATTTTCCAATATGGTGGAAAATATTTTCTTATACTAGTCGATTATTTTTCGAACTTCATAGAAGTCTGTCCAATTAAAAATATAGGTTCTAGGGCGGTAATACTCGCGATGAAGGATCAATTCGCGAGACACGGTATTCCATGGGAATTGGTAACCGATAATGGACCCGCGTACGCATCTAAGGAGTTTGCAGATTTCAAAAAAGAGTGGGAATTTGATCACACCACCTCTTCTCCTCACTACCCACAAGCTAACGGTCGCAGTGAAAAAAGCGTACGAACCATAAAAGACATTTTAGTCAAATCAATCAATTCCGGCACCGACTTTTACTTAGGCCTTTTAAATTTCCGAACAACTCCCCGCGACAACCTTAGTTCACCCTCACAGTTACTCATGGGTCGCGCGCTTAATACCAGATTGCCGGTACACCAGAATAGACTTCGACCGAACGGAGACAATACGCGCGATTATGAGCAAATGATACGCAACCAGGAAAACAGTAAACGGAACTACGACCAGCGGGCACGCGCCCTACCCGATCTGCGGCCCGGCGACCCGGTGCTCCTAGTGAACGGGCAGCACAGGAAAAGCGCGCGCGTCGAATCCCGAGCTGAACAACCACGGTCCTACTGGGTGACCGATCGCTCCGGTAGACGTATACGTAGAAACCGATGGCATTTAATGAAATTCGAACCGAGTTCACCCGCTGACAATGGCAATGTCAGCGATAATGCTGCAAGCGGTGAAGAAGCCTGGTCGAGTGCCGACAGCGACAGAGCGCCATCCCCCGACGGCGAGAGCGGCGGCAGCGCAGGCGCTGTCCCAGAGGCCGAGTCCACCTTGCAACCTGTTACGCACACCCAGACCGAAAAACGCGAGTCTAGACCGGCCGCGATCAAAGCCCGCATTAATATAAAGAACTATGTGTAACTAAACTATCTGTTATTTTTTAAATTACTGCCATATAGAAAACCATATTCATGTTATGAATATTCGACTTCTGTTTATTTAATGTGCATTTAAGTTGTCCGAGTAGTGTCAAAGCAATCGGTACAGAAAAAACGACCTTATTTTGCAAGATAGAAGATTCAAAACCTAATAATCACAGTTAAAAAAAATAATATGCTAAGGAACACTAATAATATAACCTATTTAAAAATAAAAATCTAATTGTGTATGCATGCCAACTAAAAATATATACAAGGGGAAGAATGAAATAATGGAATAGATCATTGTAATATCAAGCACAATAAATAACACATTCTCAAAAATGTTATGTAAATTTTACGGATAGCTAGCTAGCAGATAGCTATTAGATAGGTAGTATTTTATGAGCAAAGAAATTCTTACCTACTGATAGTACGTACTGATGTAGCTACTCATTTAATTAATTTATTTCATGTTATGTATGTTTGCAAGCATGTTCTACTAGGATTCACCCGAGCTATTTGTAAATTGCAAGTAGTTACCAACATAGTGGTAGTGTTGATTGCATGGCATACCTATATAATCTGTTATTCTTACAGATAGAATACTCGTCTTTACTTAGATAAAGCTAGCCAGTATTTCTATAATCACTAATCACTATTGTATTATTATCTTGTTAAAAAGGGGATGATGTTGTAGATATTGATAAATATGTAAGTAGGTGGGTAGGTTTTTAAAATAATAAAGTCAGTCCTAATCTAACGCGCCTTTCATTCACAACAATAACTTAATGAATCATTACTTATCACATTAACATCCATTTTTTTATAAACATTACTTAAACACGGTTGGTTTTGCTGTAATAGATTCCTATTTACTCTTAAAAGCAAAACAAAACCCCAAGCACTTCTTTAATATTTTCAAATACCGTACATGTCTTATTTCCCCCACACTCCCCTTCTATACAACGTTATACAGCCGTTATACAGCATGTTCGGAACTTGATTACAGCGGCAGTAACTTCCAGACGTTAACCCCGTCGGAGCCGGGTTTAAATCTGACGAAAATATTGACTTAATGCTTTATATACAGCTGTTTTATGACTGGAGTGGATTCTGTTATCGAAAATAGTTGATATCCTTTATATCTTTTTGTCTACTTACTACTTATTTACTGATTTGTTTCTGTACGTACATGACAAAGCTTAAGAGGGCGCAGTACGCTCGGTTCTCCATACAAACGTATTTATGCTCTCATTTTAAAACGCCATGCTAGAATAAGATGAAACTTTGTATACGCAATGGGATCCGGCATATCTAGCTCGGAAATTAACTTCTGTTGCTACAAATTGTAAAAAAAAAAAAAATACAGCGGTTTTTTGGGTTTTTTATGGCTTCTACGAAAACCTTAATAATCGCTGTATTTTTTCTCCATTATAATTTCAAGCAACAGAAACTAATTTCCGACCGAGATATGCCGGATCCCATTGTGTATACAAAGTTTCATGTTATTCTCGCATGGCGTTTTAAAATGAAAGCGTAAATACGAGAACGCGTGTATGGAGAACCGAACGTATTGCGCCCTCTTAAGTTAAAGATCGGGATTTATGGATTACTAGCTTCTGCCCGCGACTTCATCTGCGTATGCTCGTTAATCACTTTAAAAAAAATAATAGAACGCCTTTTAACGACCTGTTTAGCCTAGTTGGTAGTGACTCTGCCTCCGAAGCTAGAGGTCCCGGGTTCGAATCCCGGCCAGGGCATTTATTTGTGCATTTTTCACGGATATTTGTTTTTGGGTCTTGGATGTTTTCTATGTATTTAAGTATATATTTATCTATATAAGTATGTATATCGTCCTCTAGTACCCATGGTACAAGCTTTGCTTAGTTTGGGACTAGGTCGATTTGTGTAAGATTGTCCCCCAATATTATAAAAATAATAATAATTCGAATTGAAAAAACGCTGTTATAGCAAATTTTATGTTCTTAGATTTGCCACACTTTTTACACTTTTAGGATTACCGAGATAAAAACTACGTTTCTTCTAAATCGCTTCGGCGGTTCAAGCGTGACATGGTAACAAATAGAGATACAGTTATTTTTGTAACGATCGGAACGTTACACGCAAACTTTCTGGCTGATCACAATACTAAATTTTAAATTTTGACAAACGTTCCAAATTCCACGTGACATTGAGCAGCCATTTTCCAGCAGCTCAGTTGTATCTTGGATTTCGTACCAAGAACATCTATCTTGAAGCACAAACAGTTTGACAATTTATAAAAAGCATAATTATCTAATACCTATAAAGTTTACCACAGTTCGTTCTGGTGATTTTAGTGCAGTGAAGTTGTTTCACGCAGTTATTGTTTTCAGTACACATTTTTATACAGGGTGATTCAGGAGACGTGAGCAAGATCAACACTACATACATACTAAATGACAATGAATCGTTCACCATTGTATTTAAGTGAAACACCCATACCTTTTTCCTGTATTATAATATTTGTTAAGTTAAAGTTTAATTCTCTACAATCATGGTCACCCTACAACAACTGGTTTATAAAAATTAAACCTCTAATTGTTATGACAGCACTTTGATTACGAAGAAAGTAAATTGTCACATTGAGTGAGATACGATATTTCAAAAGTAATCGGACTCAGATGACATTCAATTTGACACGTATCACTTGACTGAAGTATTCTCATTGTAGAGTGACCATCCATTTCGTAAATAATTTAAAACATTTTGTTATCAACACCAAATATAAATGAACGTTAATTTCACTAATAGCGGTACGACGTAGTAGCTTATGATCTACTGAATCCGTAGTGTTGACCTTGCTCACGTCTCCCGAATCATCCTGTATATTCTGCAAAGGCACAATTATTGTAAGTTCGTGTCTATTTTTTATGTTTCTTATATTTCATACTTTTACACCATTAGGATCCGTAGGCTAAACGTGAATCTGTATTGTTACAGGTGTCTTATCTTTTTATTAATAAATACCCTTCTGCCCTGTGGTGTACTGTTTTCTTTCTACCATCCGAACCCATCCTTATTATTATTACTAGCTTTTGCTCGCGACTTCGTCTGCGTAGAACTCATTCTCGCTTTAGAATTATTTGTTTTCCCATACATCTTTCACCCTTCTTTACACCCCCTTGAGAAATGATTACATTCAATATGACATGCTCTTTACCGCAAACGGACAACATTTTAATAGAAACTCTATTTTCAATACGAATAATCATCATCATCATATCAGCCGAAAGACGCCCACTGCTGGACATAGGCCCAAAGAGTAACACAATGACCGATCCTTCGCCATCCGTATCCAGCGGACTCCTGCGACCTTTACCAGGTCATCAGGCTACCTTGTGCGGGGGTCTACCCACGTTGCGCTTTCCGGTACGTGGTCGCCACTCGAGAACCTTTCCTCTCCAACGGCCAACGGTTCTACGTGCAATGTGCCCCGCCCACTGCCACTTAAGTTTAGCACACTAAATAACGATTTCCGGAATAAAAACTATCCTATGTCCTTTCCCGGGACTCTAACTATCTCTATACCAAATTTCATCTAAATCGGTTAAGCGGTTTAAGCGTGAAGAGGTAACAGACAGACAGACAGACGGGTGACTCTCGCATTTATAATATTAGTATGGAAGTATGGATTGGTAAACGGGACTTAATCGCGTACAAAAATTATTCACCTGAGGTGTGCCCGACGTTTCGAATGTATCGCAACATCCGTGGTCACGAGCTAACTGAACCCATCCCGTTGAGGGAACCCTGAACCCTCACACTGGCGCCCAACGTGCGTAGATGGTTTTTTTAATATTAGTATGGATTTAGGTACACAATTTGTTTTGTGGGTTTGAAAAATTGGTTGAGAAGTTTAGTATAGTTTTTACTAGGACGTTTATAAACAAGCATGTAACTAACCTATGCCTTGAGGCATTAAGTCCGCCATTTGTACCGATTTATTTGTGCAACAAAGTATAAATAATTAAATAAATAATCTGATGGTAAGCAGACACCGTCACTTATGGACGCTTTGTAACTAGTGAACAATTAAATACTTTTACACCTCAGTGGCTCGAAAATGGCGGTTTTCTGCTTGAAACCAGTGAGCAAAATGGAATTTTACTGAGAGCATGAAAAAATTTTTTTTCATATCATAGGTATGTCGCAGGTCATCTTTTCATACTGCGGGGTGTAATACAAACTTGGAACATTTAAACTTCATTCTCTCTGTCGCTATTCCTTTGCGTTATATGTTCTCGCCTCTGAGGTGAAAAGGTGTATTTATCACACGGGAGCAAAGATATTTGCACCTCGTCTCTTTGAGTCCGTCGCTACGCTCAAAATTCTAATTTTAAATAACTTCCTACGCTCGTGATTCTATTATACAATCTTTGGCTTCCTTGGGATTCTCAAAAATCTACTTTGCTCTCTTTTTGAACAAATAACTAATTCACGTTATTACTCGTACACTTTAATGGGATCCAATAAGTGACCCTATTAAAGTGTACATTCCGTGTCAATTTTTAATAATGCTTGAAACGATTTTTCTAAATGACAAAATCCCTACATGAAACCCTTTTCATATGAAGACAGCAATATAAAAAATATCAAGATGATACAATTTGTCCCAATTCTCACAGAAAATATCCCAAATTGTTGGTTTTTCCTAAAACCCTTTATAAGAATAGGAGGAAAATGTCTTATTCCACGATATTTTGATGGTGTTGCAAAGGGCACTGCCTTTACATATGAAAATATCGTTTCGGGCGTTCCATTGGATTTATGGGTTACACCCCCCTCTTTATCTTTAAAACACTGTTTAACTCAGGTGGATTGTATTAGAAGAAGAAAAAAGATAGAACATACATTTATTAATATCTATACACAAATTATTTTTTTATGAAAAAGGAACAACAAATATCTCTATGAAAAGTGTCGGCAATGCGCATGTAGCACCCCTGGAGTTGCAGGCGTCCATAGGCTGCGGTTACCGCTTATCATCACGCGGGCCGTACGCTTGTTTGCCACCGACGTGGTTTAATAAAAACACAAACGATGCTAAAAAGGGCCCCACTCAGCATTATGCCACGGCAAGCTATGACGCTGGTTTTCAGTGGAGTCATGTCTTAAATCTATCGAATGACGACACAGACACAAACAACATAAAATAAATAAAAAAGAATATCTACCCACGTATTAAGAGTTTTTGTTACGCCTGTGAGTGTGATATCGGGGGTCATATTGCTCAAATTAGCGATTAATGTTTAAAATTACGGTAAAATAACTTCCAAGTAGAAAAAGTGTCCACCAGATAAAAAAATATACAAAATAATAATTGTCCTATCCTATTTAGCCGCAATCATATTCGTAACTTTGTATAGTAAAAAGGTTACAAGATCAAAACTAACTGTTCATGTGTGATGCTTTATATAGAAAAAAACTGAAGGCTCCTCTCTTAACTAACTCCTTATTGACCTGGCGTGCTACAACGTTAATGAATTTTTACTTACACAGTCCCAAAACTGTATACAAAATAGTATATCTTCTAAAAACTCCTGTGAGACCCGAATGTGTTAATATTTTACGATTTTTAACAGGATAATAATATACATATGTAACCTAACTAAACAATACAAAATTGTGACAACTACCACCCTATATAAGGTGTTAATTTATTAGTTGCAGATATTTTAACAGATGATACTTTACTTTAAAACAATAAAATTTAAATAGAAACTAAGAAACACTTTCATATTTTTTTTTTGCTTTCATTTACCGAACAAAAAATAATTTGCAATTTCGTCTAAAAATATTCACCATGTGCCTGGTTTTACACTATCTGTCATGTCACTCATGTCAACAAATGTTTGTCTTAAATTTTATCATGGTTCGGCGGAAAAACCAAAGGTTATTAGGATGGGAATTGGGCCTGTCGTGTTAGAACTATTCAAGAAAATCCACCCATTAGGATAGTTAACTACCTAACCTTTGATAAGTGAGTTAATAGTACATTACTACAAAGGCCGGGACGAAAGGGGTTGCCGGCCGAAGACATATATACGGATAGGTCTAAGGCGGGCAACCCCAATTCCCGCCGAGGTATGTATAGTGCTTTTCTCAAACATGCAATGAAATAAACAACAAAAAAAAAACAAAATTTTATTGCCACAAATTTATGTGGAATGGAATTAAAAAAGAGGATTCTGCCGGCCTAGGCCTGCAAGATTTATATGAAATTCCATTAACGACCTCTTGTCCTAGCCGCACCTGAAACGTCATACTTCGCAGCCTATTATAAGGAACATAACATCAATATTTCACTGCATGTTTGAGAAAAGTAATTTTAAAAGCAAGCATGAAGAAAAGCAGGCATTTTAAAATAAGTAAAATTGATTTGCAAACGACACAATCAGACGGAAAATAACATGACATTGACAATCAAGTATTTGATTTCTCGACGTGAAGTGGCTTACAGTTAAGTGGTACGTAAAAGAGGTACTAGAATCTGTTCAGTGAGTTCTTATTTAATAATCACATTAACAGGGTGTTTTACGTAACAAATTTGTTTTTCAGTTTTCTCCAAAAAAACATTATAAAAGCTATAATGTTTCATACTTAAATATACTCCAGACTATCAGCTGTATAAATATCTGCAACTAATAAATTAACACCTATATAATCATAAGGTGTGATTTTTTCTTAAAGGACGTGTAAATGAGATGTACATATATCAATAAATAATCTGAATCAGAATCCTTTTATTTGACTATTGGACCATAAAGAAAGGCATAATTTTCTATTTTTTAAATTATGTAACTATATATACTGGGTGATTTCGGGGTCGTGATCCCGAATGAGAAATTGTAATCATCCACATTCTGAACCATCATACTGAACAACTTTTCCCACGGGACCAATATGAAATTCGAGGAGAAAGTTCCCTGGCGGTCCCGCACTTTTAGGCTGATGAACTAGGTTTTACTGTAGGATTGCTGCTTTTTTTGCGATTACGTGGTTGACCACATGGGAAAAGTTGTTCATAACCATCTACATCACAATTTTCCTTTCGGGATCACGACTCCGAAATCACCCAGTATTATTACGATTTTAGTAAAATTTTGCATTTTAAAATATTATGATATTTTGATAGTTTTTTGTCCATTAAAGTGACATGATGCTATAAATTTTAACATGTAGTGAACACCCAATTTAAAATCCTCGTTAACATCAATGAACTTTTAGCTTGAAAATCTCACAATTAATTTTGATACTATGTCGGTGGAAAACAATTTATTTATTTAATCTTTATTGCACAATAAGAAATCTTAACGTACAAAAGGCGGACTTAATGCCATGAGGCATTCTCTACCAGTCAACCTTTAGGCAGAACAGAAAGACTGTAGGCGGTGCAACTATAAAATACCAGAGAACAAATTTGGTAAGCTTGTATACAAAATATTGATTCAGATATATACATCTGTCATATAGTTACATAAATAATTATTTAAACTATTACATAGACATACACAAATACATAATTATAGATAAATAGATATAGGTACTTATATAATAACGAATACCTACTAAACAGATACCCTAAGAATTCCGACTACCAGCAACAAAAACGCGTACAGCTTTTTTGAAGGCAAATTTGCTGGGAACAATCGTTCGATCTGTCTGATGGTAGGCAGACGCCGTAGCCTATTTACGCTTGTGAGTTCAGAAGAACCGTACGTTACCGATTCTTTATCTATTAGAGGTAGTTTTGTCGCTCAGCGCATCCTCGGGAGCTCTGGCGACCTGTCTCATCTCATCTCATCAGGAACACAACACCACATAAACTGAAGTGCAAGCAGTGTTATGGCTCCCAATATGGTCAACCAATTAGATTTCTGGGCCTCTCCGTACCTTTTCACAGTGAAAATCAATATAGTAGCTAGGGATCTCAAATTGTTGTGAATATAAAATAAATTTTAAACTGTTTACTTCTGATTATTAAATTATTACTGCAATTCAATCTGTGGTAAGGCATGAAGTGGTCCAGCAACCATATTGGTTAACTGTAAACAGTAAATAATGTAAATTGATAAAATGGAAAAATTCAGAAATAATGTAAATTGATAAAATTGTAATGTAAAAATGTAATTACTTAATTAATGTAAATTATTAAAATTGTAATAATAATGCAATTATCTAATTAATTTAAATTGATTGATTGATTAATTGTGTTTTTAAATTGATAAAATGTAATTAGATTATGTTGCATGATAACTTTAGTTTTAAGTAAATTGCCCAATACCCTAACAGGGTTCATGTGCACTTCAAGTGTAAAGTTATAATAAGATCCTGTGTAACACATGATTACTGCAATAAATGAATTATGAATTAAAAGTAGATGATCATTTTAGTAATTTATCGCCCTAACGTAACAATACTGCGACAGTTGGAATGCGTCAAACTGAAAGTGACAAGGTAAGGTACTAAAATGATCATCTAATTTTTCTGTTGACTCTACATCACTGAATACTTTCCTTGGTATTATAATTTACTCCTCTTACATTTCTAAACTTTGTTAAACAGTTATCGTTTAAAATGAAAATTAAATAAATAAATAAATAATGGGGGACAATCTTACACAAATCGACCTAGTCCCAAACTAAGCAAAGCTTGTACTATGGGTACTAGACGACGATATACATACTTATATAGATAAATACATACTTGAATACATAGAAAACATCCAAGACCCAAGAACAAATATCCGTGATAAATGCACAAATAAATTCCCTGGCCGGGATTCGAACCCGGGACCTCTAGCTTCGGAGGCAGAGTCATTACCAACTAGGCTAAACAGGCCGTCAAATTCAGTTAACTTGTCAAACACATGCTATTTGAATAAAAGTCAGGAACACTCTCCCCGCTCTCCCCTCCAGGAGTTAGTTGGCGACACCGGAAGGAAGGAGGGCTGAATCGGAACGATTAATGATAATATTGTAAAGGGCAAGTTGGTGATAGATCGGCGATTTAATTTGCCCGCTTTGCCCCAGTTTAGGGTACAATGAAACTTGATTTAATATTATTGGTTGCTGTTAATGACAACACAATTTTAACTTAGATTTATTAATTGTTTATTTTTAAGTTGGATTTTGTATTTTTTAGGATTCTGTAGGTCCGGCCGTTCGTCTGTCCGGGGCTTAGCTCAGTAACCGACAAAACGGTTGAATAGAATCATGAAAAAAAACCGGCCAAGTGCGAGTCGTACTCGCGCACGAAGGGGTCCGTACTATTATCTATACAAAATTAGGCACTTTATTACAACCTTTTTAAATGTAATTTAAATAATAAAAAGGTTCATATTTTTTATCAGTAATAAGAACGTTAAATCATATCAAGTAGAATTTTGGTTAAGTGCATGTCGAATTTTAGTTTTCCCATACATTTTGAGACTCGGCGCCTGATGAACACAATGAGCAACTTTTTTGTGTATGAGCTCCCTTAATTTTTTATTTATTTTGTTTCTAGTATTTGTTGATATAGCGGCAACAGATATACATCATCTGTGAAAATTTCAACTGTCTAACTATCACGGTTCATGAGATACAGCCTGGTGACAGACGGACAGACAGACAGACAGACGGACGCACAGCGGAGTCTTAGTAATAAAGTCCCGTTTTACCCTTTGGGTACGGAACCCTAAAAATTAGGGTATCTTCCCTACACGTGAACTGACGCTGCAAGTTTTTTTCTTGTATAGCCCAACGTGGGGTATCGTTGTGTAGTGTAGCAGTTAATGAAGGTGTTTTTAATCATTTTTTTATTCAGAATTCCGTTTGTGTGATGAGTCAAGTTACGGTGACCTCTTCCTGTCAGGCGGCTCGTACGCTTGTTATTAAAAATAACACCATCGTTATATAAGTACGTATTTAAAAAAAATTGGTTGTGTGTAAAGTAGGTTTACGATCGAGATGTTTACGTGATAACGTCTTACTTCACTTGCACTTCACTTATACCTGCGATCGCGCTCGTGAGGTTTTGGTGTGACACAAGTTTCTGAACATGTCACCCGACTAAAACGATTTTAAAGACGTTATCACGTCAAAAACTAAAGTAGGTATTAACATATTCTTGACGACATTAGCCGTACAAGATTCATAAGCGCTTTATAATTACATAAAAATAATATTCCCAGTGTTTTAAGCGACCATTGCCGAAAAACTAAGAGCCAAGTAACAAGAAACGTATTAAATATGAAACGCTGGATGGAATGTGTGAGAGATGATATGAATAAGAAAGATGTGAACAGGCCTTTAAAACGTTAGGAAAATAAGCGATATTATAGCGATGTTTAAAATTTCGCTATAAACATAATCGATATTCCTTATAACGATATTTCATATCATAACAAAATGAAAATCATAACCTTATATTATAATGTTATTATAACGTTAAAATATCGTTTAAAATGGTGGCGGTGGCGACAATGACGTGCTCGAGTTTGACGTACATGTCACAGCGCACGTAAGAGCGAGACTGTGTGCGAGACAGAGATAGCATATAACGTTATTATAGCGCTTCACAAAATATCGCTATATATATATATTGCTTTTTATTTATAACGATATAATTGATACCGCTATAAATGCGCGCCAAATATCATTTTGGGTAAAGCGTTTTATTGAGAAGGCAGCGTTATGAATCATAACGATATGCGAAAATAGCGCTATTTCAAGGCCTGGATGTGAATGAAGAGATGACGCGCGACAGAGATATATGGAAGAAAAAGACACGCTGCGCCGACCCCAGTTAAATGGGAAAAGAGCAAGAGCATGATGAGTAACCGATTGTGCTTTAATTGTATAAAGATAAAAAGATATAAACAGAATATACATGTACATGACAACATTAACTCATTTCGTTATTTTGGTAACAAGAAACCCCAGAAAATTTTTTTTTACTTTTTTATAGCTACTAGAGTTCTAAATATTCACGAAAATGTGAAAAAGCCCATATCGTAGTAATGACGTCATTACTATGAAATTGTGACAGTCACAGCGCACAAAAAGAACAGCAGTTCACTTTCTTTAGTAAATTTGTCTTAGTAACAGTGCTTCTGTATGATTTGTTACGCTGTGACGCCTTACTTGTCACTTAGGTACTCTCTTTTAGAATGAGGAACTTTTGAAATTTATTTATTTATATGGAATTGACACATTTTCCAGAATTTTAACTTTTTATCCTCTATTTGATTTAATCGGGAAAAAAAAAGAAATGTTGTCAATTATTTGGTGCATTACTTATACAAGCCCTTCATTATGTAAAAAAAAAACATTTCATTTTGTTTTCAACATCATCATTATGTCGGCATTTTCTTCGCCACTCCATTAATTTCATACCAATCTTATATCAGCTCGAGTATATCATCGTACTCGGTTATGAATATTCGACGATTATTCATAAACCATCTCAATACGTCAAACAGTATCAGATTTGGGCCACGAGTCAACACATACACGTGCCGTCTATAACCTCAAAACCCTCCGAAAACGCCAAGGCGAACATAACCTAAAACTAGTACAAGCCTCAAATAGGTTGTCCCAAAGGACTTTTATATCGAACTAGCGGTCAACGACCCCAACCTACTTCAGTCGCAGACTGGATAGCACTGCGTCTATACTTTTTTCAGCTTTTGAGACAAGCTCTTACTTGTGGCACTGTCCCGTTTTAAGGCAGAATACATGTACACTGCCAGTGAATGTTACGTTCAGTGATAAAGTTGGTTGAGTGTACATGTTGAGTGGATTGCACCAAATGGCCTGTATAATTTGTAAGCGTAGTTCGTTTATATCGGATTTATTTATTTATTTAATCTATTGTACATAACTACACATTAGAAAAGTTGAAACACCCCCGACCGTTTCATTTCCAAGCTTTATATATCAAAAATGGCTGAACAGATTTCCATGAAACATGGCTAAGAACATTCAAGGTAAGATTATCTATGACACACAAAAAACTGAACGAAAATACGATACCACAGACATATACACAGACAGACGCGATAACCTCCTAAGGCCCCGTGTACATTTTTTTGTACAAATTCCAAAATTGATTTGAACTAAAAATGAATAACAAAAGAATTCCTAATTCAAAAACACAATAATTTTTCTGGGCCTCAGGAGGACCTGTAACACCCCTCTCTTTTTGCGTCAGGGGTTAAAAAGACAAAAATATAGTACAAAAGGCGGACTTTAAGCCATAAAGCATACTCTACCAGTCAACTTTAAGGCAAAGCAGAAGAAATGATGATTTCTTGTGATTGTATGCACAGACATCAGAGTAAAGCAGATCTCGTTTAAGTTGAACGGTTTCTGTACATCTGATCAATTCTCACTAATGCACAAATCAATAAGTTTGAGAGAGACAGACAAGTGATATCTGAGAGGTCTTCAGCTGTCAGTGTCTCTGCTTTCATAATTGCGAATTGTACTGAACTGACGTTTGTGACGTTTTAGATTACACGGGACTTTACATTTTGGTGTGCCTTTAAATGGAGACAACTCGTTAGCAGCCGAAAATGATCGTACTATCTACCCTGTTCTAACTTATCTTGTTTAACCATAAAGATTCAAACTGACAACTGAGAGCTGGTACGGGAATAAGTGAATGTTTACTGAACTTATTTCCTTTTCACTTATTCCTGTTTGCTTTGCAAATAAATAAATAAACTATATTAAAAATCATCTTGTTTAACACCACGGAACTGTTGGTCTTAATAAATAATAAAAAAAATATTGGGGGACAATCTTACGCAAATCGACCTAGTTCCAACTAAGCAAAGCTTGTACTATGGGTACTAGCAATGTGGGCGCAGGTCAGTTCTTGGATGGGTGACCGCTTTGAGTGATTACTAACTGAGCGCTCTCGTGCTTTGGAAGGCACGTTAAGCCGTTGATCCCGGCTGCTGTCTACGACAGCAGTCGTTAAGCCAAGTTAGAGGCCTTCGGGCGGCTTGAGAACTGCCAACAGTCAAGTTGCCCACTCACTTGACAAAGGGGGGTCGAAGTTGCACCACGTCCGTAGGGAGTACCCACCGTCACCCTACACGTGACCCCTGGGTGGTGCTAAAAGTGCAACAAAAACTGGCAACCGTACTTGTCTTCTCGAAGATCTCACGGTTCGTAAATAAATGCCATACGATTAAATAAATAAATACTAGACGACGATATATAAGTATAGATAAATAAATACACTTAAATAAATAGAAAACATCCAAGACCCAATAACAAATATCCGTGCTAAATTCACAAATAATGCCCTGGCCGGGATTCGAACCCGGGACATCTAGCTTCGGAGGCAGCGTCACTACCAACTGGGCTAAACAGGCCGTTCAATATCTCAAAAACTGCTAAACAAATTTTGATAAAACATGTTAAGTATAATCGCTGGAAAACCTGTTTTTAAATGAAAAAAAACCGCACTTAAATCCGTTTAAGACCAACGATGCCACAGACAGACACACAGATAAACATGTTTAACATATAACACTCCTCTCATCCGTTCCGAATGGGGGTTAAAATGAGAACGATTTAATTGATTTAAGTTTACATCATTCTCACCCTCAATTTATTTTAACGTGAGTTTTGTACGCGTTTAATAGTTAAACCTCGTGGTACAAGTGAGGTATTTAAAACTTATTTAAATTGTAATCAATACTTTTTCTACGAATCGACTGAAATTATTAAGCAAACTCGACGGAAACGAAGTGCAGGCCCAACGGGTCAGCGTTCGTTGAAATATTTTGGATTGGTCATATTCATTAAAGTTCACGAACGGCGACCCGTGATTGGTCAAGTTCATTATATCTCGACTAAAGTATTGTCTTATGGGATCTATAGAGAAAAGGTATGTGATTAAAATTTGGTCTACGAAGTCTTAAATCTTAATTCAAATATTAAAGTCGTCGAGTAGAAAAACACTTAATAATGTTTGGTGGTTTGTTGTATTTAGTTATTTAGGTAATTAATATTTGTTCGTGCGGAGTGAGGGTAGTAGATTTGTAGGTAGCATGCAGTTCGCATACAAATTACGCAGTTTGATCGATATATCTCATTATCGCTAATAGAACTGCACGCTTCAGACGTATGCAAACATATTGAAATGGCTCGTTCATATCTAAAGAAACGCGCCGGGAACGGCGGATACGCGGTTCATAGGCATGAGAGTTCGCTTGTTTTTAACATATATATTATAGTCTATGTATGTATACCTTTTCAGGGTGGGCCCTGTAACAGGAGCAAAAAATTAAACGGTGGCCTATTTTGCGGGCCAGCAATTATTTCCAAGTGGTCTCAGTTGGAAAAAAAAATTGTATTTCTGTTATCAAAGATGGTTTACGGGTATTTTTATAACTTTTATGCAGTGCAATCAATGCCAATTTATTTAAAAAAAAAAACAATATTTTTGAAAAGAAAATTTAGAAATACCAAAAATATCCTTGAATACCAAAAATGCAACAAATCATAACTTGATACTACCTCAAACAATGCATTGACTGATGTGCTATAATCTCGTGGTGTCAAGATCCATTACTCGGAGGTCATAACTTGAAAAAATGAAAAAGTTTATTTCGGTTTTTTTACACAATTTAGCAACAAGCAAGGGTTGGAACCTCCTATTAAGCATTAGCAACAAGTGGTAGTAAACCATTTTAAATAATTATTACAGTATAATCTATATATAGAATAAAAGAGGTCCCGACTGACTTTAGATCAAATTTTCTCTGAAACGATTTTTTTTTAACTAAAATTGTACACCAGGTGTTACTGCAAATGCTCTAAGGAAGCGTCCTTTTAAATATTTGCTCCAGTTACAAGGCTCACCTTGTATAATAGTCTATGTATAATATTGTCTTAGAAACGTAAATGGCAAATATGATGCTAGATGCGAGAGCGTGCAAGCAATACATATTTCATGGTGATTGATCTATACTAATATTATAAAGCTGAAAAGTTTGTTTGTTTGTTTGAACGCGCTAATCTCAGGAATTACTATTCGAATTGAAAAATTATTTTTGTGTTGGATAGTCCATTTGTCGAGGAAGGCTTTAGGCTATATAACATCACGCTGCGACCAATAGGAGCGAAGACGCGGACGAAGTCGCGGGCAACAGCTAGTACTAAATATAACTACTATAAAAACTGACATAAATGACACTATGATAACAAGAACTAATCTGCTAGAACTAATGCTGGCGGCATTTTCTCGCTGTATCGCAATGCTGATACGTTGAGTAAATCGCTAGCTCGTCGGTCACCAGTTACGTCAACCAGACGCTCCGGAATTTCTGCAAGTAACTTGTGCGCGCTGGGACCCCATGGACATGGAGTTTCGAAGCCAGCGAAAAAATTACATGTCATTGTTGTTAAATTAAAACGAGTAAATTTTTAACAAAAAAACACCGACTCCAAACTTTTTCACACCCCATCCTCCTGCTACTCGTATATATTTGAAGAGTTCCTTAGATTTTGCCTTACTTACCCCATCCTCTTGCTATATAATTTGAGGAGTTCCCTCGATTTTTACAAGATCCCGTCATCAGATCCAGACTTGGTGACAATGGGACCAACTAGAAAAAAAACCCTTTCAAACAATAAAGAATGTTTTAAATCGGTCCACTAATATCCGAGTAATCGGTGAACATACATAAAAAATAAAATAAAAAATAAAACAAAAATAATATTCCGACGAATTAAGAACCTCCTTCTTTTTTTGAGGTCGAGTCGGTTAAGAAAATATACAATTACATCAAATTACAATGAACATTAGATTTCATCAAGTAGTTAAATTGAAAAATAATTATAAGGTATGTCTTAGATATTTTTGATGTCATAAAATGAGTGGGTAATTGGCCACAATTATAATTTATTTTTAAAAGATAGAAATACTACCCGCATTTTATTATTACGCGAAATTTTTATTACTCACATGCATGACATACATGGTAATAATTTAAAACAAATATAAGCCACGATAATGTTAAATCTAAATAGCGCAATGCATACCACTCAATGCGAACGCGACATCTATTGAGAATTTATGACATCACATCTAATGACTGTTGATTTGGCTGTGTAGTAACACAGCCAAATGTGTAACACAGCAGATGTGTAATAAGTCATTGTATGTGTCATTGGGTGTGTTGATAAGTAGCTAAGTTGAAGCACATGAGATACATCGGAGCGGTCAAGGTGCTCATTAATATCTGAACACAGCTCAAATGTCAAGGCGTTATAGCGCATGTTCAGATAATTGATATACGAGTACATATATTAGATCGCGGCATAATAAAATAAAGCAATATCTGAGGATTATTTTTACTTCACTAAGATTATTTCAAAAAGAACGCAGAATCATGATATATAGGTTAGTCAGTATTACAAATATGTATACCCTTATAGATCTTCTTTCCAAGCAATAAAGTTCAAAATTGTATACATCGCTTTTCTATCGGAGCTCAGCTATGTTTCCAAACGGCTATACTACGATTCTAAGTTATATGGTAACGCTTAGCTGGTAAAAAAGCAGTTTTATTTCCTTGCCAGTAAAGTGCATTTTGGTTCGCGCAGCTTCTAAGTGCAGACGTTAGGAAATAGTAAAAATGTTGTCTTATAATCGGCGCCAAGATCTGAAAGACTTTTTAAATCATTGCAACCGGCTTTCAAGATTCTGTTCGTAGCGCAACTTCGCTACAAATCGGAAAACATGTGGCTATGTAACGCTACGAAAAAGCATATGTTAACGTAGCGGGACTGGAAGTCAATCAGAAATGAAGTAATTTAATAGTACTCATTTTAAAATGTTATTAACTTATCGATAGAGAAGAAATATCACGTGCCCGAAGAAATATCCCTATGTTTCGGGCAATATCGCATTTTAATTCGTGTGCTCTGTCATGTTAGCACTCGTTGAAGTCTCAGTGACAGTTCAGTCGAGATAAATGTAGACGTCTCCTAAAACCAAGTGCTTTTTAACATCAGCGCATTCATAAGAACCAGTACTTAACACCTAATTCGACAAAAACAGCGAAAGCCGAATAGTAATGACTGGTCAGAACATGCCGTCAAAGACGTCGAATTAAGGGTTAAGACTTTAACAGCTCCAGCGTTAACCGTTCCAATGCTGCCTGACGCACCGCCGGGGCGGGGCGGGGGGTCCGCACGCAAATGACACCGCGCGCGATCGATCCGCCATGTGCCCCGCCGCAGCTCCCCCCACCCTCACACCCCCCACGTACGCATAGACACGCATACACGCACACTAATATCCTGCCAAATGAACCATCCCGAATATCAAGAGGTTAAAACTTGACGGTCATCGTTGAACATAAAAAAAGATAATGATTATCGTTATTCATAGTAAAATTATTATTTGATTGATAAATGTCTAGAAACGCTTTTAAAAGCATGGAAATTATAGTAGTCAACGTCAATGTTGTGTACAATTATATAATAATAGGTTAAGGTTATCCATTAGCAGCGCGCAACCGTGGCATAGGGGGGGGTTAATTGGGTTGCCACGTGGCCCCAATTATTTACCTGCCACACGTGCGCCCTTCGACACAGTATCTAACTAACTACTAGCGAAGCGGTGCTAAAAATGGGTTTCAACGTTCCTACTGAATCGAACAGCGATGATGTGTTCACTAAACATGTTCAAGATTAAATTCGCATGCGGATAAGTGAATGTACCTACGGGCTGTTTCTGTCGCTGGCACGCACTTAGAACATCCGATCACACACAATATCAACAAGAACTGGTTTGAACTGGTTCGCGATCGCGGCGTGCTTCATTCGCGGCGTCCCGGGGTAGACTGGCGCGCGCCACTCTGCATCCGTGCAGCGGACGTGTTAAGTTTTGGTGGAACTTCTTGCAGTCACTGAAACTAGTTAAGTGAATTAAATACTGCCACGATCCATACTAGGCCTTGCAGATTTTTAAATGTTTTGAAACCATATTATGACGAAAGCATTTATAATTTTTAATAAATTTATTTAAAGTTGTGATGGTTTAATAAAAGTTTTAGTTACTAATGGAGCCGTTTTTGCCAATAAACGCTGTGTTTGGCAAACTATTTGTCTAAAGCAATATATCATATCACTTTTGAAAAATAGATTAAGTCAAAATAAAATAAATGTCTAGTAGAATTTAAGCGACAAAAACCTGAAATTTCGCGATTAAATTTTTGAGACAATTTTTTTTATGAAGTATCTATAAAGAACATGTAAATTCTATACTATCAAACCGCAATAATTCTGTAGCAGATAGTAATGAAGAGAACATTTCACGATACATCTCCATTTGTACAGAAAACAGTATAAATACGTATGATAGTTTCAATTTCGTAGCGCTACGCTCGTTGCCGATTACATGCGAAAACCCGTATGTAGAGTAAAACGCCCACGAGACAGGCACCCGCCAAAGGGGGTTTCCGGTACTGAAAGTATTTGATAACCAACTTCTTTCTGTCGCTAGTTGCTATGATAATTCTTAAAATTAAGAAAAGCTGTGTTTGCCGAACTTTTAACTTTAAAGCAATGTATCAAATTACGTTTGGAAAATAGATAATAATTAATTAAATTTTGCTTTTATCATGTGCAGTAAAGTTGAAGGGGAAAAACTAGTTTTTAGCCTGAAATTTGTCAATTTGGAATGATGTTGAAAATAAAAACTTCTTAACAAAAAAACTTTAAAAAAATACATGTAACATCATGCATGATCATCTATCATCTATCGGGCCGCTACGGTCCTCTACTCATACTCATACTCTTCAATTCAATTTGATTAATAATTAAGGAATATTATTTAAAAAAAATTCATTATTTAAAAAAAATAGTAAAAGCAGTGAAAAATAATAAAAAAAACATTATCATAACACAATAGAATCATTATAAATAGTAATACAATTTTTAATACAGTGAAATACTACCGCTGCGGGACTACTTGATCCTACTTGATAGTGCTCCGTGGGGGCCGGGTTAGACCTCCCCCTTTCTTCCCTTGGGTGTAGGAGTCGACTCTGGAAACCAGGTTGAAGTGTATTTTGGGGAATGGGCTAGCAACCTGTCACTTCAATATAACATTTTCTCCATCTATGAACCTATAATAGCTAAAAGTGGCATTGAAATTAATTTTCGTGTGCTCTGCCTACGCCTTTTGGGAATATAGGTGTGACTTTATGTATGTATGTATGTACTGGATAGTAAAGAAGAGAAAATTTCAAGATACGTCTCCATTCGTACAGAACATAGTCTAAATACGAGTGTATGATCGTTGGAATTTCGTAGCGCTACGCTCGTAGCCGATATATGCGAAAACCCGTATGTAGAGGAAAACGCCCATGAGACAGGCGCCCGCCGAGGGGGTTCCTGGCACTGAAAGTATTTGACAAAGGTACGACTACCGTCATCGTCGTGTGTGGTTACTAACTGAGCGCTCCCGTAACGTTAAGCCGTTGATCCCGGCTGCTGTCTACGACAGCAGTCGTTAAGCCAAGTTAGAGGCCTTCGGGCGGCTTGAGTACTTCTAACAGTCAAGTTGCCCACTCACTTGACAAGGGGCGTCGAAATTGCACCACGTCCGTAGGGAGTACCCACCGTTACTCTACACGTGACCCCTGGGTGGTGCTGAAAGTGCAACAAACTGGCAACCGTACTTGTCTTCACGAAGATCTCACGGTTCGAAGATAAATACCGTACGATTATTATTATTGTCGCTAGTTGCTATGATAATTCTAAAATTGATTTAAGGACATGCAGATTTTATTTAAGGCTTTATTTTTGCCAATAAACGCCGTGTTTGCCAAACTCTTTGTTTAAAGCAATGTATCAAAATACTTTTGAAAATTAGTTAAAATTAAATTAGATTTTGTTGCAGTAGAATTTAAGCAAACTGAAATATCACATTTTCTCCATCTATGAACCTACAATAGGTAAGAGTGGCACTTCAAATTAGTTTTGTTGCAGTAGAATTTAAGCAAACAGAAATACACTGCCAAGTCAGAGTCTGACTTGGCAGTGTATTAGAAGAGCTGAGTTATTGAGCCTTAAATCGGTGCCAGAGACCCACCTTTTCAAATGGTAGTTTACTTTTTGCAATGACTTAAATAACTACTAATTGCTGGTTCATAAAAACACACTACACTTTTCTATCCGCTCCCAACGTATGAAGTACCCATTTAATATAATTTTAGGTTATATCATGACATAGAGAAAATAAGTAAGGATAGAGAGCTAACTCCATATGACTCCATACATCATTTTTTACTAATTATTTCGTAGTCGACATCTAGCGTCAAATAGTGGAATTATCAGTACTGCTACTCGACCAATAGACGCCGTGACGAACGAACAATCGAATGCTTAACCATTTTTTGTTAATATTATAACCGGATTAACCGGAACCCATTCTGCTTTAAATATTAGTAGTAAATTGTTGAGAAATACACTTTTCGTCAGTAGCGACATACGTGACATCTAGTATCTTTATAGCAGTACTGATAATTCCGCTATTTGACGCTAGATGTCGACTACGAAACAATAAGTAAAAAATGATGTACGGATTTAGCTCTCTATTCTTACTTATTTTCTCTATGATCATGATAACATTAACGGTTACAGCCCGCGGGTACAAACCACAGCTTTTTTTTAATTTAATCTAGTTACCGTTTATACTTGTCAATGTTGATACGAAACTGTCCAGTATAAAATTACGGATACTTAAAGTCGCCCTACTTTTCTGCACTTTTATGGTTTATTTTTAGAGCTATCCAGTTTTATTATAAAGCTAGTCAAGTAAATTATACTCACTACAAAATAAAAACTTTTCATACTTATTTAACACTAGTTGTTTTTTTATAACCTATTGAATGAGGATTTTCAGGGATCCAAAATGACGGTAATATAGAGCGTGACGTGAAAAATAGAATAAATGCGGGATGGATGAAGTGGCGACAGGTCTCTTGAACAGCTTGCGATCCACGAATGCCCCTTAAACTTAAGGGGAAAATTTACAAGACGATCATAAGACCTGTCGTAATATATGGATCAGAATGTTGGGCAACGAAAGTGACGGATGAAAGAAGAATGCACGCAGCTGAGATGAGAATGCTGAGATGAATGTGTGGAGTAACGAGGAAAGATCGAATTAGAAATGAGTGTATAAGGGGAAGTTTGAAAGTGGCACCCGTGACGGAGAAAATGAGGAGCAGTAGGTTATCATGGTATGGGCATTTAATGAGGAGGGATGAATGTCATATTGATAAAAGAATGTTAGGGTTGAATGTCGAAGGACGAAGAGCGATTGGAAGGCCCAGAATGCGATGGATGGATTGTGTGAGAGAGGATATGAGAAGGAAAGGAGTAAGCGAAGTGACGAATGATAGAGAGGAATGGAAAAAGAAAACATGTTGCGCCGATCCTGCATAAGCGGGATAAGGGCAGGGAGATGATGATGAATAAGGATTTTTACAGATGCCATTAGATGGCAGCACTACGACACTGTCGGCCGTGGTCAACTCGTGAATGGGTGACCGCTTTGGGTGGTTACTAACTTGAGCGCTCCCGTGCATTGGCATGTTAAGCCGTTGATCCCGGCTGATATCTATGACAGCAGTCGTTAAGCCAAGTTAGAGGCCTTCGAGCGGCTTGAGAACTTCTAACAGTCAAGTTGCCCACTCACTTGACATGCCTAACTTACCCCCTATTTTATCTATATTATAAAGAGGAAAGATTTGATTGATTGATTGTTTGTTTGTATGTTTGTTTCTTTGCATTGAATATGCTCCGAAACTACTGAACCGATTTGAAAAATTCTTTCACTGTTGGAAAGCTACACTATTCCCGAGTGACATGGGCTATAATATATTTCCAAAAAAATTAGGGATCCATAATAAAGTTCCAATAATGTATCCTAAGGTGTAAAAAAAAATTCACAGATCTCGTGCACTACACGACCATCAAGGTACATTGTGAATGAACTCAACAAAATAAAAAAATGCATTACATTTGCTAACGTTATGCCAATTTGGTTGATATATAATATATAAACATAGCTCACATACAAAATTCCTAATTAATTGGCAATTTTTGAAAGCGCAGCCAAGTTACGGTAACCACATAAAAAGGCATTTGCCACTTTACTAATATTCACGCAAGATAACGGCGACTTCAAATAACCTTGATTATTTGTTTAATTTTCTCGCAATCGAAGTGAAAAGCAGATGTATAACTCATGTATAAAACTCATTTTATCCTCTACTTTATATCGACCCTTGCCTGCGGCTCGGGTCGATAAATTGTCTCGGATACAATGGCTTGTTTTATGCAATCTCAATCAACTATTTTATTTGCCAAGGTTTTGGAAGATATTGGCCTTCCAAAACATCATTGACTTATCCACGAATTGCTATTTCCCGGGCACTGCAATAATGTGCTATTGTTGTCTCGAACTATAATTAATAATAATTTATTATAGAAACAATACATGTTTAATTTAAACAATTTGAAATATAAAACTAAAACTAACTACAATTGTGTTGATTTAAAAATATATATATTACCTACTAATAGTCGTTCTGACATTTTGACTTCTTTCAAAAAGGTTAGGCTACAGTGCAAACCCATGACCCGATCGTCTTTGTTTTAGGCTCACATTGTAGCCGACTAAATTGTCCAGAGGAGTTTTGATCATAATTTTGATATCATTCTTCGTTTCCAAAATATCGAGTGCCAAAATGAAAAAATCGGAGGAAATTGAATTTTTTTTCACTATTTCGGCCAAAACTTTTTTCGTTCTGGACTTTCTCAAATAATTCTCTTTGCATCTTATACATCTCGTAAATGCGCGTCTTTTGAGCCTAATTTGAATATCATACCTTTACAACTCTCTGAAATATAAGGGGATCGCACTATTTCGTGAAATGGGACCCTATACTGGAGCGAACGAAAAGACATTTTCAATGTTAAAAATTGTTTGCATTGAATAGGCTCCGAAACTACTGAACCGATTTGAAAATTCTTTCACTGTTGGAAAGCTAACACTATCCTCGGGTGACATAGGTTATATTTCTAAAAAATTAGGGATACTTATTAAAATACCAAAAATATAACCCAAGATTTAAAAAAAAATAGTTAGTTTTGTATAAGTTCCGAAACGGGATGGCATTTGAATCACGCATTATAGGGAGGGGCGGGGGGGGGGGGGAAGGGTGGTATTTTATAGGGGTTGGGCACCCCTTTCAAATGACACCCGATTTGTGTCTAGGAGACGCGTAGTTTTTTTTTTGAACGTTAATAATTACCGAGATATTGGACTCCGAATACCGATCATTACACACCCGTATAGATATTTATGACGCATTGGGTGTATAGATATTTATGACGCTTTGGCTTTTCTTTTAGACCTGCATCTGCTTATTCTACTCTAAGGCAGATCCGTGTAGGTACGACAACGAGTGAAGCGAGGAGGAGTGTTAGGTGCACTGTAACCCTACCAGAATCGACTTTTTTAACGGTTACTCTCTTCTTTTGAAACGGAGCCCAGGTGACCGTGTTTTGACAGACACGTAAGTGCGGAAGGTTTGTTTCATTGAACATAACCTCAAAAAATGAAAATGAATTTTTCGTGGTAACTATTGATTTCCTAACTTTGGGCAGGGGTCGGGGGTGTTCCCGAGTGTGTATTATAATTTTAATTTTTTAACTTTTTGTTAAATACCGGTGCGAAGCCGGGGCGGGCTGCTATGTCAGATAAAATTAGTCCTATATTAACCAGCTCTTTAATTAAAACAACAGTCACGTTTATTTCTGGCAGAAAACTTAAAGAGCTGCCAATTTTTCACCCTCAACAGAATGGAGCGAATTTCCAGTTATACCTACGACATTTAAGAGTCCTTATCGAATACAATTTCACTTCTAACAGTCAAGTTGCCCACTCACTTGACACAGCTAAACTTATTAAGGTCTAATTTCCCCCTTGGACTGGGAGGTCAGATGGTAGTCGTTTCCGTAAAAATTTGTGCCTACGCCAATTCTTGGGATTAGTTAGCGAACCCCGGGCATCCCATCCTTCAGGATGCGACTGTACTGGAATAACACTAGGATGACGACCATTGTATTACAATTTGAAATTAGTATTTTGAAATATTTATTACGAATAGTAGATGACGAAAAAGTTACAAATGTTGACGTACTACAGAGATTGAAGAAGAAAACGGAAATATTTAGTTACAATAAAAATCGTAACAGGTCTCGGGGACAATTTGTGACGCCCGATTGCCTCTTCGATTGAAGGGTAAAATCTATAAGACCGTAATAAGACCTGTCGTCATGTCTGGATCAGAATGTTGGACCTCAAAGGTGATGGATGAAACGAGACTGCATGTTACAGAGATGCGAATGCTGAGATGGATGTGTGGTGTGACGAGAATGGACCGGATTCGGAATGAGTATATAAGGGGAAGCCTGAAAGTAGCGCCCATTGCCGAAAAACTAAGAGCCAATCGCCTGGCGTGGTGCGGGCATGTAATGAGGAGGGATGAAAGCCATGTAACCAGAAAAGTACTGGATATGAATGTGGATGGATGCAAGAAACGAGATAGGCCAAAGAAAAGGTGGATGGATTGTGTGAGAGATGATGTGAATAGGAAAGATGTGAATGAAGAGATGACGCGTGACAGAGATATATGGAAGAAAAAGACATGCTGCGCCGACCCCAAATAAATGGGAAAAGGGCAAGAGAATGATGATGAAAAATAATAAATCACAAGTATACAATTTTGAGGTTAATATTAGAAGGAAAAACTTCCACAGTGATCGGTCCTACGCCACCCGCATCCAGCGGACACCAGCGACCCTTACCAGGTCATCAGCCCACCGTGTGGGGGGCCTGCCCCGTTACGCCTTCCGGTACGTGGTCATCACTCGAGAACCTTTCCGCCCCAACGGCCATCGGTTCTACGTTCTATGTGCCCTTAGTCTTTTGGGGAGGCCAGCAGTAGACGTCATTCGGCTGACATGATTATGATGGTTAGAAGGAAAAATCGTGGGAAAGAGGGGAAATGGTAGAAGGAGGACCAATTGGCTTGACAATATTAAAAAGTGGACAAACACAAAGGCCGCAGCTACACTGGCGAAAATGGCTAAAAATAGGGAAGAAATAGTAGCAGTGGTCGCCGATGTCCACTAGGACAGGGCAACGTTAAAAAATTAGATGATTGAACACGTAAGTGCCCGTTTTAAGCATATGTAGCCGAAATTTTGTGTCGCTCGCGGGAGCTGTCAAAATATCACTTTTTTTATGATATTGGAGGCAAACGAGCAGACGAATCGCCTGATGGGAAGCGATTAGCGCCGCCCATGGACACCCGCAACACCAGAGGGGTTGTAAGTGCGTTGCCGGCCTTTAAGATAGGAGTACGCTCTTTGTTTAGAAGCAGTAGCATATTTTAAGTAGATAACCGCCCCATTCTATAATATTTATAATCATACCACTATTAGTTCTTTAAGTATGTGGTATTGTGTTCCTTGTGGTTAGAAAGGTCACCAGATCTCACAAGGATGCACTGTTGGGAGTCAGGTCCAGTCGAGGGCGTAAATATGTATACATTTTTGGACCTTATTTCAATGGAATAAGGTGATAAAATATTGGTGTCCTTGACTGTACCTGCATATATATCTAGCTATCAAACACAACGAATCCTCAAGTCAGTAAAAGGGTTGGCAACGCGCTTGAGATTCTGGAGTTTCAAGCGATCAAGAACGTTTCTCTGCTTAGATACCATCGGAAAAAAATAAGTTTCGCACATACACGATTCTTACGAGTTTTTAAGTGTTCTTCAAAATCAAAATATTTTATTTGTGAATCATAGATATACAGGATGTTGAAGATACATTGATAATGTTCAGCTATGTTCTACCTTACGGCGTACAAAGGGTTTCTTAGTCTAACAATTGCACTACAATACTATACAATACAATACAAAATGCTTTATTGCACACCTCAAAAAAGAATTACAGATAGAAACAGCATAAAGATACAAGCAGAGGTAAACAACAGGCGGTCTTATCGCTAAATGAGCGATTTCTTCCAGACAACCTTTGGGTAGCGGAGAAAAAACACACACACACATGAGTTATATAAATATGCTTACCTATTAAATATCATTCAATACATTACATTATATAGTCATTATTATAATCAGTTTAATATTCATTTACCAAATAATAAGCCTTTTGTATTAAAAAATTATTCGAAGTTTTTTTAAAGTCCGTAGTGCTATCTTTATCTCAAATGGCATTTGGTAGTTTGATGAAAATTTTTGGGGCCATACCCAGTACATTTTTCGTGATATGCCTCGTTTTTGATGGGGCAGCTACCAATTGGTTACGAAGTCTGTAACTTGAAAAATATTGAATCTGATTCTTTTCAGTTAAAAAGCTCATCTAGGTATTTAGGTTATTTTCTATGTGCATTGACACATATTTTAACATTTTCTCTATGTGAGTATCTAGTACAGGACTACTTAGGCTTACTATCATAGATTTTATATGTATTTTTTTGTATTTCATTTAGAAAATTCTTTCCAATCATTACTCGTAATCGAGCTAATAATACAGGTATAAGTAGCCCATACAAGGATTAGATTATTTTTATTACAAATAATAATAATAATGACAAATAAAAATAATAATAAATCACGTCTCTGCAATGCACAGTCTGGTGAAGTTTAGTTAGGTAGTGATTTGAATGGCTGCTCCGTCGTCAAACCACGTTTAGCTGCAGGTTTGAATTTGTGGCGTGTGCCTCGTATGCACATACTGGTGGCTCGAATTATGGCAGTAATTAAATTGTGGTAATCGAGCTAATAATTAGCTTTCTGTTTTAATTCTACTAGAAATGATGGTCATGACGGACTGTTTAGCCTAGTTGGTAGTAACACTGCCTCTGAAGCTAGAGGTACCGTGTTCGAATCCCGGTCAGGGCATTATTTGTACATTTAGCACGGATATTTGTTCCTGGATCTTGGTTGTATGTCGTAAGTATGTATATCGTTCTCTAGTACCCATAGTACAAGCTTTGCTTAGTTTGGGACTAGGTCGATTTGTGTAAGATTGTTCCCCAATATAAAAAAAAGTTATAGGAAAATGGCTCCGTCACTACGAGTGTCTCGTCCTCTTAAACTTATTTTAGTTAAAATGCCGCTAAACTTGGTAAGTCCTTATCTGTCACTTTGACATTTATGTTTGTGAGAAAGGGACAAAGCAAGTATTTATTAACGGAGGTTTGTTAAGCCTCATGAATATAGGAGTAAAATTTTAAAGTAAGCATCGTATCCTTTTATCACTAACCTAACCTAACTATACACTAAAATAAAACAGAACTAAATAATTACAAATAAAAACCCGGCCCCAGGTCTGTGCCGTGTGGCAAGGTGCCCAAAAGGCTGGCGGCATTGCCACGCTGGATGGCAATGGAGCTCCGTTGGGCGAGAAAGGCACCAGCCTGGTCACCAGTTGCCTCCACGAGCCGCTTTACGAGTTCCCTAAAAAGGATGTGTACCGGGCTCCCCACGGCCCAAGCGTTTCAACCTCAAACGGCCCAAACATGCAGCCAGTATCAATGGCTGCATATTTGGGCCGCTTGAGGTTTTTCACTGTGTTAGCAACAGCAGCCCCAGCCCTAATTGAAGTTCCTAAAAGATGGGACGGTGCAAGGGTATCCACACATGTGGCATCGCATACTAGGGGTCGTCGCAACTTCCAGGGAACGAGGGCCATGCTTCATTGGAATTATTAATACTTTTCTCATAATTTGAATTCAAAATATTAAAACATTTGTAGGGCCTCTTAACACCACATTTCGCCATACATTTGCATAATAAACGTTTAAATTTGCAGTGATGAGATGAAGGCGGCGGCTGGCGATAAATTCGGTTCTATTTAGATTGTGTTAGAGTGACGCGGCGAGATGGAGTGAGTTTGACGTTGTCTCGTCTTGCCGTCGTAATTTACACAACTTCTTATTGGTTTTGTGACCGATCAATGAGGACTTTTTCAGTACTACTCTTTTTCACATTTTAATGTCTGATATTTATCATTAACCAACTTCTAAAAAGGAGGAGCTTCTCGATTTAACTTTATATATTTCTATGTTTGTTACGCAATTATCTCTCCGCTAATTATAAATTGATTTTGAGTTTTTTTTTTGTTTGGTAGGTCATACTTTACAGGTTATTCGTGTATCGAAATTGGTTCAGCGCTATTTGAAAAAAGAAAACGGATAAAACAAAATTATATATATATATATGTAAATGACGTTATTGTTTGCGGTTCCTTTCAGCAAAAGTTTTGATATGGATTTTCAATACTTGTTTTAAAGATTGCAGAAACATTAGAAAAAGGTACATTGTATTCATAGTTTCCACGTAAAATTTAAAATGAAGTTGTTTTTACATTAATAAAACAACAATCGACTACAAAGCTCGACCTATGTACTGTATGCCAAAATAAAAATATTTTTCTTAGTTAGCACCAAAATCAAAATCAAATCAAAATCAAAATCAAAAATTTATTCTGCTAATAGGCCGCAAGGGCGCTTGTACAAGTCAACACATGAATTATACAAATAAATAAATTGACAGTAATAATAATTATGATTTCAAAACATGAATTGTACAACTAAAAAAGTAGACAATAATAATAATGATTTCAAAACTATACTGACCAACAAACTTACAATATTAAATTAAAATAAACTTACAATACATTAAACAAAAAATGGTAATATTAGGGACGTATATATACGGTCTCTGATCGAATACACAAAAGTATACAAAATAAATTTAATATCTCAGTGATGTATATGGTCTATGAGCGTCCATTATTCCTAAGTTCTTAGAGATGTATATGGTCTCTAAGCGTCTAAATTAAAATAAGTAGTGAATGAAAATAGCACTAAGTAATTTAATATTGTTAGAGATGTACATGGTCTCTAAGCGTCTAAATTAAAATAAGTAGTGAATGAAAATAGCACCAAGTAATTTAATATTGTTAGAGATGTATAAGGTCTCTAAGCGTCAATAACAAAAAAACTAATCCAGAACAGGATGATGTCTCTCGACAATCCCCAATAAAATAACACTAGTATTAAGGTATTTATTATGCCCTTGCAAGCATGAACAGACCGGACTCCACAAACAGCACCCGATCACGAGTATGACGCGTTTCTCAGCCACCGATTCCAACAACTCAAAACGTTAGTAGATTTTGACCAGTAGAAGTCCCATTATGGCCAGAGTAAAGTTCATTTATCGTCAGGGCATCGAGGTTACCCGCAATATTGCGGGTAACCTTGATCCCCCGACAGAGCTTGTTTTTGATTTATGTATTGGTGATTTTTATATTTTTTTATTTGTTTATATTTTTGATTTTAATCAATTTAATTTTACTTCTATTTCTATGTAATCTCAATTTATGAACATTGCCTGGAATAAAATTAATTCGTTTCATTTATTTATAATACCTCGTTGACTGGTGTATCGTCAAACGCTGAGATTTACAGAAAAGTTAAACGCTCGTGTTGTGTCCGCGAATTTTCTTATTACTTCGGTTATTTTTTAGCCCTTGGCTGCCCTTGCTTGGATTCGTGCCTTTGATTAAAGCGTCAGCAGAAACTTTGTTATATTTAATCAACTGTGGATAGTATATCTCGAAAATACCGACGAGAATCCTATTTTGCCTATACAAGTTTTTTTTTAGCAAAACATTGTTTAACGACGATGGGATTGTAAACCTTAGTACTTAGAAACTAAATTAAGTAAATTTAGTAATATGATCATTGATTCATTTACCAAATAGTAAATAAGGGTTGTATCAATGGAATAAAAAAAAATTAAATATGTTTACTAAGATTGACAGCATAGTGGTGATTGTTCTTCTTGGGGTTAGATATGAGGATATTACGTATCATTTGTGGTATATTGTACAAAATAAAAAAAAACACAGCCATATCGTACCAGGAGGAGCCTAAACTTGGTGTGTTATGAAAATTATTTTTGATTTAATTAAAATAAATGAAGAATGTAAAATTAAAAAAAAAAGGTTGAGATGTAATGATGCAGTATATTTGTAGAATCGCCTCAAAAAGCCCTTTCATATAATAGCACATACGGCAGGTTTATGAAAACAAAAACCCAAATATAAAAATGACTCAGCACTCCGTCCTAAGAGATTTTTTTTTAAACCAGGGGGTAAAAAGAAACTTACCTCCTGTAGGCGTGTGCCAAACGACTGAACTGTACATCGATTTGCGGGGGTTCTTTTACGTACACCTTCTACTACACTGGCCTGCAAAAGAAGGTATAACAAACAGTCTTTGTTCAAGAAAGCTAAAATTAAAAAAATACAGCATATGAAAAGGGAGCGTTTTTGTTTTTTTTTTCAGCCATCTTTCACAACAATTTTTTCTACATAATGCTTTTTATTTCAAGTTTCTAATTTAAATAGTACAGAAGTTATCGTCACGCTTAAGAGTATTTATTATACCTTCTTTTGCAGGCCAGTTGTATAAAAACGAAGTATTAAACAAATGAGGAGTCTCTTTTCAAAAGGGCTTATTTATTTATAACCGACTTCAAAATTTCAAAAGAGGAGGTTATCAATTCGGTTGTATGTTTTTTTTTTTTTTTTAATGTTTGTTACTCCATAACGCCGTCATTTCTTAACCGATTTGAAAAAATTTTTTTTTGATTGTATGTATATATATCTAAATTGGTCCCGTTTTTGTCAAAAGGCAGTTCTGATGATGGGATCCATGAGGAATTGAGGGAACTCCTCAAATCTTTAAGGCAAACATATAGTGATTTTTGTGTTTTTACCAACAAGTCAAGCATTTGCATCCAAAAATGTGACATTGGATAAAGTGGAACTGCTGATGATGATCAGAACAGAACTCTTCAACGACGAAAAGTTCACGTTTGGCGATTTGTCCTCCTAGCTGTGTTTGTTAAGCAAGTTCTATTTTCACGATTAATTTTTGTCATGCTCGAGTTCTGATGATGGGATCCATGAGGAGTTGAAGGAACTCCTCAAATCTTAAAGGCAAACATATAGTGATTTTTGTGTTTTTATCAACAAATCGAGCATTATCATACAAAAATGTGACATTTGATGAAGTGGAACTGCTGATGATGATCAGAACAGAACTCTTCAACGACGAAAAGTTCACGTTTGGCGATTTGTCCTTCTAGCGGTGTTTGTTAAGCAAGTTCTATTTTCACGATTAATTTTTGTCATGCTCAAGTTCTGATGATGGGATCCATTAGGAATCGAGAAAACTCCTCAAATGTGAAAGGCACACAAATAGTGATTTTAGTATTTTCATGAACTAATCAAGCATTTTCATTCATAAAAGTGACATTTGATGAAGTGGAACTGCTGATGATGATCAGAACGGAACTCTTCAACGACGCGTAGTTCACGTTTGGCGATTTGTTCTCTTCGTTTTGTTTGTCAAGCAAGCAAGGTTGAATTGAGGGTACTTAGTCTTTTACCATTATAAACATACTTATAGCCATTTTTGTATTTTATTGTATGGAATCTAAGAGTGCACCATCTAAGATTAATAATCTTTCACCGGACTCCCCCATTGAAGTCGGTTTTTTTTTCTTAAAAATTATTTTAACTCTCTTTCTAAATTGGACTTTAAGTTTTCTTAAGCAAGGTTCCCTTTAGAAGCACCGCTATGACATAAATAAGCCCTTCTAAACAGACACTCCTCAAGTATTATACGCCTCTCTGAGGCAGGACATGAAGACCTGTAAAATTGTTGACCATCATTGTATAACTCATATAACTCATGCAATAAATATTTTAATTAATTGATTGATAAAGTAAAAGCTTTTGTCTACGTGCTACGCGATCATTAGGTCTACGAGAGCGCTACGCCCGTAGCATGCTACGAAGCATTTTAGCGAGGCAAAGTAAAACCAATATCCTAAGGCTGTGCAATAATGTCAAAGTAAGAGTTATTTATTCTTCCCCACCACCGTATCAGCCAAAGGACGTCCACTCAAAATCAATCATAATCAAATATTTATTCTGCAAATAGGCCACAAGGGCACTTTTTCAAGTCAAAGCGTGAATTTATACAATTAAAAAAAATTGACAATCTTACTTAATAATAATGATTAAAAAAATAGACTGATTAACAATTAAATAAAAATAAATTTACAAATATTAAGGACGTATTGAATACGATCTGTCCGAATAAACAAAAAGTACATGAAATTAATTTAATATCTCAGAGATGTATATGGTCTCTGAGCGTCCAAATACGATTAATAACAATTATTTAAAAGTCCTTAGGGATGTAAATTATCTCTAAGCGCTAAAATTAAAATAAGTAAACTTAATATTGTTAGAGATGTATAAGGTCTCTAAGCGTCAATAACAATAAAACTAATCCAGAACAGGATTATGTCTCTCGTCAAACTACATACAATAAAATAACACTAGTATTAAGGTATTTACTTTGCCCTTGCAAGCATGAACAGGCCGGACTCCACAAACAGCACCCGATCACGAGTATGACGCGTATCTCAGCCATCGCCTCCCTCGACCATCTGTTAGGGAAGGTGGCGACCCGATCAACGACGCCGCCACTGCTGGATATAGGCCTCCCCCAAATTCACGGGGGGTATATGCCATAATCGCCACGCTTGTCATGCGAGTTGGTGATCGCAGTATCCAGTAACTACCAGTGGTTCAGAAAAAAAAACCTCCGCCACGAGAAGAACCGGCGTTAAAAAAAGAAAATAAAAAAAAGAATTCTGTAAAACAACGTTTTTTTTTTTATTAAAAATGGGATTGCTCTTGGCCAGCATCTAGCCAGGGGGCAAAGATGAGGCCAACGATGAAGCGAGCTCACCCAGAAGATGCCTATTCACTCGTGCCTTAAAAAGGTCCAGGTTATATGAACTCGGAAATACAGACGCCGGCAGAGAATTCCAAACCTTAGAAGTGCGCATTATAAAAGAAGATGCAAAGCGCTTGGTTCGAATTAGAGGAATTTCGACCAGGTTGTAATTTACAGATTAAGAAATAAAAAGGACTGACTTTCTGATATATGATTCATGACTCTACATCGTGTACGAGTATGTTTAGTTGACTTGACCAAAATTCTACTTGATTATACATATTTAACTTTCTTATTACTGATAAAAAATATATTTGTGTGTTGTTATAATAAAGTGTCTAATGTTGCATAATAGTACGGAACCCTTCGTCTGCGAGTCCGACTCGTATTTGGTCGGTTTGTTTGAATGAATAAATAAATAAAATAAATATTGGGGGACAATCTTACACGAATCGACTTAGTCCCAAACTAAGCAAAGCTTGTATTATGGGTACTAGACGACGATATACATTACTTATATAGATAAATACATACATTAAATCCTAAGAAATCTAAGTTTATGGTTTTAGACACAAAGAACCAAAGACAAAAAATCAATGAGTCTCTCGTTCATCTGAAAATAAGTGATACCATCATTGAACAAGTGACAGAAGCCAAAAATCTGGGAGTTCTTATGGACGAAAAATCAAGATTCCATAATCATGTTTGTGATGTTCCTAGGAACTGTTTGAATCCACCACCACCACCACCACATCAGCCGAAGGACGTCCACTGCTGGACATAGGCCTCCCCCAAATTCACGGGGGGTATATGCCATAATCGCCACGCTTGGCATGCGGGTTGGCGATCGCAGTATCTCCACCGCACTCCAGGGATGCTGCTGCCCATCGCCCGGTGGTCTTGGTCGTAGTTTTAGGACATACCCGGGTCCAGCACTGCAGCACTGCTGCTGGGCGCAGCACTGTTTGAATAGGCTTAAGGTTTTATACCAAGTTCGCAACTACTTATCCATTGACTAAGGTCAATCGCATAGATTACTCTATCTCTACTCTGTGGAGTTACTCTATGCGATTCTCTTATACTTTCAAAATTTAATTACGCAGACACAGTTATAGGACCCTGCCTCTTATCGCATACTAAGAAAGTGATTCAGCGCGTACAAAATGCCTGTGCTCGTTTTTGTTTTATAATTCCACCAAGAACTCACGTGACTCCATATCTAAACAGAAGCGATCTCATGAACATGGAGTCTCGGCGCTGCCTCCACTTTGCTTGCTTACTATTCGGGATTGTGAAGACTAAAGCGCCTCGATTCTTGCATGACATGCTAAGGTTTTTACAACATCAAAGAGTATCTACTCTTCTCATGTGCCCCAAACACAGTACAGCAGCATTTCGTGGTAGTTTTAAGTACACTGCCACGAAATGCTGGAACAACATACCGCCACCTTATAAGCAAGCCACTTCGTTACAGTTTTTTAAATTTAAATTAAAGAGCTACCTTCTCACTAAGCAAAAAAATAACTTCAGGGAAATGAAACTTTTACTTAGTACTTTGTTCATAGTTGCCAATTATCGTATTATATCTATTATTACATTTTCTATACTATTTATGATATTTATTTTGTTATTACATTTCACTTGCTTCATTTCTGCTTCGTACAATACGAAACACAAATGAAATTCACTCGTCGATTACTGTCGTAATTATTAGCACCAGTAATTGTGTAAGTACCTAGCAGCTGCGCGCAACTGCGCTCCCTACAGCTGTTCACGGAAGACCAGCGTCGGGTACTTTAGTAGTACCTGGCATTATGCTGAGTGTTCACCTTTTTCAGTATATGTAGTCAATGTACAACTTAGCCAATAAGTTTTTCCATTGTTTTCTTTGTTTCCTTTTTATGTATACTGTGTACTTTTATACTGAAATAAATTATCTTCTATTCTATTCTATAAATACATAGGAAACATCCAACACCCAGGAACAAATATCCTCATTACTCGTTGAGAAATGAGTCAAACACGACAAGTTTATCTTGTGTAGTTTAGGAGTTGCTATGGCCACCTGTCTCCATCTTCAGATCAGCTCGGTGGTACCATAATATTGCATTGTCACCGAACTTGCATAAGTATGGCAAAAGAAATAGAAATAGAAATAGAAATAGAAAAGCTTTAAAAGCTCACTCGGATACCAGCAAAGGGCTGAAAAAAGAATAGCAAATTTTTATGACAACTTACATATTTACATACGAACAATGCAATTTAAATAAAAACTTGTCAACTTATGTTTCGCACTGAAAAAAGTATATTTTTCGAAAATGCTACAACAAATACTAAACTATGAATAACTCGGTGAGTCACCGTATTAAAATATCGGGAAGGGAAGCTTTAAAGTCGTACAAAGTACAGTCAACGACAAAAGTGCTAATATATATTTTTATATATATATATATAACGTCGGTGGTAAACAAGCTTACGGCCTATACCGTAGGCTATAAACGCTTTCAATTGCAGAATTATCAAGTGTCCGTTGCCAACCCTTTATTGACTTGAGGATTGCAACCAGGATAACACAAGGAGCATGATGAGGATGAAATTCAAGATTCAAGATCGATAAAGAATCTTTTAGAAAGGCAAGTCAACAAATAAGCTGTTTTAAAGGCGAAGCGTGGCAGTAAAAAAGCTATAAAACGGACTCGTCGTAAACTAAGCCACAATTCAGCTCAAATTTTTCATATCACAATCACATTTCAAAATGGTTTGCGTACTCACTCTCTGTTACGTTAACGTGGTACGCGTGGAAGCGAGAGCGTTAATCAGATTTTAAAAAAGTTGTTAGTCGCGTTTTTGTTCTGATTTTGACGCTTAGAGACGGTATCCATCTCTAACAATAGTAAACTAACACAAACATCACTGGTAGATTAAATAAATGTCAGATAACTCTGCCTTAATTTCGTATTATTTTCATTAAATGTACTTGATTTGTTAATTCAGATGTTTATAAATGTAAGATTTTTCTTTACTTGCCATTTTATCACTTATCGCCGTGAATAAGACGCCTGTCACTCTTGCACTCGCATACTTGTCAGAACGTGACGAATGTCTTATCCACGACGGTAAGTGATAAAATGGCAAAAAAATTTGATTATAAATTGAGATCGGAAGCAATATACAAAAATAACCCACTGGAGACATCTATCGGTTTTTTTAAAGTTTATTGTTTTTCTATATCGTTATTTGTTTTAAAGCTTTTATACTATGTTTCTTTACGCATTTACTTGCGTTTATTTGGATTAGGTAATAGATTAGTATTCTTTGATTTGTGCTAACGGTATAACAAAAAATGTACTTTACAGTACATATGGTGCTACTTTACCGCACGAGTGCGGTAATCAGCAGACTACGTGCATATGTCGAAAATCTAAAGAGCCATATGTACTGTAAAACGTTGTATGATACACGTGCGAACAGGTAATTCGCAACTCAATTTATCACCACTCGTTGCGAATTTCCTGTTCTCTGCACTTGTATCGTAATGTACTATTAAGATTTTATGAAACCTACAATATTTAAATGTTTTTTTAAGGATTTTTCAGTTTAAATTTTATTCTAATACATTTTCCCGCACCCAATCTCTCTCTTACAGTAATAATATTATCATTTTAATTTCTTCTCAGTCTTAGGCTTCTTTTTCACAATATGGATATAGAAGTAAGATAAAACGACATAAATATATCTAATGGCTCCGTAAGCTGTTGACTTCGCGAGCAGTATTAGCAGTTTATCTTTATTTTTGTTAATTACTCTGACTGAGCCAGCTCACAAAATTTCACGAGAATCAGTTGCGAAATGCGACCTGTAGAGGAGAACATCTGAAAAGACGCTGGACATCGGGCATATATAAGCGTTTTTGCCCAAGCAACTATGACGATTTGCTCGCTATGATGATCCACCACCAGCACCATATCATATCATATCATTTATTTGCATTGATCATATCAGCCCAAGGACGTCCACTGCTAGACAAGCCTCCCCCAATTTCATGGAGGGTAAATGCCCGAATCGCCACGCTTGGCATGCGTGCGCTTCGCCCACTCGGTCAATAAAAATACAAACACATTGCAAAAAATATAATTGTTATAACACTTGTGTATGCGACTGCCGCCCTGCAGGACAGTCGGCGAAATAAATGATTACACACTTAGACAACGTACTTTACGCACCATATGCCTGGTTTATTGCTGAATTCAAGCCCAGCAGGGCTTTACATGTACTTAAATAAACAGTACAATACAATACAAAATAGGCTTTATTGCTTAGTGTTTACCAAGCAAAAACATGAAGACAACACATGATTCATGAATACATAGTTCTACTAGATGGCGCTATAATGCATTTTTAGGGTTCCGTACCCAAAGGGTAAAACGGGACCATATTACTAAGATTTCGCCGTCCGCGGGTCCATCTGTCCGTCTGTCACCAGGCTGTACCTCATGAACCGCGATAGTTATACGGTTGAAATTTTCACAGATAATGTATTTCTGTTGCCGCTAAAACAACAAATATTAAAAACTGGCCAAGGCCGTTTTTATAAATAATGGTACGAAACCCTTCGAGCGCGAGTCCGACTCGCACTTGGCCAGTTTTGTTTAACTACGACGGTAGCAAATAAGCATTCGATCTACCTGATGGTAAGTGGTGGTGACCCTGTAATCTAAATGTAAGGGATCCATAGTAAACAAGGAACCCTTATAATTTCGGCATGTCTGTCCATTCTTAATCTAGCTATCGTAAATAACTGTAATATGACATAGTTGTACGTAAAAACTACGCCGCCAAAAAAGTCAAATTAATTTAAAAAAAAAATCACGCTACTCGTAAAGTGGGGATGCATTTTTTTCTTGCAATACCCATCGTGTGATGTACCATTTTTTTTATTTATTTATTACACAAGTGAATACAATGTTATCTACAAAGCATCGTAAAACACGTAATGGTTTGTCTCGACGTTCGAGCCAAATCAATGTATAATACATCTTTACATAATTAACAGTTAAGCATTATGATTTATGGCCATTAAAATTTAGATACCTATTATTACATTGGAAAGCTTGTTTAAAAGTATTGTGGGTTTTTAAACCATATCTTGATTCAGTTATTGCAATTTTTTTCGGAGTAAGTGAACTCACTCGCCACCCGGAATACAACACACAACCCACAGGGCAAGTTCAGTAGTGTTGCTATTATGGTTGCGTTTTTCTGTAATGTGGAGATTGTGGAGGTACTTCCCCAGTACCCCAGTACCTCAGTGGAGGTACTGAGGTACTTCCCCAGTGGGGCTCCTCTAAATATTAGCAAGATGACTTTCCGCTGTAGGCACAGTCACACCACTCTTAAATTATCGTTATTCCTTCTTTTCAGAGGAACCCTATACTGTAGTCCCTCAACTGCCCGTATACTGCAGCTTACCAGAAGCTTATTGCCACCATCATAAAGAAAAACCACTAATGCAAGGGTCTTTCCCAAGCAGACCAGACATGATGTGACGTAACCTGACGTGACCTTGAATCCCCCCACAATTTAACCCTAAATTATGCGGTGAGCTTCACCCGCGCGCCGTCGAGTCTAGAACCATTTCACTCCCATCGAACACCATCCTAAGTCACCGAACATTGCAAAGGAATTGGAGCTGTATGTGGAACGGATAAGGTTGGGATTTGGGTGGGGATGGGGGTAGTTTGAGGGGTGTGTTGTGGGCTCGCGTCGCGTCCTCTAAGAAAATGGAGACAATACGATTATAGTATTGCAGTATATGTGCGGATTGCAGATGATTTTGTGTTAGGTATCCCTAATGGGCGGCTACGTACAATTAAACCATTAAAACTATTGCTAATTTCTTCTCACGGTTTGTGAGGTTTCGACACATCTGGCAGTCCATTTGACATTGAAAATGTCTTTTCGTTCGCTCCAGTATAGGGTCCCATTTCACGAAATAGTGCGATCCCCTTATATTTCAGAGAGTTGTGAAGGTGTGATATTTAAACTAGGCTCAAAAGACGCGTATTTACGAGATGTGTAAGATGCAAAGAGAATTATTTGAGAAAGTCCAGAACGAAAAAAGTTTTGGCCGAAATAGTGAAAAAAAATTCAATTTCCTCCGATTTTTTCATTTTGGCACTCGATATTTTGGAAACGAAGAATGATATCAAAATTTTGATCAAAACTCCTCTGGACAATTTAGTCGGCTACAATTTTAGCCTAAAACAAAGACGATCGGGTCAAGGGTTTGCGCTGTAGCCTAACCTATTTGAAAGATGTCAAAAAGTCAGAACGACTATTAGTAGGTAATATATATTTTTTAAAATCAACACAATTGTAGTTAGTTTTAGTTTTATATTTCAAATTGTTTAAATTAAACATGTATTGTTTCTATAATAAATTATTATTAATTATAGTTCGAGACAACAATGGCACATTATTGCAGTGCCCGGGAAATAGCAATTCGTGGATAAGTCAATGATGTTTTGGAAGACCAATATCTTCCAAAACCTTGGCAAATAAAATAGTTGATTGAGATTGCATAAAACAAGCCATTTTATCCGAGACAATTTATCGACCCTTGCCTGATATAAAGTAGAGGATAAAATGAGTTTTATACATGAGTTATACATCTGCTTTTCACTTCGATTGCGAGAAAATTAAACAAATAATCAAGGTTATGATATAATATAATTTATCCTTCTCCTGGGGCCTAGGGTGTCATGTTGAATTCGACTTTGAAAATTCTTGTTATAGTTATAGTCGGAGTTTGGAGGTCGAGTTAATTTGAAGTCGCTGTTATCTTGCGTGAATATTAGTAAAGTGGCAAATGCCTTTTTATGTGGTTACCGTAACTTGGCTGCGCTTTAAAAATTGCCAATTTAATAGGAATTTTGTATGTGAGCTATGTTTATATATTATATATCAACCAAATTGGCATAACGTTAGCAAATGTAATGCATTTTTTTTATTTTGTTGAGTTCATTTTCAATGTACCTTGATGGTCGTGTAGTGCACGAGATCTGTGAATTTTCTTATAGATGCTAATGCTAGCTAAGACTAACAATGAACTTAACAGATGAATAATCTAAGGGAACTTAACTAAGGCACTCTTATCGAAAATAACACTAATATTGATTCGCCGTCCTGCACATTAGGAATGATTCACAGTTGAAAACAGCAGTTGACAAGGTTAGCTGGAAGAGTTACCTTATAATGATTAGTTTTTAGTTGATCTTGTGTGTCGTGTACCTGTTATTGTGTACGATAAAGCGCTTACATACATTACACACACAGTAAAACTGTCTATACGTAAAATGTAATAAGAATCGAATCGCGATATTTCAATAGTGTGCGTCAATAAGGGAATATTAATTTGAGGCCATCCAGAACAGTTTTTGGAATGGCATCCCGAAGAGGACATCGCTTCGAGAATCGCCAAGGCGAAATCAAGCTTCACGCAACTCCGTCTTGTGTGGCAATCGCGGAAACTGACTAGGAGAGTTAAGCTCAAGATATTCCGGTCCAACGTAAAAACCATGTTGCTGTGCGGATGTGAGACGTGGAAAGTTACTAAGGACATCTCGCGACGGCTCCAAGTCGTCATCAATCGCTGTCTTCGGAGTTTATTGGCCCGAGAAAATCTCCAATATAGAACTGTGGGAACGTTGCAGTGAGACTCCAATTGACCAGCAGATCAAACGCCGCAAGTGGAACTGGATCGGCCACACGCTCCGAAGGGATGTGGAATCCCCAAGGAGGTGTGGCCGCCCTAAGCAGCGGACGGCCTGGCAGCGGACGATCATCGTAGAGGCGAAGAATACAGGGAAGATTTGGAGCGAATTGTAGCGCGGAGCTCTAGACCGAACGGAATGGCGGCGCACTGTAGAAGCCCTTTACCCCATCTAGGGGACACAGGAATATGGGTCAAGTAAGTCATCCCGAATATTTAATAAATTACCAATGACAATTTTAAACTTAGATTGATTAATAGAGTTAGAAAACATTGTATCCATTTTTAGCATCTTAAGGTTATCACACAATACAAGAATATTTAAATGAAATTGTACCTTAATATTAAAGGTAGAATTACAAGTTCCTGCCCACGCTTGTAATTTTTTTTTTATTTTTTTTTTAATGAAGGTACATCACATTATCATTTTGAAATTTACTCGCCAAACTGACGAAACAGTTTGTTGGTGAGACCGCGCTCATTTCTACAGATCTATCGTGCACCTAAATTACTTAAAATATATAATAACAGTATAAATTACTAAACTCGAAATTTTGACAATTAAGGTAATCTTTCCAAACAATATCTTTTTTAGTTTATTTTTAGTATATTTAACCTATTTTTTTCCTCATTTCTTAACCAGCTGATACCGTTACAAATGGTCAGGATCAAGAACTCATTTGTTCTTCTACCATAATAATTATTAACATAATTTTTCACATATTTCCGTAGTCTAATATTTCTTGTTTAATATTTACTTTGCTTTATTTAACCTCGTAAGTCCCCGCGTACTTGTACAAGTACAAATTAACGATAGTACCTCAGACACGACATTTTAACTGCATAGCATAAATAACTGCCTAATGTACTTCACCAAGTACAAATTAAGGATGCGCTAAAAACCATAGACATACTGAATAAGACAAATGACAAGAATTTATACAAAATCGAAAAAATCACGTCTGGGTCTGAAGCACTATTCTTAGTTCGTACTTGGTGTAGTACAATGGGTAGCTAGGACTAACACAGCTGAATAAACAAGGGGCTAACGAGGATTATAAATCACAAATCATCTGAAACCCCCACATATACTGCAAACCTCCCGAATATTTATGTATAATGTAATAATTTAGACTATCCGCCTTTTCTCTCCCTCCCTCATTCCGTTCCTCCATCTCCCGTCCCTCTCTAAACTAGTCGACAGTCAGTTTCTAGGCATTTTTTTCGATTTTTCACATTTGTGTAACTACTGATTGATAGAGGGGGTTTTACTGCCCAATGGTGGGGTAGTTTTAGGTTACATTTTATGAACTTTTTAGGTTTTAAGTTTTTATGTGTTATAGCAACTAAGAGGCACATAGAACCGATGGCCGTTGAAGCGGAAAGGTTCTCGAGTGGCGACCACGTAGCGCAGAGTGGGCAGACCCCCACAAGGTGGACTGATATCCTGGTAAGGGTCGCAGGAATCTGCTGGATGTGGGTGGCGCAGGACTGGTCACTGTGGATCCTTGGGGGAGGCCTTTATCCAGCAGTGGACGTCCTTCAGCTGATATGATTATGATGATGATAGCAACACATTTGATTATAATGAAGCTTCGCTCGTGAACCAGCAGCAACTTCGATAAAGTCGGTCACTGGATGGACGTCCGCTTCCTTTTTTAAAATCTCGACGGTGGTAAACAAGCACATAGTCGACACCATGGTGGCTACCATTGTAACTTCTGGAGTATGAGACAAGCACCGAGTCGCAAGCGCGTTATCGACCCTCTATACATTTGAGGATTTACTGAGGTGATAGCAAGAATCAAGTGCAGGTTCCACTCTCAACACAGCGCATCCTCGGGAGATCTGGCGACCTTACTCACCACCAGGAACACGATGCCACGTGCAGTCAAGTGTAAAAATATGGGTGCATACAACTTGCTCAAAATTATGTCCCATAGCTCTTAAGTCGGTGGATTAAGGTTGCAGTAAGTTATATGAGAGTATTAAATCGATACGTATTATTGCACTTGACTGTACCTGCAGTGCAATTAATGGTGTCGATCAAAGCAAAATGACATCTACCACCACCAACATATCAGCCCTAGGACGTCCACTGCTGGACATAGGCCTCCCCCAATTTCATGGGGGGTAAATGCCATAATCGCCACGCTTGGCATGCGGGTTGGCGATCGCAGTATCTCCACCGCACTCTAGGAATGCTGCTGCCCATCCCCCGGTGGTCTTGGTCGTAGTTTAAGGACATACCCGGGTCCAAAATGGCATAACGCCTGTGTACTCTCACGCAACTCGTACTAAAATAGTACATTGTGATACAAGTGAGGTAGGATGATCATTATACGCGAGGCGGAATTACGAAAAGGGAGCCGAGAGTAAAATGATCATGCCTCACGAGTAAAGTATAACGTTTTTCACTACATTTGCGAGTAATATAATATATAAGATAAAATACAACACAATAAGTACAATACAATACTCTTTATTGAACACCTTAATTAAAGGATACAGTACAGTACGTAATAACAATAAGTAGAGGCAAACAAAAGGTGGTCTTATCGCTTAATTTATCACCTATCTCTGCACTTGTATCGTAATGTACTAAGTATTTGTGAATATATTTGTGAACAGGACATTCACAACGAGTGGTGATAAATTAAACACGACCGAAGGGAGTGTTTTAAATCGACACGAGTTGCAAATTACCTATTCGCACGTGTATCGTACAACGTTTTATAGTACATATGGCTCTTTAAAGTTTCGACATATGCACGTAATCTGCTAATTACCGCACTCGTGCGGTAAAATAGCACCATATGTACTGTAAAAAAGGTTTTACTTGATTTTAATCATCCATTTGCTTAGCTTAAACAAAACTGTTTAGTCCGGTTCGTATTTATAATTTTAAAAGAATCCACCGTATTCATACAACGAAGTAACATATCTTATTCGGGCTATATATTTCCATTATAGCACTGAGCTAGTTTTCCATAAACATCTCAACATTCTCGACAGCAACGACACGGCTGCATGGCAACCCACTGTTGTTAGTATTGTAATAAAATAAAACCCGCTTTTGTAATATCCTGGATTATCAGCCTAAAGGCGAAGTAATAAGTGCCACGTTACAAACAAATGTGTTGAAAACCAATTTACAGTACATATGGTGCTACTTTACCGCACTCATGCGGTAATCAGCAGATAACGTGCATATGTCGAAACTTTAAAGAGCTATATGTACTGTAAAACGTTATACGATACACGTGCGAATAGGTAATTCGCAACTCGTGTCGATTTAAAACACTCCTTTCGGTCGTGTTTTAATTTATCACCAGTCGTTGCGAATTTCCTAATTTCTGCACTTGTATCGTAATGTACTATTATAAACTAGTAGCTCTGTGAGCTACTATGATTATCTGTAAACTTCGCAATTTTATTTTTTCAAATGGGAAAGTATCTAAATCTGACTCGACAAAAAATCATCGTACCTGCTCACAAAATTACAAGAGAATCGGTTGAGAAATGCGACCTGTAGAGGAGAACATCCGGACATACGAAAGATTTTTAGGCCCTCGATCTAGTAAAAAGTAGATTAAAAATATTGTTCTTGTCAATTTACATCGCAGCGGGTTCGCTCTAGTAAATCCGTGACTGGGTTGAGACTGGCAGTGAGCTAGGAAACTGTGGAGGCTTTATTTATTCATTGCATTGCATCCAATTTTTACATTTCGTTCTCACATTAGTAAAGTAGGTCTCTCATGGACCCTGGTAGGGCACAGCAATTGGAAGTCCTAAATCTAGCTTAATTATAAGTACGATTTTTTTATAATAGTCTGATGTTATTCAGGATACAATATTAATTTGATTTACAATAAATTAAATGTCATGTGGCCCGCTCAATTCCAGTATTTTGTAGGAAACTTTCGTGAAAGTGGGTTCATAGAAAGTTTCCTACAAAATTCTGGAATTGAGCGGACTAAGATTGTCTGCAAATTTAAATTTACTCCATGTTCTTTTGTGCGAAGTTTACCGGATGTTGTCTTTGACAGGCAGTTTTGTCACAGAATAAATAAGTAATAGTATGTATGTAAATGTATGTATGTAAATACTTTATTGTACACAAAACACAGGTAGAAATACAGACAAATTCGGTTATATCGGTACAAAGGCGAACTTATCCCTTTAAGGGATCTTTTCCAGTTAACCTTTGAGCAATTGAGTGACACAGGAACCAAAAGATAGACAAACTAACACGTGTACAAAAACGTATTTATATATATAGCTATTGCCTATATACTACAAAATAATACTATATATACATATACTACCGACTAATAAAAATAATAAATATATACATAGTACATAAATATAAATATATAATCAGTATCAAACCAAATCACAAGTCATTGGAGAGCCAGAACTTTTTCAACTTATCCTTGAGTGATGCCACAGACTGGGACTGTCTAAACGGCAACGGTTATCCGTTCCACAACTTAACCGCTCGCACCGTGAAAGACCTTGAATAAGTACGCGTCTTATTAGTAATAGTCCCAAGGTTTTGTGCCAAATTTCCCGACCTGGTAAGAGTCCGCTGGATGAGGGTGGCGCAGGACCGGTCATTGTGGTACCGTTTAGGGGAGGCCTATGTCCAGCTATGGACGTCCTTCGGCTGATCTGATGACGGTGATGATGATCGCGATTCTTGATTATGACAGTCTAATGTGCGAAGAACCCGTTGGTTGTCTATGACAGTCACTTATGTGCAAATGATATCTCGGTTATTTATTTATATGATTCAGGCAACAAATTGTTAAAATTAAAATAGTTAACATATACCTTATAGACTATCATACGTAAAACAATATAAAAAAGAACTACAATACATAAAAAGACATTATTTTGACGACAAAACAGACTTTAGTGCAAATAATCCCGGTTGTTATGTACAGGCTGATTTCGGGGTCGTGGATCAAGAATCAATTTTCAGACTTGGTATCTGTTAGCCATTTCAAAAACAATTTTTGACACGAAACAAACGCATTTCATTTTTAATTTATTTTGATGGCAAAAATACAAAATCACAAAAAAACATGGTTGCCCTACTCTCTTTGATGGATAGTATGGAGAGTTGACAGTGGGGTAGGATGACCAAGTTGTATGAAAAAGTATTATTTTCCATCAAAATTTGAAAAAAGAAGAGATTTATTTGAGTTATAAACCTTCATACCGACTGTGATGTTCTTCTTTGAATTCTCGACCATGTTTCTGGATCACGACCCCAAAATCATCCTGTTTATGAAGTCGCCTATGTAAAATAGACAACATCGCTATTATGTTCGATGTATGTGATTGCGAGTGTGTAAAATAGTCGTTAGTGGGTATTATTGACCGAGCGAGCGAAGCGTCTCCGTTTCAGCTTTCGACAAAAATTCTTTCGTATGTCTGTCTGTCCGGATGTTCTCCTCTACTGGTCGCATTTCTCAACCGATTCTCGTGAAATTTTGTGAGCAGGTTCGATAATAATATAGAACTTTTTGACCAGTCAGTTTTTGAAAATTTTGAAATTTGAAAAATAAAATTGCGTTATCTACAGCTCACAGAGCCACCTAGTTAGTAATAATAATAACATGAGTACTACATCACATTAAACTTCTTCTCCAAAAGGCCTCTACGTGTTGGATTTATATCCCCACGCATGCCTACCAAATGACCGGGTTTCACCCCGTGAATTTAAAACGGAGATACATAATAAAAATAAGAATTTATTTGCAAAACAGGTTAATTTACATGTCTAAGGGTGGTATTCCACTCGTCCAATATCTTTGTCCAATATATCTTTGATCAAAGAAATCGGATGATTTCATCGAACTTGGATGGGACGCCGACATTGGATCAAAAATTCTGATGACATTTAAATCAATATGGCTACGCATGAAACAAAAAATTAAACTTGGACAAAGATATTGGATAAGTGGAATGGGCGTACTTCAAAGAAATTTGATCAAAGATTGGACAAGGAAATTGGACAAAGATATTGGATGAGTAGAATACCACCCTGTATTCCACTCATCCAATATCTTTGATCAAAGAAATTGGATGATTTCATCAAACTCGGATGGCACGTCGACATTTGATCAAAGATTCTGATGACATTTAAATCAATATGGCTACTCATGAAAAAAAAAAACTTCGACAAAGATATTGGATAAGTGGAATGGGCGTACTTCAAAGAAATTTGATCAAAGATTGGACAAAGATATTGGACGAGTGGAATACCACGCTTAGTGGCATTATTTCGTAGTTCCTTGTGTGTCTGGCCTTCAGCCAATGAATAGCCGAGAGGCGACCACAGACAGAGAGGAATCTCGCTGACCGCCATTTTTTATCAGCGATATTGAACCTTTGATACATAACATAAGCCTTTATACATACAGCCCTTATATTTGATATTTATATATTGTACGCCAGTACGTTCCGCTGAATTCTGTGGCGTGTGGTGTGGTGTGGGATATTGTATCTGATATTTAGGCATGGTGGAGAGAATAGTACATTGTGTCTCAAGGGACTAACCTGATATATTTACGGGAAGGGTATATTGAATCCTGAGTAAAGCGAAAGATTCTACAAATAGAATCTGGAGCGTAACGTGGGATTCAAGTGTTTACGCCCAAGATGGAAATAATTTTGTTACTGTGTGATACATACCTAGTGCTTTTTACACCTCCTATGAGACCCGCTGCTAGAAACATGAAATGTCTCTTAAATAATTTTGCTACCGATTAGCACATACTGTTTTTCACACCTTCTATTCAGAAAAGAGACATTGTTGCCTTCAAATGACGAAAGAAAAATACCACTTTGATGCCTCATTCGAGAGACAATGACTTCTTTTGTTCAAGATGTCAGGTCTTTTCGAACCCCCAAACCCATTTTCGGCCCTCCTTCCTTTCTTCGTTCTCTTCTCCTTCCATCCTTCTAACCTTCGAAGGCCTTTTAGGTGGATGTGTTCACCACGATTTGTTTATTTATACAACAATGGTAGCAAACAAGCTACCTGATAAGCAGGCACTATAGCCTATTGAAGCTTGCGACACCAAGAAAATCACAGGCACGTTGCTGATCCTGTATTGATTTGAGGATTCGTTATGTTTTTTTATTGTTTGTTTAATTTCGGTTGACTAGGTTTTTCGAAATAGTATTTTTGCATAACTTACATACGAGTGATAAGGATTCTTAAAATTCGAGAGTCACTGTAACAAAACACAGGAGTAACAAAACGAACGTAGTGAAGTGAGTTTTGTAATTAAATACTCGAGAATTTTAAGACCTAAGTAATTATGTAACTTTGCATACAATATTTTTTCTACGACGTCAAAATAATTTGATTTAGGTAAATAGAAAATAGATATGGTGGCAGAATACGAGTATTGACGTGTGCCTCTTTTAAAAATAAAAATAAACCAGTTGTGTAATAATGTATGGAAATCCATTTTGATTCTCCCACCAGTCATATAATGAGTTGTCTATGGTATAGAGTCTATACCATAGACAACTCAAGAGAAGTAGAGAAGAAGGAGTAAAAAAACTTATTTGAGAACTTTATACACATGTCATGTCAAAAATGTTGGGTCATCCCGAATTTAATAACCGCAATAAGGTTTTTTTTTATAGTTACATAATATACTATTGCCAACCACCACCCAACCCAACTATACCCAACTATATATGTAAGTAATTTACGGGATCCTATCATTAAAATATCAATATCCAAGTATAAATGACGTTTTTTGCGATATCTCGCTCCGTTAACGTTGTTTTTTTCAAGGGTTTTTAACAGTCCGATCTAAACCTGATAACGTTATTTTATCAACTGTTATTTTTTGAGTTTAAATGTATAATTAAATAAAGATTATGACAGGATTAAAAAACTGTACAACCTTGTTCTATTTTAGGAATATCCTGTATATGATTCAGGAGACGTGAGCAGGACCAACACTACATACATAGTAAATGGCAATGAATCGTTCACCATTGTATTCAAGTGAAACACCCATACCTTTCTTCTGTATTTTAATTTTTGTTAAGTTAAAGTTTAATTCTCTACAACCATGGTCACCCTACAACCACTGGTTTATAAAGATTAAACCTCTAACTATAATGACAGCACTTTGATTACGAAGAAATTAAATTGTCACATTGAGTGAGATACGATATTTCAAAAGTAATCGGACTCAGATGACATTCAATTTGACAAGTATCACTTGACTGAAGTATTCTGATTGTAGAGTGACCATGAATTTTGTAAATAATTTAAAACATTTTGTTTTCAACGCCAAACATAAATGAACGTTAATTTCACTAATAGTGGTACGGAGCAGTAGCTTATGACCTACTGAAACCGTAGTGTTGATCTTGCTCACGTCTCCCGAATCACTCTGTATATGACGGTATTTTACCGACCCGTATTCTTTGTTCGCGAGTGTATTTAAAAGTAGCTTTTCGTCGAAGGAAATCATCGTGAGAAAAAACAGTGTAATCCCAACAACGTCTAGTTTCCCTCTGGGTTGGAAGGTCAGATGGCAGTCGCTTTCGTAAAACTAGTGCCTACGCCAAATCTTGGGATGACTTGCCAAAGCGGACCCCGAGTTCCCTTATGATATGTACAACCGGGAGAACCCTAGAAGGATGATGATGATAATGAATTTACAGTACATATGGTTCTACTTTACCGCACGAGTGCGGTAATCAGCAGATTACGTGCATATATCGAAACTTTAAAGAGCCATATGTACTGTAAAACGTTGTACGATACACGTGCGAATAGGTAATTCGCAACTCGTGTCGATTCCAGACGAAATGTTATAATACAATCAATTTCTCGGCTGACTGTACCAATAAAAACACCGGCCAAGTGCAAGTCGGGCTACGCGCGATGTAGCTTCGTAGTTTCCCAACACACATATCATTATGAGGTTTAAATGAAAATTGTACCAAAGTTTTCTTTTTCAACTTTAATCCTGAAGTTCGGCTATTACTCGCAGTTTCTCTCTTATTTTAAAACGGCATGCTGGAATAACATGAAACTTTGTATACACAATGAGATTCGGCATATCATGGCCGGAAATTAGTTTCTGTTGCTTGAAATTACAATGAAGCAAAAAATACAGCGATTATTAAGGTTTTCATGCAAGACCTAAAAAATTCAAAAACACGCATTTTTTTTGTTTTACAATTTCTAGCATCGGAAACTATATTCTGGCCTAGATATGTCGGATTCCATTGTGTATACAAAGTTTCATGTTATTACAGCCCGGCGTATTAAAATGAGAACGAAACTACGTTTGTATGGAGAATCGTGTTCAGTCGAGCGTGCGGGGGGTGCGTGGGGGGGGGGGTAACTAGTAAGGTGTATTTACCTGCGATAGTTTTCCTTTAAAATTCATTATATTTTATACTACTACGATGATTTTTTTTACTTACCCAGTAGCCACCATTTAGCTGGTAGAGCAGGGGACACTTAAATCCAACAAAAATTTGCACTCTAAAGTCACGCAAACAGATTCCTGAATCCAAAAATAGTTTAAGGAAACCCATATTTTTCTTAAACGACCTATCAAACAATATCGCTCACGATGGGTTTTTCAAGAAAAAAAATTTGATCTTCACTTTACTGGTTTCCTATTTTTCTCGTGGCAGAGGTTTATTTTTCCGAACCGGTGGTAGTTTATTGACGTTCATAGGTGCATGTTATATGCCTAATTTGATAAATAAATTACTTTTTATTTTTATTATTTATACTTTTGTTCTACCGTTTTGTCGGCACGATTGATATGTACCAAATTACAACTTTCTAGAAGTAACGGTTACCGAGCTAACCCGCGGACAGATGGATTCTTTGTTTACTATGGAACCCTAAAAAGTGGCGCTGTAGACCTAGCTTTTTTTAAATTTCAATATTTCCAAAAACGGACTTCCCAAAAAATATGTATAAATATCCAATCTGCTCACAAAGTTTCACGAGAATCGTTTGAGAAATGCGACCTGTAGAGGAGAACCGCGGGAAATCCGGATATCGGCCTTCCGCCGGCCGGACATACGGAAGTTTTTTTGCCGAAGCTAATACGGTGCTTTTCACTCGATCAAAAAATGTGGTAACGTTTAAAATGACATGGTACTGGAATAAAGAAAACAACACACTTACCCATTAATTAAGTTTAATTATTATATGTGACTTACAACTAACGTTATTCGTTATTGCTTCATTGTAGTAATTGTACTTAAGACTACTACTTTGCAAGTATTTTTCACATGAAACAGTGATATGGACGAGTCGGTACGGCACTCGCAGAAATAAGACAAATCATTCAGTAAATAAGACAAATCATTCAGTAAATAAGACAAATCATTCAGTAAATAAGACAAATCATTCAGTAAATAAGACAAATCATTCAGTAAATAAGACGATAGTATAGGTACTCATAAATAAGACAAACTATTTTTAAATACTCATTTGAACATTAATGGCTAGTTCTAAATATAAAAGTTCAATAAACATACATAATCTGAAATAATTGAGGAGTGTATTCATTTTATTGGTTTTAAATTTTAACAGCTTCTATTTTTCACTATAAGAAGAAAATACTGTATAGTTGGTTAAGAAATAGGTCTCCCACTTTTAGTACAGTAGTGCAAAAATATGTGTGCATACAACTTGCTCAAAAATATGTCCCATAGATCTTTATGAGTCCCCAGTACGCTCGGCTGAACTCGATTCTCCATACAAACGTAGTTTCGTTCGCATTTTAAACCGCCTTGCTAGAATAACATGAAACGTTGTATAAACAATGGCAGCCGCCATATCTGGGTCGAAAATTAGTTTTTGAAGCTAGAAATTGTAATAGAAAAAAAATACGAGATTTTGAGTTTTTTACGTCTTGTATTAATAATCGCTGTATTTTTTCTCCGTTATAATTTCAAGCAACAGAAACTAATTTCCGACCTAGATATGCCGGATCCCATTTGTGTATACAAAGTTTCATGTTCTTCTAGCAAGGCGTTTTTAAATTAGAGCGAAACTCCGTTAGTATGCAGAACCGAACTTACTGCGGACTCTTATGTCGCCGGATTAAGGTTGCGGGTCAATTCACAAGAGCTGGCGCGGCATGTCTATGAAATTATTGACGGTTTCATACATTTTCCGCGCCAGCTCTTGTGAATCGACCTTATATTTATGCACGGATTAAATCGGTGCATATTTTTGCAGTTGAGTTTTTTGAGTTGACAAGTAAGACTCGTAATGTAGTAGAACAATTTCAAAACAATAACAATAACAATGCGGGACTTCTGATAACCCTAGAAATTACACCAAATGTGCCGATTGCAAACAAAGGGATACCTATTTAAAGGTGTCAATAAGGTGTAATTTCCGTAACAACGCAATCAAAATTCGACCTTATTGCCATCAACAAAGACAGAACTTTAGCTCGAGTATGACGCCAATATTGATCTAGAAGACATTGTAACTAATTTTTGTACTTGCATATATATCTGAAATCTGACTAAAATTATAAACTAATATAAATATACTTTGTATACTATATTAGCGTATTGTCTATTGAGAGAATATTAAAGGCATGACAGGTATATGCTTACATGATTCTAAATATATATGTTATCTAATAGAATACCTAAAAGAAGTGGCAGTTTTTACTTTTCCAAAGAATGTTCGCATTTATGTATGACGTTTAACAAGAAAAATACACCATTTTAAAATTTGCAAAGTACATCACTATTACACCAATTATAATGTATTCGTATTCTAGCGCTTGTGATAACGATAAATTATATATTTATAGGAATAAAAATACCTTAAGCTTTAATAGATTTCATATACGCAAATATTTTACTCGTATAATTTCTAACGGATCCACATCATTCATCTTACACTAATTACTTAAGAGACTTAATCTATAACACACCAAAGTCAACAAGAAGGATAATAGTTTTATCAATAATTATTAGCATTTAAAATATCTATTATTCCAATAACAATATCACATACATTAATAACTAGACAATAATTATTATAATATAACAATCAACAAGAACATTCGATGATACACTGGTGTAAGTATTCCAATACGTTCTGCCTATATATAAGACAAAAATACTTTTCTTTCTTGCCATCTACAGAATCTTATTCCTAACTATACCTAAATACGTGTCTTATACTAATGTCTTATTCGTTATGTGCGTAGCAGTACAGAATAATCTAATTTTTTGTTGAACGCAATTTTTGCGCGGTGTGCGATTTATGGCATATATTTTTTTTAACGTCATTTGTGTGTATTATGCGATTTATTTCCCAAGTTTTCGTTGAACGAAAGTATTTTTGTAATCAAATGATTCTTACAAAATTGATAAGTTGACAAAACACACTATTATTTTATAATTCGGAATATGTGATAATGCATTTCACCGCCACGTGTTATTCGGAGTCATACACAGAGGACATTGCCAGTGTTAAGGGTCATTTTGGATGATATTTAATCCGCAAGAACGACGTATTCTGTGATTTTACACTAGTGGTGTTACTCGATAAGGGAGCCGAGAATGTAATGATCAGCCTCACGAGTTTCATACGACGTTTTTCAACACATTTACGAGGAAAAAACTATTCTATAAGATAAATATGTTATTTGCCGTAAATAATGTTCTATGTAGTTTTTGATGGCAACAGATTGTAACTTACTGATATGTATTGTACCGTCCCCATAAGTACTTCCAGTGATGTCAATAGTATTTATTATCACAATTATTTTTTCCGCCAGCTCTACTTTTTTTGTTAAAATCAAGCACTCATCGACAATGTTTACAAATATTTGTGAATAAAGGCGCGCAATAACTTTATTTGCGCTAATGCGCGCCGGTTGTGCAAATCAAAACAGACAATTCTTCAAAATTAAACCTTTTTGTTCAGAAAAGGTTAACACGTTCACTGCGTTACGGGGGCTTTTGAACCCCGTACGCTGCCGTCATTCAGTGCGGGGCAGAAAACTACCATCTATCCGCTGGTGCGGAACCTGTAACTTTGGTATTTTTACGCCTACAATAGACACAAATATATCTTTATAACTCGGTTTTAAAATCTAATCAGATGGAATTTAAAAAATGAACGGGGTCTTATGAGCCCCGTACCGACCACAAAGCAAAAATTACCTTCTAGTGCGGTACGGGGTCCAAAGTACCCGTATCGTGATTCACTATCCCGTACGGGGTGTTTACGCTTAGTGCCTCTAGTGCAGTCATTAGTGCAATACGTTGTTATCGGTAATTAGTAATTAATTGCAACCAATGTAAAAAAAGTAAAAACCACATGCATTAAGTGCCAAAAAGCACTTTGTTTAAATTGTTATAACTTGGAGCACTAACTATTGTCAAGAGAAAAAAACGTTCCTAAAGTTTGTTAAGATTGGTTTTTGTTTATTTTTTATTTCAGTGTGTTACAACGTTTCTAAAGTTCCTAAAGAATGTTTGGTTTTTGTTTATTTTATTTTTAGTGTTTATTTACACAATCAAATTAAATATGTTAGAAAATATATTTCTATTAAAATATCGTTTGTTTTCTTTCACATCACTATTAATCTATCGACACAAATACGGCGTGTGCGTTACGGGGTTCGATAAACCCCCTGTTTCCTTTAACTCTAGTGCGACATGGGGTTAAAGCCACCCCGTATTTTTCTTTTTTCAATAACTTCATAAGTTTTCATCTGATCAAGATACGGAGGCAGAGTAACACAGCAACATTCGTAATCTTTCAATTGGCATTAAAAAAAATGACTAAAAATAATTTTTCGGGACTTTATAAGATCCTAAATGAAGGTAGGTGTACGGGGCATATTGAAACCCGTAACGCAACATAGTGAAACCCACTATGAGGTATATTAGGCCTCACAACGCACTGAAATTTAGGACAAGGTTTTGGGCTGCCGCAGCGAACGTGTTAACTAGTTAATTTATTAAAAAAATGAATAATCTGGTTAGTTTAAGAACGCTCCGTGTTATTATCCATCCAGCTGCGAGGTAAGTCGAAAATCAGGATAAAAATGTATTAAGCACAGTGTCGTAATAAAATAAAACTTGGATTATGAGCCTAAAAATAAGTAATAAGAGCAAATGTGTTGAAAATACATTTTATATATGCACGACGTAAGCACCAATTTACCACTTTGGGTTTTTGTTCTGTGTAACACTCAGTTTAACTATGTTATATTGTCAATAAGATGATCTTACGATTTACCGATAAAGTACCTAACTATAAATATTAGGGAACAAAAATAAATATTAGGGAACCTTTTTTTTACACAAATCGAACTAGCCCCATAGTAAGCTCAATAAGGCTTGTGTTATGGGTACTAGACGACGATATATTTAATAGATATATACTTAAATACATAGAAAACATCCAAGTCTCAGGAACAAATGTCTCTGCTCACCACAGAAACAAATGCCCTTACCGGGATTCGAACCCGGGACCTCTAGCTTCGGAGGCAGCGACACTACCAACTAGGCTAAACAGGCCGACAAAAAACTATTATACAAATCTATTATACAAATCGACGTTATTAACTATATCGAAGATTGCAAAAAACTCTTTGTTAATAAAAGGCGACGACTTCATAAACGTAATTTCATAACTATATTACTTTCGCATGTAATCACATGCTAAAATCTGTACAATATAATAATTACTACGATGATAGAAGATAGCCGATCTGTTGTAGATACCTCTAATGGTCTGAAGCTTTGCGTAGTGAATGAACCTTAAAAGTAGTCAACAATTAAATTATGTATTGCTATGATTTTTTTTTCTATTACAAACAGAATAAATAATACACTTGTCGATGACAGTAACTATTTACGATTCTATCAACATAACAGTCAAATAATTTTATGACTGAGATTTATTTAAGTCAAGTTGAGATCATTTGACAAAGGGAGGTCAAAGTTGCACCACGTCGGTAGGGAGTACCCACCGTTACCCTACACGTCCCTGGGTGGTGCTAAAAGTGCAACAAACTAGCAACCGTACTGTCTTCTCGAAGATCTCACGGTTTGAAATGATTCATCATCATCATCATTTCAGCCGAATGACGTCCACTGCTGGACATAGGCCTCCCCCAAAGACTTCCACAATGACCGGTCCTGCGCCACCCGCATCCAGCGGACACCCGCGACCCTTACCAGGTCATCAGTCCACCGTGTGGGGGGCCTGCCCACGCTACGCCTTCCGGTACGTGGTCGCCACTCGAGAACCTTCCCGCCCCAACGGCCATCGGTTCTGCGTGCTATGTGCCCCGCCCACTGCCACTTAAGTTTAGCGATTCGAAGGGCTATATCGGTTACTTTGGTTCTGCTGCGGATGGCCTCATTTCTGATGCGATCACGCAGAGAAACTCCCAGCATAGCCCTCTCCATTGCTCTTTGGGTGACTTTGAACCCTCTTATGAGGCCCATAGTAAGCGACCACCAAGTTGAAATGATTAACATACGACAAATAAGTAATTTTACATTTAGCATAGATATCCTTTCGAGAGAGGGGCGAATATATTTTTGTTAACCTTTCGTATTAAATAAATATAAAATTTTGGCATTATAGCGGCATCTCTTCAAAGTAACGTTTTCAATAAATTATTCGTATTTATTTGTTTATTTATTGCGAAAAGTCTATGCTCAGTCAAGGTTTTATTCAAAGATGACAAACGTATACGTTATTATGATCTCTACCGCGTAATTACCTCTTTCTTATATATTTGTGTTGTTGTATGTGGCATTGCCACATTGCCATCTCACCAGATAAAATTGCCATTAAATCAAGATTACGTTTTCATTGTAAGACTAAGAAAGACTAACTTTAGAACGCGGGTAACAAATCTCTCAACTAAGCTTCTAAAAAGCACTAAATACCTTACCAGACTTATTCAACACTTTTGATATTGGCTGTCTCTAAGTAGTTGCTGCCAGCGACAAGAATGACAAGCATCAATGATCAGACACTATCAATAATAAATATATTTCGTTTATCAATACGTGAATGTGAAAATACTGATAAGTACCTTTTCTTTATCATCAAATTCTAAGATGAATAAGAAACAAATGGAAAAGATTGTTCAGAAAGTAATTCGTGGAGATCACGACCCTTAGAAAAGAGAAATATGACTAAAGGAGGAAGAAAAGTAAACGCGTAAGGAATCAAAGATTTTTTTTTTCCACTGAGCGAATTATGGATGACGTTATATAATATTCAGTATAATACGAACGAGCATTCTAAAACAGTTGCAGTGTGTTTTTCCGTAAATAATAAAGTATTGTATTTATTGGCAATTGATTTGTCGCTATAAGTAAATCAATAATAAGGAATCCTAGGGTTTTCAAATCTTCAGCTCATATTACAAGTTTTGGGTACCGATTCTTACTGATAGTATCTGAATCATTATTGATTTTGTACACCTAAGAGTGTGACTCACGGAAACCAACGTTGGCCTACGTGTAAGTTTGTAAAGGTTTCCAAAATGTGTTTGCGCTAGTGAGATTATGATTGTGAAATTGAATTCTATCAAGAGCTCGCTTTTAACTAGTCTCCGTTACTCCTTACACAAAAAATAGAAAACCCAAGGTCCGGTTCTTGTATGTTTAAAACCTATATAAAGCATTATTCATACAAATAATAATGAAGGGTCTACGTCTCTCTAGACTTTGTCGTTGCCTATTTTTGTGTGAGCGACGAGACCTATCTTTATAAGAGGTTTGTAGCTTTGTTTTGTTTTATTTGTGTGTTTGTTTGTATATATTTTTATGTTTTATTTGTACGTTGTTTGTTGTCATTTTTTGTTTGTTGTGTGTTTGGAGGTCTGTGGATGTAGGTAGGTATAAGGGGATGATGATGATCTGAAAGAAAATATTCTTACGATACAAGTTTCAAGGTTTGTAATGATCCTAATTGTTTTATAAATATGAAATTTGGACTTAAACATTGGTTTCAACTTTTATCGTAGACCATTACTGAAATGAAGTATTTTGAATTTTTAAATCTAGATGCTGGTTGGTATCTTCTATACATAGGGATAAAATGTAAACTTCTAAAAGGTAATCGTTACAAGACTTACCTACTCGTACGTTAATGTTATCCGTGTAGTTTTTATATTTAGATGTGTTCGCCTAATGATCATAATCTCACTTTGAAACAAACAACAAATACGATTCGAAAATTGGCAAATAACATGTCAACATAAAATCCAAGTTTGTGGATTTATTTGGACTTTTTCCTTACACGAATGATATTTTCTTAATCTATGCATGCATAAATTAAAACTAGGCTCATTAGCCTCATTCATTCTTACGGCAGCAAAGATTTCTAAAAGGGTTTATTCTATCGAGGATCTAAGTCATGAAAACCCAGATGAACACCGAGGGGAAAAACTGGAGATATCCTTTTGAATAGCAGTCGCACCGTTTATACTCGTACCTTTACAATTGCACAACGCAATGCTTTCAGTGAGAAAATCAAAATAATTTATAAGAACCAACAGATTATGCTATAAAGAATAACAATATTAAATTGTAGATTCAAATGATCAGAGAGGGAAACAATTACTATTATTTTAGAAATATTGAATAACATGTAATATGTATAAGGGTAAAGAATATAAACAGAATAAAAAGTTAAACACAATAACAAACAACAGAACAAGAAACACACACAACAACACAACACACAACACACAGACACGACACACAGACACGTTAACAGAATAAGAAATCACTGAAGAAACGTTCTATTACAGATGCAGTAATGCAATATAAAACTAATAAAAACTGTTTCTAACTTGTTTATTAATTTATATTAAATTTATTTGATTTACTCACTATCAGCCAGCTTCAACTTTCATTTTTTTTACAACCAAGAACATTCATCATGGCATCGTGAGAACTTACAACACAATCACACCAAACGCAACTGTATTGTCATCGTCCCTGTATATTACAACTATGAAGTGGAGACGGATTATCCAAGAGTACAACTTTCAAACAATTTTAAAAAAATAGCAATCTTTTGGTAGTTGTTGCTTATAAATAATAAACACAATATCTCCAATGACTCCAAAGATAATGAGAGAACTGTTAATAACAAAAGTAGTAAAAGTTAATGATAAAGATTTCGTTGTGAAGATGTTGAAGTAATTTAAAACGACAAAAATAATGAATACTGTAACTATTATGAATAATTGGGAAAAGGAAATGAAGGTACTAAAGATATTTTTAAATAACAATAATAAGATGCCTGCTAAATAACTTTTAACCAACCAATGAAGCTCAGGACGGAAGGTTTATATAAAATGGTTCGTGAAATTCAATAGCATTCGCTATGTGACGCAAGCTATTGCACGCTACACACAAGTCCGTACACCTACACTGGAATCTAGACCTTTATATAACTAGATATATAATACAAATCAACGTGACACCTAAATCACTATCAACTATTTAGATAAAAGTTACTGAAACTGATCTCAGAATCACAACATTTCAAGCCGATTTACTTAAGACATGACTTACATTCACAGATAACGAATACACTTTACTATATTTTAATCTATTCGATTACATTAATATTGTCTAAATTACATCGTTTAATTTCACACCTATACGATCTAGCGAGAGATTATATACAATTTATATAAAATAAATAACTATAGCATACTGATTTACTTCCGATATGTTAGGCAGTACACTAGGCCACGTAAGGTTGGTACAAGCATTGATAGTGATAGAGATATTTAAATATAACCTATGATAGATTTAAATTTCTTGTACTTGAGTAAACGACTGTACTTAAATCATCAAATCAATCACCATGTGCCAAAGACTGAGTTGACGATGCGATATAATAAAATCATTTCATTGTTCTTGACACATGATGATATCAGGAAATTTGATAAATAACTAAATACAAAGGAACATAAATCACAAGCCGAGTCAAAAAGTACATCTTGAGCAGTGAAGCGTCGCGATTACTCTATACTTATAGCTAACAGTAATAGTTCGTAAAAAGATGATAAATTGACAGCATTTTTGGTTACACTAGTCGTATATGATGTCGAGGTATAATATAGTAATTGAGATAAAGCCTTACAACTAAGGCTGGCCTTTTGGCATACTTTGATGAGATAACTGTACTGTTTTCTCGTTCAAATAAGCTTTCATTATTTACTTCTCTTAAAAATACAGTTCTTCTTCAGTCGAATAATGTAATCACACAACTCTCAGTGAGTCACTTTATTGGACTCATTTAAGAATTTGTCAATAACAATTTGTTTATATACCTTTCTATTTATATACCTTAACTTTTCCTTTGTTTGTTATTAAATTTTACGTTATCTCTCATAATTTTTGTGACTTTTATTTTCTACCAAGTATGCCAAATGGCAGCTGTTAAATAGTGAGAAAATACAACATCCAAATGATTAACATTCACGTACAATTTACGTATAGACTTTTATTATTATTCCCATTCAAAAGCAACTTGAAATTTCGGATACTTGGTCCTATTAAATATCCTTGCGACAAATAAATTTTAGATTTTAGGATATTCTATAAATCTATAAGAAACACAACTATAGCTACAAAGATCCCATTATCACATTCTTCATGCTTTATTGATTGTCTTTTAAAAGGTTTAAACTTAACAATTAGAAAATTGGACTTAAGATTCGCTAGCATGATGTTCTGGATCTGCATGCGTAAGTATGTTTGTAGACGCTTGTTGAGCAAAAAAAACATCATCTTCATCATGCTACCGATCCTAGCAGTGCCAGAGAACATTTCCCTTCTCTTTGTTATTATCAACTTTGTATTTATCAAAATGTGTAGCGAGCATTTCGCTTGTAACATTATCATTAGTTATTGCAGGATTATTATCAATAATATGCCTAAAATTTTCCAACACAATTAAAAAATTGGGTGAAGGATTATAGACTTTAGAACCACCAAGTACAGTTATATTGTTAGTTTATAAATTCATGTAGATAGTTACTGGTGATCTCAAAATCGATAATCCCTAATCACATTTTGGACCCCAGACGTATTCAACAGTAACATTAAAAACTAAATATTTAAAAAATATTTCTCTCTGTTCTAGGTATGGGAATCCGAAAACAATCTTATACTAGGGTAAACAAAACTCCTTTTAAAGGATAACAAGCAGTAACAAATCTGTCTTTTAGAGGTAATGTCTTCTAATCTAGCAAACTTATCTTTGTGCTTTAATTCGTTGTGCTTACCGCGCACATGCTTAAATGTACAAATATTTCTATAGATGTTTCAAACCACTTCAATTGACCCCAGAATTATTTATTAGAACTGTTAACCCCCAAGGTATCTATTGTCGACAGACAAATTATAATCGACAATAATGGTATTCAGTTTACACAATATCAATATGAAAGCCACAACATCAAGACAGACGATTTAAAAAAGTTTAGAAAAATTACATAACATACAACATTTAGCAGTTGAAAACCAGATAAATTTTATTGAATAGATACACCACAAATTGTTGTTCTAGATATTAATCGATAAATTTCATCTTAATCCAGTTATTTTATGTTTGGTGAGTTATTCCTATTTCTTTTCTTTATTTGTCCAACTAAAGCACACGATTTGACGCATCTATAGACGTATAATAATGATAGCACGTGAAACGAGTTCACTCTTAACCTAACTGAAGCTAACTACACAAGAGATAGACATTTTAAGATAAAATCGTCAAAACACACCCGATTAGACAAAAGTCTAATTGAACACTTCTTGCATCACGTAGAAGTCCCTTATGATGTGCCGTCCCCTGAAATATTCCCGAAAGTTTCAAGAACATTCTTGAGCTGGGAATATTTCCAGGAAAGCCACGTCAGTAGACGTTCCTAACATTGTCTGTTGACAACTTTTCGAGCATCGCGCGATTAAAAATAAGATGAAGGAGATAGAGCTTTGAGCATGAGATGATTGGAAGACTTGAGTAAAGGAACGGTCCTAAATGAATTCTGATTTGAAACAAAATAAGCTTTAAGTCCGGTGGGCAAATCACAAAGTAGCTTGAAATGGTGAGGGTGTTCACGAAGGGAAATATACACTAGATGCTGCTTTACATCGTTGTTTAAAAGTGATACATACTTTTTACACTTGTTTGCATTCGGAAATACAATAACATAATATGTGAATCGGCAAATTTCTGGTCAACTTATTTAAGCAAAATGTCAAGGTTAGAATAACGTGAAAAGTTTGCTCTAATTTTCGACTTTAATAAGTTTCCTTCATCTTGAATTTTCTGGACAGCTGACAAAAATGAGTTATACTTAGGTAGGTCAGTGCTAACACTATGTAGCTCGAATATCAATACGATCTCTCTTCGACAAGGATCGCTTTTATATAAATCAACAGTGATGGAAATATAACTTGGATCAGAGTGAAAGCACTAACTAGTTCATATTTCTGAAGACCGTCTTTCTAGCAATTCATTGATCTATTTTGTATCACATACACTTTCTTTAACATTGTATAAACAAGCAGCATCTAGTCCCCATTGCACCCTCAGCGAAGGTTCACTCAGTAGATGTAGGCGGGGTGGAGGGGTGGCCCGGGCACGCGGGGCTGCTTGTCAAGAGGAGCGCAGCAGGAAGGCTCGCAGCAGGCGCTGTAAGGTGCCGGCACTAGTGTGTACTGCGTTGGATGACCGTAGATAGCTGGAGTTGCTGTAAAAAAATGTTACATAGTCATTGACACAAAAACCTCATAAATATTCAACAAGAAATGGAAAGTGCACAGAGCTGATCCATACTGCTATTACTGCTACATGTATTTTTCTGTTATTCGTGATGAAAATTGGGATAAGGGCCCAGCAAAATCTATGCTATTACTTCAGAATGTTACCTGAATTACTTTAAGTTTGAACTACAGTTCTAAACAAAATGTTAGGAAAAGGGTAGATATTAAAACTATAAAAATGTGTTTAATTAATATATTGTCATTATTATATTTAACTCTATAGCACGATAAAAGTATATGGTACAACAAGCGAAATTAATGTCAAAATCATTACATTATTTGGAGGAAAAACGCTTGGTTCTGGTAGCTTGAACATTCACCGTATAGCGGTGGAGTACATTCGTTGTCTGGTTGTCTGGTAAGAAGGAACAAGGGCGAGTTATGTTGTGTAATTTTTTCACACACTCCCCGAAACGTAGCCGATATAACGCTGATAAACTAGTAACCTTGCGTCGATGTTCAAGAGTTTGAAGCCTTTTGGCCTTTGTTGAGCTCATTGTGGTGAGTGCTCACTGATGATTTATGTGAAAACACAAGGATGGAAGTTAGTTGGTTTTAGGATATTAAATAAGTTGAGCTCGGTGATCAAATAGGCTACTTCTTATGTGCTTAGATTATATAATATTGACGAATTTAAGAATTAAAATAATTAGAAATTGCTATATAAGTTGTATGGGACATTGTTTTCGAATTTGTCATTTTAAATTCTATCGGTGTGAAATGTTATCTTAACGTAAAATTAATTAATGTATGCCTGATTTTTGTCAAAATCATTACTTTATATATTTGAATGACTTGTGACTTTTTATATCGCATTAAATGTTTTGACTTTGACTGATTGAGCTTTTTTGCTTTCCGCTCAATTGCCTCTAGCGCCTGCAGTTGGAATTTGGCGGAACCATTCTGAATGTGAGGTAAGAACATTACTCCATACACAATCTTGAGGGAAAGCAGGGAAATATGTGATTGAATCTTACCACCATATCGAACTGGTCTACAAATAATGCACCAATTGAACAATAAGAAAACGCACATCAACTTTGATCTCTCTCGCCGGCAAGCGAGGCCTCTGTCAGTGTTGGTGAATGGTAAATCTATTAACTAAGTTACGAGCCTAACATTCTTAGGATTCGAGCCACACTAGGAGTTATCATGTGGATAAGGCAAAAAACTGACATCATCATCATCATTCATCAACAGCATGTTTCGTATTAAAACGATTGGCACGAAATATTCTGGCTGAAACGGTGAGAAGTTGCTATTTTGAGTGTTCAAGCTAATTTGCGATACAGGGTAATAGTATGGGTGAGAGCCGCCAACTGTGATAGGGTGTTCCGTCTCCAAAAACGGGCCACGCGAGCTATAGCACGGGTCCCCCAAACAAGCTCTGCGAAACCTATTTTCAAGTACCTAGATATTTAACCCTACCTGCGCTATTCATCCTGCAAATGGCAGTGAACACACGGGACGAGGTGGACAGAACTCCCAAAAATGTGAATGAGCACACACGAAGGTACGCGACCCGAAGCTTGCGAGCGGGAAAACGGCCACTAGTGCCACACAAACTCGCGAAAAGCCAAAAGCTCACTCACGTCATGGGCCGCAGAATGTATAATCACCTGCCGGATGATGTAGTCGCTGCACAAAGTGCGCTAATATTAAAACATAATTTTAGAAATGGCTTCTCTACCATAAAGACTTACTTTCTAGTTGACAAGATTTTCCTAATTTACTAGCATTAGGTACTACTACAAGTTGCTGTCTATGATAGCAGTCGTTAAGCCAAGTTAGAGGCCTCCGGGCGGCTTAAGAACTTCTAACAGTCAAGTTGCCCACTCACTTGACAAGCCTAATCCCAATAAGGTCTAGTTTCCCCCTCGGGTTGGAAGGTCAGATGGCAGGCGCTTCCATAAAAAACTAGTGCCTACGCCAACTCTTGGGATTAGGTAGCGGACACCAGGCATCCTTCAGGATGCAACTGTACTGGGAATAACGCTAGGAGGATGATGAGGTATACTACTACGAAGACAAGTATTTTTTAAGTGTAACAGCAATTGTATTTAAATGTATTATACCCAATATAAATTTTAATATTGGACCACCACCACCACCACCATATCAGCCCTAGGACGTCCACTGCTGGACATAGGCCTCCCCCAATTTCATGGGGGGTAAATGCCATAATCGCCACGCTTGGCATGCGGGTTGGCGATCGCAGTATCTCCACCGCACTCAAGGAATGCTGCTGCCAATTCCCCGGTGGTCTAATATTGGACACTTCACCATATACCTCACCATCTTTATAATATGTAAGCAAATAAATGCATTTCATTTCATTTCAATATGTAATTAAAATGACAAGACGCTTGTTTGCCACCGACGGGGTATAAAATACATTGAATATTATCAATAAAACGGGTTGACGGCCTGTTTAGCCTAGTTGGTAGTGACTTGGCCTCCGAAGCTAGAGGTCCCGGGTTCGAATCCATTATTTGTGCATTTATCACTGACATTTATTTGTTCTTGGGTCTTGGATCTTTTCTATGTATTTAAGTATCTATATAAGTATGTCTAATAGTCGTCTAGTACCCATAGTATAAGGTTTCTTTAGTTTGGGACTAGGTCGATTTGTGTCAGATTGTCCCCCAATATTCATTTATTTATTAAAAAAAATTATGTAAATGTCAATATGTTACCTTGTCTATCTAAGATGTACGTACCGTCAAACGGTAGGGGGTACATTGCGTATGGCGGCGGGGGGAGCTCGCACGGCGCGCACGCGGGGAGCGGCGCAAGTGGGGGGGCGCAGAGCAGCTGGTAGCAGAGGGGGGCAGGGAGCGGCGCAGCATCAGAGCCTAGGACGGGGAGCTGGCTCATCTGAAAATGTAAATAGAAGAAGCTATCATATAAAATAAATAAATACTAGGCTAAAATATACTCATGTTATTTTAGACTTGAACGTGGACGGTAGACGAGCTCGTGCTGGCAGATCGCCCGCCAAATAGATATCAAACTCCGAGAACACCAGGCGCTATATGCAACGTATCGTTGGGTCCCTTGGCGAAAAGTCTGCACTCCCCGCCAGCACAAATCAAAATCAAAAATCAAAATCAAAGAATACTCCGCCAGTGAGATAGCGGCCACGATCATCAGCATTGAGGAACCTATACATACACCTATGTATACAAAGTTTCATGTCATTCTAGCATGGCGTTTTAAAATGAGAGCGTAACTACGTTTATATGGAGAATTGAGTTCAGCTGAGCGTACTGGGGACTCTTAACGTGGAGTTAAGTAAAAGTCGACCAACCCGTCAAACTATACAAGGACACGTGGTTAAACTATATAAAAAAAATACTATTCACTTTGTTCTAAATGTCTTCTGGACATTCATGTATATTCGCTTTCGACCCGCGGTATCGTCGTTAAAACGGACTGAAAAGACTATTCTAATAACGACATTTTAGCATAAGCCGGTTGGCAACACGAATGACGCGTTATAAGAATCTATTGTTAATAATTAACTCATTCACAACTAACCTACGCTCGTGGCGATACATTATGCCAGTAAATAATTATGGCTTGTAGTCCCGGTTTGTATGAAAATAACCGGGAACTTAATATTAAATAGTTTAATCTAATATGTAGGGAAAATCGCCCTCTGTTACTTAGGATTCGGGTCAATTTTTTTGCCAAAGTGAACCACTTGAACCGGTTCAACGAGTGCTGGTCTAGGAACTCATGGCCTGGAATTATTAACGGAATTTTAAAAACATCCTGTGTAATATTATTTAACATACATAGTTCTGTTTTATAAAATGCTTACTAACCTAATATGGATTTCTGTTAGGTCGTAATTTTTTATTTTATTAACATCGACATAGAAGGTCCTTTTGCTTGATAATGATACATCCGAATAAATTAAGCCCTAGTGAATTATGGACCCCGGTATGTTCTTAAACTACAACCAAGACCACCGGGGGATGGGCAGCAGCATCCCTGGAGTGCGGTGGAGAAAATGCGATCGCCAACCCGCATGCCAAGCGTGGCGATTATGGCATATACCCCCCGTGATTTTGGGGGAGGCCTATGTCTAGCAGTGGACGTCCTTTGGTTGATATGGTGGTGGTAGTGGTGGAATTATAAACTATACTGTTTCGAACTAGTTATAAGATTGTATTTAAAATTATGGATGTTATACGAGTATATTAATGTAACCTTTTATATGTGACATGTAATATTGACAATATTATGAATAAAGAGTATGAGTATGAGTATATATAGTTAGGTACATTTTCTAATAAATATAATAATTATTGTTTATTAAGATAATTAATCTCAAATTCCCCTCTCCCTGGAATAAAAAAATAATATTGCAGTGCCCAACAGGGTTCACAAAGCTCTAGCTTATAAGTTTACCACCTGTACAATTACTTTGTGAAATTGCAATAAAGTATTGAGTATTGAGTATATCAACTATGTAAGGCTTACTCAATAGTCATTGAGCTCTGTCAAAATGATAGCTCATCAGTATGTGAGAACAATGTGCATACTCAGAGGTCAAGTTTATACTGGTTATTCTGGGAGAAATTCGGTGGGCATTGTGTGGTCGGCAGTATTCGACTTCGGTCGGTGATTCCCGCCTAAAGCAAGGCCTCGTACCCTGTTTTACAGAGCCATTTTTACGATGTAATTGTGGTTGTTTACATTGTGCTATTTCTATGGGCTTAATTCTCAAAGGTGACTTATCGTTCCTGCTACAGTCCTCTTTTTCACTTAGTCGATAACTATCACCCATGTCAGTGACATTCCACGTAAATTGCTCGTGAAAGAAAATGTCAAGCAATCACCTTGACTTGATAAACCAAGAGTTATATCTTATTTAAGCGAACTCAAAATCAACTACAAAATATTTAATTTATTATTATAAACACAAATTCCTCATTTCAAATCGATCCCTTGAAAATCACATCGCAGCTTCCACATGCCTGGCAACCTCATCAACAATCCTCAAATATTCATCCCTATCGACCCGACTGAAATAGCTTACTCTACGCATTATTATTTCAAAGGGAATGACAGCCCATTTGCGAAGGCCGGTTTGATGCCCTGTTTTATTAATGCAGCCTTAATGTGGGCCCTTGCGGGATGTTATTAGCATTCTTGGTTGGTGAGGTCAGAGGTTGCAGACATATGTTATTTCCAGAAAGGGGTAAGTGTGCGTATTCCATTATTTGAATAATTGATCAAATTCATGCATATTTTAACTAGCTCTTCTTTTTATTAGTCTGATGTAAAAGCAAGGAAAATTACTGGAATGCCATATCAAGATCCATTCGCTGCTTTATCCCATGCATGTGCCCATAAGAGGTGACTGCTTTACCGTCATACAGGCCGCACGGTTGTTTACCACCAAAGTGGTAAAAAAGTACAATATGATTTCACCGAATCCCTCTTCTCTAATCTATGTGTGATGTTGATGACACCAGCCGGCTAACCTTGTTCTGTAATGACTGTTTCCCTAGGCTCTTTAAGCCGAGTGTTGTGGCCTCATAGCTCATATTATGACATATATTAGTGAAATAGCTCATATTCAGAGCAGCAGAACTGAGAAAGTATCTGTAATTTACAGAAAAACGCAGCCATAACAACCAATTTGCTCTGAGTATTGTGGCGAGATCGGTCGCCAAAGCTCCCGAGGACGTTAAGTATTGAGAGTACGCGCTTATCATTCCTCTGGGGTTGCAGGCTAGGCTGTGCTGTCTGCTTACCATCAGGCAAGCTGTACGCCTGTTTGCGACCGTCGTAGCACAAAAAGACATTTAGTCGCCATTTCGGGCAGGATGATAAGACCACTGATTTACCTCATAGTTACATATAAAGAAACTGATTCCGTACCTGTTTTCTCACCGCCTGCGCCACTCGCAAACGGCCCAGTGGTGAAAACATGACGCCGCCACTCTGAAATTAACGAAAATAAGCATTTAGTAAGAAATAAATATCAAATAATCTAAAGACTAAACTAGACGTATCAAGTTGCTGGCGCCAACGGGCGGCGCGTATATACTGGATCCGTATACCTACACGCTTCCAGTCATCCGTATCACGCTAGACTGGCACGAAAATATATTAACATGGCGCCAATACGCTACCAGTGAAACTGGCTCCAACTGTATATACCGTACTGTCAGAAATACCATAGGGCTTTTAAGACCAAATTTGGGCTAGTGAGCCTTAGAGCTCACAGAAGAAAAAATCCGTAATGGAAAAAATACTACTAAACATCTAATCTAGCCTTAACATACATACAAAAACACGCACCTGTATTTATAAAAAAAGATAGGCAGAGCACATCAAATTTAGCTTAGAGTGCCACTTCTAGCAGTTCAATGAAAGCGAAGACCGTGATATCATACACCTACACTTAAACCCTTGTCGCATAATTAATTCTTGACACCAATAGGAAGAAAAAAGGTTGTGGTAAAAATTTATTAAAAAAACTTATATAATTAGTGCCTGCCTTGAAAGCATTGCCTTGCTGTATTGTAGTACTAATAATACTAATATATTGAGCTAGAAAGCTGCTAGCCCTGCGATCTCTGGTGGTGTTAATTATTTTTTCGTACCCATATCGTACCCATTTGGGGCCTTCGTAGTCAAAACTGTCGGGCCGTGGGACCCAGAAGTCCATTGACTTTTTAAAGCAATTCTAATTCGACTTAATATGGATCTGACCTACTCGGAATCACACTAAATCAGATATTGACCTACATGCTCAACTGGTTTAATTCGAATCTGCCCTGCCCACCTAAAGGCTAAAATGAACCCTTTCGCTTAAGAATTCCACAAATAGTTATAAACTGGATTAAGGACTCCTAATCCCGTAGTAAGAAACCCCCCGGCGTCTAATACTCAGATAGCAGAAAATACTATGACGTTAGGTTTTATCGCATGCATGTTCAGACTTGGAACGGCGTCATTATGTCAGGGCGAGCTACGATGGTTGGGTACTTAAAATTCAATGCAACTTTGAAGAGAAGTTTGAGAATCGGGAACATTTGATGTAGGGTTTTCAATCCCAAAACCGGTATCTCTGTAAAACTCGGGATTTTCGGGAAATCACTAAAATAACCATTAAGCGATATAAAGAGAGATAAAGTGCCTTCGAAAGATGGTGCTTGTGGCGAATTGAAGCTGTAAGCTGGACAAAAAGGAAAACAATAGAAGAGGTTTTGGATTTGATAGGACACTAGAGAAGAGACTGCTTTTGAGGACGATTGAGACAAGAAGAGGAGATATGTTGGGGCACCTGATCTGATACAAGACAAAAATATAGAGTGGAGGTGAGGCAGGGGAAGACCGAGACGTGCGTTTATATATCAAGCCAAAGACAAGGTCAATGTAATGTCGTATCAGGAACTCAAGGCATTAGCAGATAACGGATCAGAATAGCGAACACTTCACGGACAAGAGCTAAGCTTTTAAATACATGATGATGATAAACGATTTAGTAAGACCGATTGGGACTGGCTTGAATGCAACTAACCGAAAATCCCGCGATTTTTAATAAATATATTTATAATCCCTTTGTGGTCTTGCAACGTTTACTTTGATGCCTAAAAGTACTATACTTGTAAGTTTAACAAATAGGCCACTTTAATTATTTAACTCAAACGTGCAATGAAATATTGACGTAAAGTTTCTTATAATGCGGACCATAATGAAATTTAATACAAAAATTGTATTTTGTTTCCGGGGTGAGCGGTTTCCAGCCGCTGCAGCGCATGTTTTTAGTACTGAATTTGAACAACATTTCAGATGATCAGAGGTAAGGACAAGAACGAGTCGGTTTAGTTAGTCAATAAGAGGGCAGGCCAGTGTGAAAAAATTACATATAATTGTCCACAAATTCAAACTTACAACCTGCGTCAGTGGGACAAATAACTTAATGAGCGCTAAGGACAGCGGTGTTTCGGATCGGCTTGACTCCTTGGCGCTGCGTAGAAATGTAGCCTCGCTCTGCATTTTCTATCGCATGTATTACGGGGAGTGCTCCGAGGAATTGTTCGGATTAATCACTGCCGCTTCCTTCCGCCATCGCCCAACGCGACAACATTTCCATCCTCACCGCTTAGATGGCTGGCAGTCCTCAACTGTGCGTTTCTACAGAAATTTCCTGCCACGCACAACTAAACTGTGGAATGAACTGTCGCCTGCGGTATTTCCGGACCGATACGTCCTTCAATCCTTCAAGAAAAGAGCGTATTCCCATCTTAAAGGCCGGCAACGCACTTACAGCCCCTCTGGTGTTGCGAGTGTCCATGGGCGGCGCTAATCGCTTACCATCAGGCGATTCGTCTGCTCGTGTCATAAAAAAAAATTTAGTAACCTAAACTAACCTTTAAATAATGCCAGTTAATATGTCCTAACCGTGTTTCATTCTTTCTTTGATCTATGTATAAATGGAGAAATACCTACGTTATATTTAGTTTCTGATGATGTTCCAAACATAGTGTATTGCGTCTATTCACTCCAACTGTACCTAAAGATAGCATTAAAATGAAAATAGAATCCAAAGCTATTTACCTCAGGCTAGCGATTTTACATAATTACTCCATTTGATCTAATTTCAATAGATAATAACCAATTTACCACTTAATACTAAAACCATGTATCCACTAATTCACTATTAAATTCCTAAGCGTCAATCGCTTGGTGCGACAAAGTTGCAAATCACATACACGGCAAGGCACTTTCCGGCCTTTGTCAAATTAAGGTGGGTGTACACGCTAGCGCAGGTGAGGCGTTAAGGCAAAAGAGGAAAGCAAAAAATAGTACAGAATAAAATTATAGTTCTAAAAATAGTAATAAGCACGATAGGCCTCACAAAAGAATTTAAAGAAATTCCCAACGAACACCGATAAAAGTAAAAAAGTAAAAGTAATTTATTCTTCAATTTAGGCATACATATTATATGCACCTATGAACAAAGACTTCGGATCGTGCCTCTATGAATGTCAATAAACTGCCACCGGTTCGGAAAAATAAACCTCTGCCACGAGAAAAAAAAGAGAAGAACCGACGTAAGAATTCGGCCAGGCGTCATTTTTTTTTTCGAAACAATACACATATTATAGTTTAATATAAATTACAGTGTCACAACAAAAATAACAATGCTACAGTAGAAAACCTATTTTTGCGATACATTACCCGTGCAGGACGCTATCACTGCCAAACATCCCTATCCATGATGTAATCCACCACCACCACCATGTCAGCCCAAGGACGTCCACAGCTGGACACAGGCCTCCCCCAATTTCATGGGGGGTAAATGCCATAATCGCCACATTTGGCAAATAACAATCGTAATCGTATATTATGTAATCGTTCACCTTATAATATTCTAATTAAATAAGTGTTTGTTTTACTACAGATTTGAATTTGGAGTTGGAAAGATCAGTAATGTGTTTAGGAATTTTATTGTAGAATTTGTTTATTAAATGTATTGTCCTACAGCAGCCGTATGTTGTAATACAATACATAATATCGAGCAGCTGCTCCCCGTGGTGGGGCAGGTAAATTCCTCCGCCGAATCCGTCCACCTGTCTGTGGCTATATAGCCCAGCCTACAGTTTATTCTAAGGAGCAGCTACTGAATTTGTCTCCATGTATCTTTGTTTATTCTTTTTATGCGAGGCAATAAAGAGCATTTTCTCAAACATGCAATGAAATATTGATGTTATGTTCCTTATAATAGGCTGCGAAGTATGACGTTTCAGGTGCGGCTAGGACAAGAGGTAGTTGATGGAATTTCATACAAATCTTGCAGGCCTAGGCCTGCAAAGTCTTCTTTTTTAATTTCCATTCCACATAAATTTGTGGCACAGGCATCATGACTTTCTGCCACTATGCGTATTAAAAATAAAACTTTGATTTTTTTTGTTGTTTATTTCATTGCATGTTTGAGAAAAGCACTATACATACCTCGGCGGGAAATATGGGGTTGCCGGCCTTAGACCTATCCGGCCTCGCTTCGCTTAGCCGTCTATATGTCTTCGGCCGGCAACCCCTTTTGTCCCGGCCTCTGTAGTAATGTACTATTACACAAAGTAGCATGTCTGTGCGTCATCTACTAACTATATTTCGGGATCTCGACGAGCTCATACCACCTTCCCCCTTCTTCCATCGGACATCCAGACGTACGGCTGGCTACCATCCTTACCTGGTCGAAATTCCCCTAATGCGAACCAAGTGCTTTGCATCATCCTTTATAATGCGCACTTCTAAGGTTTGGAATTCTCTGCCGGCGTTTGTATTTCCGAGTTCATATAACCTGGACCTTTTAAAGGCACGAGTAAATAGGCATCTTCTGGGTGAGCTCGCTTCATAGTCGGCCTCATCTTTGCCCCATGGCTAGATGCTGGCCAAGAGCAATCCCATTTATAATAAAAACAAAGTCGCTTAATACCTTAATTTATACCAAACCCTTGTTCCCGCGCACCGCCCACACTAACAATAGGTTTCAAATTAAACAGCAAAATTGTGTATCGGCGTGGTGACTCGGCAAAATATATCAAATTGGCCTGTTTATGGCGGCAAACATTTGTGTGACCTAATTAGGAAGCACGTTTGTTTACTACACTAATAATATGCTATTAACGTCCAGAAACTGGCTGTATATTTTTACCTGTCACGGAATGGAAACAAAGAAACTAAAACCACAACCCTGTTCCTCTAGTGCTCTGTAGCCCGGGCTTAGAATACATCTAGGGTATCCCCTGCCTGCCGTACAAGGCGACTAAAATGGGGTCCTCAGGGTCAAAAAGTGTCGCAGTTAGGGGCTGCGATCGTCCATGGAAACACATGGTGGGACAGAGGTGTGACGCTAGGGCGGCACTAGTGCGTTCCGAAGGAGATCCCAGAGCCGTTCGCAATGAGTTGATGAGGAGCATTAGGGAGGTTTAGTCGGCGTAAGTCCAACATTACTGAATCAGTGAGCTACATCTTAGGACCTAATGTCAATTTCCATCAAGTGTGATTACTGATTAAGTTTAATCAATGGTCAGTCTTTAATAACACCACACTTGACCCAGTTACAAGACTTTGGATTTTTACCCTCTCCATCCATCTTGGGCATTTTTTTTCCTAACCTTTATGGGAGTTCCACTACGGAGCAAAGACCTCACCCGATGACCGTGCATGCCATGACTCCTGCCTATGCTTCTTCGAATTAATCGCTGAGGAAGGTGTCTCAGATATGTTTATGTCAAATAAAATTAAATGTTTAAATTTCAATAAACGTAACTTGGCCCCGTTTACAACTATTCTGAATTTATAATCGATAGCATTAGTAGTTTCTGAGATATATTATATATTTGTGGCAGAGCAGATTTAAGGGTTCCTTTTTTTACCTTTCTGGTACAGAACCCTTAAAAAGAAATACATTTCTGATAGGTATCTACAAGCAAATAAGTACCAAAAGACCCTGACCCAAAAACAATAAAGTCAGGAAAATGTATTAACCTGCTGATACGCAAACAGGCAAAGCAAACATACATGCAAATTACGCCGGAACGTGAGGGTACCAACGCCGGGAGATTAATTTTGCGAGTGAGAAGGATCGGGCGATGACCTTATATTTTTTCACCTCAGCGGCTCGAAAATGGCTGTTTTGCTTCTTGAAAATTGCATTTTGCTGCGAGCGTGAAAATAAGTTACATTTTATTTTTTATATCGTCGGTTAGTTTTAGTAACTTCATTCTCTCTATCACTATTCCTTTGCGTTATATGTTCTCGCCGCTGAGGTGAAAAGTTGTATGTATTACACGAGAGCAAAGATATTTGCATCTCGTGTCTTTGAGTCCCTCGCTACGCTCAAGATTCTAATTTTGAATTACTCGCTACGCTCGTGATTCAATTATAGAGTCTTTCGCTTGCTCGGGACTCAACATCGACACTCGCAGCAACCTACTACTTTGCTCTCTTGTTGAACAAATAACTATTATTTGCTCAAATGACGTGGCGCAAGCGACATCTCAGCCAGCATCTGACGATACCTTGTAGAGAGGCGAAGCACGTGTCGAGGTTTTGTCATTATTAGGGTAGTTATATTACCCCCCATGAAATTGGGGGAGGCCTATGTCCAGCAGTGGACGTCCTTCGGCTGATATGGTGGTATTGGTTTGTTGTATTTATTTGCATATTTGCGCGTGCGAAGGGAGGTCGGGAACATTAACTGCATGCCAAAATATGCAAGTGGGTACATTGCAGTGTCACCATTAGATCTACACGTTTATTAGCGGAAAAGCAAAGGAATATTGTTCTATACATTTATATAGAGGTGTCGCCTGTAATAGGAGTACACTATTGAGCTCTCCAGCAATTATTTCCAAGTGAGGCGAAGCTCCGTACGTACGGAACCCTAAAATCCTACGTTACCAAAATATGTTCTGACTTCTGGTCTAACGGATCTCTATAAAAACCGGCCCAAAAGTTGGTGATTTGACTACATCGCTATTAAGTCGGTTTAGCGTGATCTTTTAATTTCACTCGTTTTTGTTATTCCTACTTTCGATCGAAATACACACCAGAAAATCACAGTCATCCGTAGTAATCTTCAACTTTCTCCCAAAGAAAATTATTCTACAACTTCATCAACATCGATTTTTTTCCGCTTTTCAAAAGACCCTAAAATTCTAACAAAAGAAAAACACAAAAGGATCAACTTCACAGATTAGACTCCGCAATAAGGCGAGGATGAAATCAGGTCGCGGATTATATCCGGGTTTGGACAAATGTTAATTCATTATAGTACATTACTACAGAGGCCGGGACGAAAGGGGTTGCTGGCCGAAGACATATAGACGGCCGAGCGAAGCGAGGTCGGATAGGTCTCAGGCGGGCAACCCCATATTTCCCGCCGAGGTATGTATAGTGCTTTTCTCAAACATGCAATGAAATAAACAACAAAAAAATCAAAGTTTTATTTTTAATACGCATAGTGGCAGAATGTCATGATGCCTTTGCCACAAATTTATGTGGAATGGAAATTAAAAATGGGGACTTTGCCGGCCTAGGCCTGGAACAATTGTATGAAATTGCATTAACGACCTCTTGTCCTAGCCGCACCTGAAACGTCACACTTCGCAGCCTATTATAAGGAACATAAGATCAATATTTCATTGCATGTTTGAGAAAAATATCCTGGAGTATTCTGCGACGGTTTATTAAATATGTATGCATTTTATAGACAGCGGAACCGAGACAAGTGGCGAACTTTCGTGTCGGAGGCCAACTTTAAAAAGTTGACAAGCGCCAATGACTTTGGCTATGTCTGTCTGCGTCCAATTGCGCCGGAGTGAAAGAGAAACTATGTACATACTCGGCTAAACATGTGAAACGAATAATTTTAATGTTATAATGACCACCTACTTGTACTTACCATGTTTAAGCCAATAAATATATTCTAGTCTATTCTATTCTAATACTCAATTAGTTAGTTTACAGCAAGTTAGTTTACAGGATATTAGGCAAACTTAAGTTTTAGTGGTTAAATAATATTAAAACTTAATTGTGGACCCTGTTGGGCACCGGAAACTCGTGAAGAGCGGACGACTGACTTAGCTACATACATTTATTATAAAGTTCAATTTCTTTAAATTTGCGTTACAGTGCTAATTATCTATTTATGTATGAATTTCACTTTTGTTTTTAAGAACTTATTCTGTATTTTTATTATATTACTAGCATTGGCCCGCGGCTTCGCCCGCGTTCTAAGAGTAATTTTTAACCGTCTACAAAAAAGAGGTTCTCTGTTTGACCCGTATGTATGTATGTACGTATGTAGCTATGTATGTATGTTTGTGCACGATCATCTCGCGTTTGGCAGAACCGATTTAGATGCGGTTTCCAGAAAAAAAGTTGTTACACTCTGGGGGTTTCGGTATACGAAGTTTGGTGATTGTGATTCATTAACAGATAAACAAATGAAAAGTCAGTATACATTCTGAGAACCGGCAAACTGTTGAATTTCATTTGACTTTGGCAAAAATAAGGATCGAAAACTATTATCATACATTTCCGAGAGGCCGAAGGGGAAAGGGCCGATGAAATAAAAGCATGTCTTAAATAGCCCTTAGTAAAAGTATCTGTGTACTACAGTAACACCAATAGGTCTGATAATGACCAAGCAGCGTGCAGCGGTCATAAACTCTGGTCCTTTGAAGAACAGAAATACGGCTAATTCAATATCACGCGTAACCCTTATTTTTCCTAAAATTAAATTTATTAGGTAGGTTTTGCCAGTTCCCATTAGAGCATCCAAAAACAAAATTTAGCCGCGTGCGGTATGCGAGGTTAAGCAATGTGGGCGTAGGTCAGTTCTTGGATGGGTGACTGCTTTGAGTGGTTACTAACTGAGCACTCTCGTGCTTTGGAAGGTACGTTAAGCCGTTGATCCCGGCTGCTGTCTACGACAGCAGTCGCTAAGCCAAGTTAGAGGCCTTCAGGCGGCTTGAGAACTTCTAACAGTCAAGTTGCCAACTCGCTTGACAAAGGGGGGTCGAAGTTGCACCACGTCCGTACCCTACACATGACCTGGGTGGTGCTAAAAGTGTAACAAAAACTGGCAACCATACTTGTCTTCTCAAAGATGTCACGGTTCGTAAATAAATACCATACGATTTAAAAAAAAACTAAAGATTGATTTAAATGGAAAAAAATATCAAAACCTCTATGTCGTTTTTAAAAGCCAATCCATAGATACCCCACACGCCTGTATAGTAACATTTAACTTTTTTTTTTAATCCCTGGCATGTATGGAGTGCCAAATTTTACCTCAGATTCATATTAAGAGACCTCTCGGACGCGCAGATATCGATTTTGAACGAAATCGGGACAAAAAAAAAGAAAATCAATATGGCCGCCACTTTCACAAATTTACCCTCTGATTCGTAATAAGAGACTTCTCGGACACTCAGATATCGATTTTGAACGAAATCGGGACGGAAATGAAGAAAATCAATATGGCTGCCACTTTTTCCAAATTTTACCTCGGATTCGGATTAGGGGACCTCTCGGACGCTCAGATATGGATTTTGAACGAAATCGGGACGGACATGATAAAAATGAATATGGCCGCCACTCTTTCTAAATTTTACCTCGGATTCGTATTACGAGACCTCTCGGACGCTCAGATATCGATTATGAACGAAATTGGGAAGGAAATGAAGAAAATCAATATGGCTGCGACGTTTTCTAAATTTTACCTCGGAGTCGTTTTAAGAAACCTCTCGGATGCTCAGATATCGATTTTTAACGAAATCGGGAAATAAAAGATGAAAATCAATATGGCCGCCACTTTTTCCAAATTTTACCTCGGAGTCGTATTAGGGGACCTCTCGGACGCTCAGATACCGATTTTGGATGAAATCGGGACGGAAATGAAGAAAATCAATAGGCCGTTACTTTATTCAAAGTTTTGGTACCTCGGATTCCTATTAAGAGTCCTTTCGGACGCTGAAATATCGATTTTTGTCGAAATCGTACCGGACGGCACTAATTAATAAAATCACTTACACCACTATATCAGCCCTAGGACGTCCACTGCTGGACATAGGCCTCCCCCAATTTCATGGGGGGTAAATGCCATAATCGCCACGCTTGGCATGCAGGTTGGCGATCGCAGTATCTCCACCGCATTTAAGGAATGCTGTTGCCCATTCCCCGGTGGTCTTGGTCGTAGGTTTAGGACATACCCGGGTCCAAATCACTTACAATAATACATTGAATCAAAAAAGGTCGTATCATCATAGGGAACCCACGGCACTTCATGCACCTATAAGGAACCTACATGCCAAACTTGGTATCTCTCGAACCAGCAATTTGGGCTGTGCGTTCATATGTCACTCACTCAGTCAGTCAGTTTCATCTTGCAATTTGGCACCAACTTTTAAAGTTTTCATGTCCGCAATATTAAATTTCGAAATTAGCTACCCAATAAACCATAAAAATTACACCCATATTAATATTTAGACGTTCCAACCCCCTCGGATCCCAACAGAGGGATGGTATTTCACGTCCTCCACGTGGGATTTTAAAATCATTGTTGTTTTCGTAATCAGCGACCCGATAAACCATAGAAACAACACCCATATCGATTTTCAGAATATGTCACCACATTTACCCCTTTTAGGGGTTGATTTCTCAAAAAACCTGAAACATATGTTTACTCATTTATCGTAAGAAATACTCCTGTGAAGTTTCGAACAAAATAATCCACCACCACCACCACCATATCAGCCAAAGGACGCCCACTGCTGGACATGGGCCTCCCCCAAATTCACGGGGGGTATATGCCATAATCGCCACGCTTGGCATGCGGGTTGGCGATAAAATAATCCAACTAATCTTTATTCCCCATACAAACTTCGGGCCCCCATTTCACCCCCTTAGGGGTTGAATTTTGAAAAATCATTTCTTAATGCACCTCAATACCTTATATGGAACATACATACTAAATTTGGAATCTCTAGAACCAGCAGTTTCGGCTGTGCGTTGATATGTGACTCACTCACTCAGTCAGTTATTTCTTGCAATTTGGCACAAACTCTTAAGAAATTTCATGTCCAAAATATTAAATTTCGAAATAGATGCCATTTTCGTAATTAACGCCCCAAAAAAACCATAAAAACGACACCCATATAATAATATTTAGACATTTCATCCCCCTCGCACTCGCACCCCAACAGGGGGGATGGTATTTCACGTCCTCCAGGTGGGATGTTAAAATCATTGTTGTTTTCGTTATCAGCGACCTAATAAACCATAAAAACAATACCCATGTCGATTTTCAGAATTTGTCACCACATTTCCCTCTTTTAGGGGTTGATTACTCAAAAAACCTGAAACACATGTTTACTCATTTATCGTTAGAAATACTCCTGTGAAGTTTCGAATAAAATAGTCCAACTAATCTTGATTTCCCATACAAACTTCGGACCCCCATTTCACCCCCTTACGGGTTGAATTTTGAAAAATTCTTTCTTAATGCACCTCTAGATCTTATATGGAACCTACATACTAAATTTGGAATCTCTAGAACCAGCAGTTTCGGCTGTGCGTTGATATTTGACTCACTCAGTCAGTCAGTTATTTCTTGCAATTTGGCACAAACTCTCAAAAATGTTCATGTCCACAATATTAACTTTCAAAATCGATGCTATTTTCGTAATTAACGTCCCAAAAAACCATAAAAACGACACCCATATTAATATTCAGACATTTCATCCCCCTCGCACCCCAACAGGGGGGATGGTATTTCACGTCCTCCACGTGGGATTTTAAAATCATTGTTGTTTTCGTTATCAGCGACCTAATAAACCATAAAAACAATACCTACGTCGATTTTCCGAATTTGTCACCACATTTCCCCCTTTTAGGGGTTGATTTTTCAAAAAACCTGAAACACGTATTTACTCATTTATCGTAAGAAATACTCCTGTGAAGTTTCGAATAAAATAGTCCAGCCAATCTTGTTTCCCCATACAAACTTCGGACCCCCATTTCACCCCCTTAGGGGTTAAATTTTGAAAAATCCTTTCTTAGTGCACCCCTAGACCTTATAAGGAACCATGGTGCTAAATTTGGAATCTCTAGGGCCAGCGGTTTGGGCTGTGCGTTGATATGTCAGTCAGTCAGTCAGTCAGTCAGTCAGTCAGTCAGTCAGTTTCTTCTTTTATATATTTAGATAAAGAGTAATAATAAATGTATATGGTGGAATTTTACTATTTTTATGTTTTTATTGTAGTTTTTCTTCCAAGTATTCTCTTAGTGTATAATAACTTTTAGAAATAAGGAATTCTTTTAACTATTTTATGAATGTATAGTATTGTTTCTCATATTTTATTTTAGCAGGCAGTTTGTTATATATTTTTATGGACATGGTATAGGTTGCATCAGAATGCATTTTAAGTTTAGATGCGGGTAACAAGAGTCTTTCTCTATAGCGGAGCAGATGGGATGTGGTTAAGTCTTCGCGTTTCTTGTAGTTTTCGGAATAATTTCGAACGAATTTACAAATTTCTAAAATATATAATTCAGTAAACGTTAGTATATCTTCTGTTCCTGAAAATGGGGTCTGCAACTGTTTGTGTGTCAATATCTAAATATATAAAAGAAGAAACTGACTGACTGACTGACTGACTGACTGACTGACTGACTGACTGACTGACTGACTGACTGACTGACTGACTGACATATCAACGCACAGCCCAAACCGCTGGTACTAGAGATTCCAAATTTGGCACGTAGGTTCCTTATAAGGTCTAGGGGTGCACTAAGAAAGGATTTTTCAAAATTCAACCCCTAAGGGGGTGAAATGGGGGTCCGAAGTTTGTATGGGGAAACAAGATTAGCTGGACTATTTTATTCGAAACTTCACACGAGTATTTCTAACGATAAATAAGTAAACACGTGTTTCAGGTTTTTTGAAAAATCAACCCTTAAAAGGGGGAAATGAGGTGACAAATTCTGATAATCGACATGGGTATTGTTTTTATGGTTTATTAGGTCGCTGATAATGAAAAAAACAAGGATTTTAAAATCCCACGTGGAGGACGTGAAATACCATCCCCTCCTGTTGGGGTGCGAGGGGGATGAAATGTCTAAATATTAATATGGGTGTCGTTTTTATGGTTTTTTGGGACGTTAATTACGAAAATGGCATCGGTTTTGAAATTAAATATTGTGGACATGAAAACTTTTGAAAGTTTTTTCAAAAATTCAACCCCTAAGGGGGTGAAATGGGGGTCCGAAGTTTGTATAGGAAATCAAGATTAGTTAGATTATTTTATTCGAAACTTCACAGGAGTATTTCTAACGATAAATCAGTAAACATATGTTTCAGGTTATTTGAGAAATCAACCCCTAAAAGGGGGAAAGGTGGTGACAAATTCTGAAAATCGATATGGGTGTGGTTTCTATGGTTTATCGGGTCGCTGATTACGAAAACAACAATAATTTTAAAATCCCACGTGGAGGACGTGAAATACCATCCCTTTTGTTGGGGTCCGAGGGGGTTGGAATGTCTAAATATTAATATGGGTGTGATTTTTATGATTTATTGTGTCGTTAATTTCGAAAATGGCGTTGATTTTGAAATTTAATATTGCGGGCATGGGCCAAATTGCAAGAAGAAACTGACTGACTGAGTGAGTGACATATCAACGCACAGCCCAAACTGCTGGTTCGAGACTCGAGAGATACCAAATTTGGCATGTAGGTTCCTTATAAGGTCTAAAGGCGCATGAAGTGCCGTGAATTCCCTATGAAGATACGACCTTTCTTGAGTCAATGTATTGTAAGTGGTTTTATTAATTAGTGCCGCCCGATACGATTTCGACAAAAATCGATATTTGAGCGTTCGAGAGGACTCTTAATACGACTCCTAGGTAAAATTTGGCAAAAGTGGCGGCCATATTGCTTTTCTTCATTTTCGTCCCGATTTCGTTCAAAATCGATATCTGAGCGTCTGAGAGGTCGCCAAATACGACACTGAGGTAAAATTTGAAAAAAGTGGTGGCAATATTGATTTTCTTCATTTCCGTCCCGATTTCATTCAAAATAGAAATCTGAGCGTCCGAGATGTCTCTTAATAAGAATCCGAGGTAAAATTTGGAAAATGTCGCAGGCATTTTGATTTTCTTCATTTTCTTCCCGATTTTGTTCAAAATCGATATCTGAGCGTCCGACAGGTCTCGTAATACGAATGCGAGGTAAAATTTGGAAAAAGTGGCGGCCATATTGATTTATTCCCCTTCGGTCCCCGATTTCGTTAAAAATCGATATCTGAGCGTCCGAGAGGTCTCTTAATACGAATCCGAGGTAAAATTTGTGAAAGTGGCGGCCATATTGATTATCTTTTTTTTCGTCCCGATTTCGTAGAAAATCGATATCTGAGCGTCCGAGAGGTCCCCGAATACAAATCTGAGGCAAAATTTGGAAAAAGTGGCAGCCATATTGATTTTCTTCATTTCAACCCGATTTCGTTCAAAATCGATATCCGAGCGTCCGAGAGGTCCCCTAATATGAATCCGAGGTAAAATTTGGAAAAAGTGGCAGCCATATTGATTTTCTTCATTTACAACCCGATTTCGTTCAAAATCGATATCTGAGCGTCCGAGAGGTCCCCTAATACGAATCCGAGGTAAAATTTAGAAAAAGTGGCGGCCATATTGATTTTCTTCATTTTCGTCCCGATTTCGTTCAAAATCGATAAATGTGTGTCCGAGAGGTCTCTTAATACGAATCGGAGGTAAAATTTGGCATTCCATACATGCCTGTATGCAAAAAAGTTTAATGTTACTATATAAGCGTGTGGGGTATGAACTTGCTTTTAAAAACGACATAGAGGTTTCGATATTTTTTTCCATTTAAATCAACAAGTACGGTTGCCAGTTTTTGTTGCACTTTTAGCACCACCCAGGGGTCACGTGTGTAGTAACGGTGGTTACTCCCTACGGACGTGGTGCAACTTCGACCCCCCTTTGTCAAGTGAGTGGGCAACTTGACTGTTAGAAGTTCGTAAGCCGCTCGAAGGCCTCTAACTTGCCTTAACGATTGCAGCCGGGATCAACGGCTTAGCGTGCCTTCCAAAGCACGAGAGTCATTTAGTAACCACTCAAAGCGATCACCCATCCAAGAACTGACCTGCGCCCACATTGCTTAACCTCGCACAACGCACGCGGTAGGCGGGTGCCGCTGGGCCACGAGCGCTCTAAATTCTTGATAGTTTGTGCCAATTTGCAATTCAATCGGTCCAGTAAAAGCAACTTGGTTGTAACAGACGGACTGAAGTAAGGAGGGCGAATGGAAGTGAGGCCAAATTTTCTTTTTGGATGCTCCAATGGGAACTGGCAAAACCTACGTAATAAATTTAATTTTAGGAAAAATAAATATTACACGTGATATTGAATTAGCCGTATTTCTGTACTTCAAAGGACCAGAGTTTATGACCGCTGCGTGCTGCTTGGTCGTTTACAGACCTATCTGTGTTACTGTAGTACACAGATACTTTCACTAAGGGCCATTTAAGACATGCTTTTATTTCATCGGCCCTTTCCCCTTCGACCTCTCGGAAATGTATGATAATAGTTTTCGATCCTTATTTTTGGCAAAATCAAATGAAATTCATCAGTTTGCCGGTTCTCAGAATGTATACTGACTTTTCATCTGTTCATCTGTTAATGAATCACAATCACCAAACTTCGTATACCGAAACCCCCAGAATGTAACAACTACTTTTCTGGAGACCGCATCTAAATCGGTTCAGCCAAACGCGAGATAATCGTGGACAAACATACGAACCTGTTTTTTGTAGACGGTTAAAAATTTCGCTTAGTACGCGGGCGAAGCCGCGGGCAAATGCTAGTTTACTAATATGCGAATTAGTTTTTCCTGTAAAGTATATAAAGATGGTACACGTCTCTGCTATTTCCCCAAAGGATTATACCGTAGCTGAACCATACAAGGAGATAATCAGAAATTTAAACATAAAAGTAAATAATATATTCACCACATGTGTAATATAAATCGTCTATGATTTAGATTTGAGTATGTTGGAAATGTGTTTTTAATTATACATGTTTCTGTTGAAAAAAAAAGACTTTATGATTGTTTAAGATGCGATTTTTTTCGATCGAGCCGATTTTCTTAAATCGTGTTTTGGAATCGTCCACACCCTTTGAAATATAATGAACGTGTATTTTTATACCAAAACGAATGGTTTTTGTTGAATCACCGTTTAAAAATGGCTCTATTCAGCGTCTTATCTTGAGGTTTAGAATCAAAACTATGAAATATTGGTCGTAGAACTTACGAGCAACTAAGTGTTTGGGTCAAGCTATTATGAGATACGTTGGAAATATATACTTATATTTTAGTATTTCTTCGGGATTTAATTTGCGTCGTATAAATTATTGCGTGTTTAATAAGGGTTACTTTAAGTAATGATTTTGGTAAAATTTACTAATATACGTATACATTTTTCCAATTAACTGCATAGAACAGAGTCCAAAGTTTCCTTTTTTTATAATGATTAATTTAGCTAATAACATTAGAATATTTTCTCCTTTTTTTGTGATATTAGTATGCGTAATTTATGTTTTTTTTTAATTACGTCAAAAAGTTAAGTTAAGATAAGATAAAGATAAATATTGGGGGAAAAATTACAGTAAATTACACAAATCGACCCAGTCCCAAACTAAGCAAAGCTTGTACTATGGGTACTAGACGACGATATACATACTTCTATATAGATAATATAGATAAATACATACTTAAATACATAGAAAACATCCAAGGCCCAGGAACAAATATCCGTGCTATGCACAAATAATGCCCTGGCCGGGATTCGAACCCGGGACCTTTAGCTTCGGAGGCAGTGTCACTACCAACTAGGCTAAACAGGCCGACCGGTGGGAGTTGAAAAAAGTGCTGTATTTATTCCCTAATAGGACATATTATTTAATTGCATACTGGTTTGACATTAATGTTTTTAGATGCCTTTTGACTAACAATCTATGGATCCTGGAGTCCGAAATAAATGCATTTTTTATTTATTTATACCTTTGTCAACTGTCAGCCGAGTCGGTAATGATTCCTTACCTACAGCTTGCCTACCTTTTAAATTCCTGATAGGCACGGGATGCGATGCGGTACCGACCGGCATCAGATCCTGGGCCGCTACCGCGAACTTCGAAAATCGAACTTCGTATCGTACCGTCCCTTTCCGTCATATAGAGTATAACACGAGAGTGAAAGGGACGGCACGACACGAATTTCGATTTTCGAAGTTCGCGGTAGCACAGCTGACTTGATGACGATAGGCCAACTAGAAACCATGCCCTTACACACAAAAAAATAATTTCCGAAATCGGTCTAATAGGCTCCGAGTAATTGGTGAACATACATAAAAAAATATTGAGAACCTCTTTTTAGGGTTCCGTACCCAAGGCGTAAAACGGGACCCTATTACTAAGACTCCGCTGTCCGTCCGTCTGTGTGTCTGTCCATCTGTCACCAGGCTGTATCTCATGAACAGTTTAGTGTCTCATAGACAGTTGAAATTTTCACAGTTGATGTATTTCTGTTGCCGCTATAACAGCAAATACTAAAAAACAGAATAAATAAATATTTAACGGAGCTCCATTACAACAAAACGTGACTTTTTTGCCGTTTTTATAGATAATGGTACGGGACCCTTCATGTGCGAATCCGACTCGCACTTGGCCGGTTTTTAAAGTCGCTTATTAACTGATTTTACAGTGACATCGTAAGAAATCCATTTAGTTGTCAATATATAATTTCACTACTTTTTCAACCCCGAATACGTTCATTAATACCATTACCAACCAGTCTAAATCCCGCTTTTTATGCAAACGTAGGCACGTGTAGTTTGATACTCTTTTGAGTCATTCGTGTCCACAAACCCATTGAGACATCTTCAGATGGATTAGCCACCCAACGGGTACCATCCCCTGAAAGGTGGGACGTCTAATTCTGACTAACCTAACACATTGAACCGTTACATTTTGGACCTTGATCAAACGAGATATGGTTTAATATTGCTCACAAAGATGTTTGTCTTCAGGAATGTTAACTAATCAATTTTGAACCTTAGTAGTACGAAATAAGGTTTAATATTGCTCATTTAAATGTGTTTTTGCTCGGTAATATTGCTACGTTCCAGTTTTGGCCTGTGTATCGATTTAGGGGTGTATTCAAGATTTCGGACACGTCTTGAGACGGTAGAAACGGGTCAAGGATTTCTGGAATTTTTAAGGACGGTAGACAACAGTAATAACTGACAACTTAAATTGAAAAAACCCACGACATTTTCATTTCAAAGTTCAGTATCTCAAAAACGGCGGAACCAATTTTCATATACCATGTCTAAGAACCATTGCTGGAAAACCTGCTTTCAAAGAAATTATCCTCATAACAGGAAGGGGTAGTAATCCCCAGGCTGGCCAATGCGGGTTGGAGATATTCACATCATTATTTTTTTTTTTATTAAAAATAGGATTGCTCTTTACCAGCACCCAGCCAGGGGGCAAAGATGAGGCCGACGATGAAGCGAGCTCACCCAGAAGATGCCTATTCACTCGTGTCTTAAAAAGGTCCAGGTTATATGAACTCGGAAATACAGACGCCGGCAGAGAATTCCAAACCTTAGAATCATCATCATTGTCAGCCGATCGATGTCCACTGCTGGACATAGGCCTCCCCCAGAGACCGCCTCAACGACCGGTCATGGGCCGCCCGCATCCAGTGGACTCCCGCGGCCTTAACCAGGTCATCAGCCCACCTAGTGGGGGCCTTCCAACGCTGGTCGCCACTCGAGAAATCGCTGGCCCCACCGGCCATCGGTTCGCCTTGCAATGTGGCCCGCCCACTGCCACTTGGGTTTTGCAATCCTTCGGGCTATGTCGGTTACCTTGGTAATATTCACCATCCATTGAATATTCACATACACCTTTGAATTTCTTTGCAGGTTTCCTCACGACCTTTTGCTTCACTGAAAGGCTACCGGTAAATATCAATAACTTTCCGTGCATACCCAATTTTGGCTGCATACTTCATCGGCTACACCGGCAAGAGTTAACGATGACCTAAGTATGAATAAGTGTATGTAAAATTATTTTTAGTACAAACCGACTGTACTTTTTTCCACTATCATTAACTGCTCACTGAGACGGTTAAAATGAACCCAAACACGATGGGTTTGTCTTGTGTAGTTGAGTTGCTATAGCCACCTGTCTCCATCAACAGATCAGCTCGGTGGTACCATAATATTGTATTTTCACCGAACTTAGATAAGTACTTATGCCAAATTTCAGCTCAGTCTTTTACCGGCAAGTGGCTGAAAAACCGGCCAAGTGCGAGTCTGACACGCGCACGAAGGGTTCCGTACCAAAAAAAAGGGTAAAAAAATACTTTTGTTGTATGGAATTACTTTTATTTTATTTTTAGTATTTGTTATTATTGTGGCAATAAAAATACAACATCTGTGAACATTTTAACCTCTTTGCTATTACGGTTCATGAGATACAGCAAAAGACGCCAACAACTACTCTGTTGTATGGGAGCCCCCTTAATTATTATTATTATTTTGGTTTTAGTATCTGTTGTTGTATCCACATTAAAAATACATAATCTGTGCTCAACTGTCTAGCTATTACGGTTCTTGAGATCTAGCTCGGCGAGTGGTAGCCATGAAAAAGGGCTAAAATATCACGTTTTTTGTATGGGAGCCCCCTTAATTATTATTATTGTTTTGTTTTTAGTATTTGTTGTTATAGCGGCAACATAAATACACAATCTGTGAAAATTTCAACTGTCTAGCTATTACGGTTCTTGAGATACAGCCTGGTGATAGACGGACGGACGGACGGACAGCGAAGTCTTAGTAATAGGGTCCCGATTTTACCCTTTGGGTACGGAACCCTAAAAAGGATTGCACATTTTGATGATAACTTCATACTTTCATACGAACAATGCAAATTAAATAAAACCTTGTAAAAACTCATAGGTACGAGCCGCGACTCGAACCCACGACTTGCAGCCGTATGCTTTAGCAACTAGGCAACCATAGAACAACGTTAACACACCAATAATTCGTTCAAAGCGAATACCGAAAGTTACACCAAAAGAGCAAATTGAAAGGCAAACAAAGATGGAACCTGTAGTTCAGAACAAATATTTGCGCGAGCCAATACCGTTCATTCAAACGTTCACTTCATTTCAATATGCCCAGGGCTTTGCAAAATCTAGTTACTCGTTTGCATTTCTGTATCTACTGATATTTGGCTGAATGCATTTTTTAGGGTTCTGTTAATTTTCTGTCTGTCCGTGTGTCTGTCCGATGCTCTGTGATTGTAAGTGCTAGAAACCTGCAATTTGGTATGGATATACACTGGCCTGCAAAAGAAGGCATAACACTCATAAACGTGACGATAACTTCAGTACTAATTTAAATTAGAAATTTTAATTAAAAAGCATTATGTAGAAAATTGTGGAAGTCTTTAGGGGAAGCCTATGTCCAGCAGTGGACGTCTTTCGGCTGACATGATGGTGATGATGATGTAGAAAATATAAAAGATGGCTAATAAAAAAAAAAGAAAAAAACGCTCCCATTTCAAATGCTGTATGTTTTTTACTTTTAGCTTTCTTGAACAAAACCTGTTATACCTTCTTTTGCAGGCTGGTTTTGCTTTTTTTTATAAATCAATAAATCTGACAAAGTCGTAATATAAAATCTAAAAACAAAATTTTAAGGGTACCTCCCCTACGCGTAAAGTGGGGATGACATTTTTTTGCTTCAACTCAAGGTCTTTCTGTTAGACTCTTGGTTACCATAGCGTCGAGACAAACAAGGATGTCATAAAATTACCTACGACTTGATTGTACATGAATATTTAGTTGATATTTGAATTAACGTTATTACAAGATTATTCGCATATCTTTCCGTATTCCATACACAACAGAATGGCGACGAGGATCATGATTGAAAGAGAATCCATATAAAAGTTTCAAAATACGTAAAACGTGAGTACAAATACGACACGATTTTGACCGATTTCTACAATTACAATGGAGGAATTAACAACAGTCCTTAGTCAAATGATGGAGACTATGCGCGCTATGCAAAACCAACAAGCGGTGTTACAAGACGCATTTCTACGGCATGGTCAACAAGGTTCACAATCAGTAAGTGGAATATCGCTACAACCCTATGACGAGGACAATGAATCCTTTGATAGCTACTTACAAAGGCTACAAAATTACATAACTTTAAAGGGCGTTACAGAAGCCAGTATAAAATTGCAAATTTTCCTTAACTGCATTGGACCTAAATACTACCAAGTGTTAAAAAACTTAACGGCACCGAATACGCCCGAATCCAAATCTTACGATGAGCTGGTGCGGATACTGGGCAATCATATTGCACCTGAACCTGGTGAAGTAGCCCAACAGCATAAGTTTTGCCTACGATCTCAACACGAAGGAGAAAGTATCGCAAATTACGTAGCCGGATTGAAAGAAATTGGAGGCAAATGCAACTTCATATGTACGAATTGCAAGGAGACGACATTCGAGACACATTTACGTGTCCAGTTCATACGCGGCTTGAGAAATGCCGAGATTAAGGAAAGACTCTTACAAGAATCTCCAAGTACAAAATTTGATGATATAATCAAGATTGCAATGGCTATTGAAACTTCAAAATACGAAAGTAAAGCAATGGCTTACGAAGCACAACCCAATATAAACAAGATTACAGTAAAAAAATATAATAAAAATAAGGACAATGTAAATACAGATAATAACACCAAGAAAAAACAAATTACATGTTTCCGATGTGGAAAAAGCAATCACAAAGCTACACAATGTAAATTGAAGAACAAGTTATACTGTAACAAATGCAATACGAAGGGACATATACAGACAGTTTGTTTCAAAGATCAAAGACAATTGGAGTATGAGACAGAAAGTGACTCAGCTTACGAAAATGAAGAGGAAATATATGAAATACATAAAATACCTATACACAGCAATACATCCAGAGATAAGTTCAAGATGACCTTACAAATAAATGGGAAAATACACACCCTAGAAATGGATACAGGAGCGGCGGTTACAACATGCTCCGCAGAATACTTTAAGAAACATTTTGGAGAAATGAAACTAAAAAATACTCTTGTAAAACTACGAACTTATACAGGAGAAATTATACAACCAATTGGTACCTGCAAAGTAGACATAAAATACAAGAAGAAAGAAATAGAAGGTAGAATATTCGTAATCAACGGAAAAGTGGATACAGTTGTTGGAAGAGAATGGCTAAGAGAGCTAAATATCCAGTTCGACATAAATGCAATACAAAAGGAAGAAAAAGATCTCACAGAAAAAGATTTTAAAAGAAAATTACAGTATTTGATTGAAGAATACAAAGAATTGTTCTCAGAAAAGATAGGAGAAATAAAAAACTATCAAGCTGCATTTAAACTGAAAGAAGGAGCACTGCCCATATTTCTGAAGCCACGTCCAGTTCCATTTGCTCTCAAAGATAAAGTGGAAGCGGAAATAGACAGATTGGAACAAGAGGGAATCATAGAAAAAGTGACATATTCTCAATGGGGTACACCTGTAGTACCCGTTATTAAGCCAACTGGTAAGGTACGTCTATGTGCTGATTTTAGAGCTACACTAAACAAGAACCTGGAAGATGACAACTACCCTATTCCAAGAGTGGAAGAGATTTTTTCAAAACTAAGCGGTGGCAAATACTTCTGCACGCTAGACATAAATCAGGCATACTTACATCTGACGGCCAACGAAGAGACAGCTGCAATGCAAGCAATCAGTACAAGCAAGGGCACTTACAAAGTGAAGAGATTAATGTTCGGAGTAAAAATTGCGCCAAATATCTGGCAACGCTACATGGACCAAACCCTACAAGGAATGGAAGGTACAGCCTGTTTTTTCGATGACATTGCTATACAAGGGCGAACATACGCTGAGCTTCTACAAAGGATTATAAAGGTTTTCAATAAATTACAAGAATGCGGACTACATGTTAACCAAAAGAAATGCCAATTTTTCCAAAAGTCTATTACATACCTGGGACACATGATAAATGAAAAAGGTTTACATCCAATGCAAGATAAAGTAAATGCTATAAAAAATAGTACACGACCTACAGATATTTCATCACTACGTACATTTCTGGGAATGATAAACTATTACCAACAGTTTATTCCAAATCTTGCATCGAGGTTAAGCCCACTTTACAGACTTTTACAGAAAGATTCACAATTTGAATGGTCAGAAGAATGTGAAAAGATTTTCAAAGAATTAAGAGAAGAAATCTGTGGAGAAAAAGTTCTTATACCATTTCATGGGAACTTACCGGTAACGCTAGCCACAGATGCATCACCGACTGGGTACGGAGCGGTGTTATCACACATTATGCCAGACAAGACTGAACGACCAATTGCATTTGCATCAAAATCCCTATCTAAAGCGGAAAAAGGGTACAGTCAACTCGACAAAGAAGCTGCTGCATTAATATGGGGACTTAAGAAGTTTTTTCAATATTGCTACGGAAGGAAAATTATATTGATTATTGACAATCAACCTTTAGCGAGAATATTACACCCAGAAAAAGCGCTACCAGTTACTACAGCTATAAGACTAGTACACTACGCAAACTTTTTGGCAGGTTTTGATTACCAAATTAAGCTGAGGAAGACAACTGAACATGCAAATGCAGACTATTTTTCAAGATTACAAGATACGTCAGATTCTGGTAAAAATACACTAACAGATGATGATACATTTTACCTAAACCAGATTTCAGAAATGCCAGTGACACTAGATGACATAAAAGAAGCCACAATGAAAGATCCAGATCTTCAAAAGTTATACTTAGACATACAATCGGGTAAAGGCGACCCGAATAGACTTCATGAGTTCTCACTACAAAATGGTTGCATTTTCTATGGAATAAGAATAGTTATACCGAATAAGTTGCAACCTAAGTTGTTACAAGTGCTACATACGGCTCATACTGGTATTGTAAAAATGAAATCTTTAGCCAGAAGCTACATTTGGTGGAAACATATAGATTCAGACATAGACAATCTAGTAAGGAAATGCAAAATATGTTGCACAATGCAAAAGAATCCTACAAAAGTACCTGTACACGCCTGGGAATACCCAAAGGAGCCTTGGAGTCGAATTCATATTGACTATGCGGGACCTTTCTTGAACCAATACTTCCTTATTGTGGTGGATGCATATACAAAGTGGTTGGAAGTAGTACCGACAGCATCAATAACATCTACAGCAACAATAAATATACTAAAAAAGTTATATACTACTTTTGGGTTACCAATTACCCAAGTCTCTGACAATGGTAGGCAGTTCAGATCAGAAGAGATGCAGAGATTTTTAAAAGAAAATGGAATTCATGCAAAATTTACAGCTCCATTCCATCCATCTACAAATGGTCAGGCAGAGAGATATGTGCAAACAGTAAAACGCAAATTGAAAGCAATGGCCTCGGAAGGAAGTTCGATACAAGACAGATTACAAAAATTCCTTATGATGTACAGAAAAACACCAAATAGTGCCACAGGTTTAAGTCCAGCAGAAATGATGTTCAAGAGATTATATAGAACAAGAATTTACTTAGTAAGAAGAGGACCAGAGACCAAGACAAAAAATGAAAATGAAGATATAATTGTAAACAAAGAATTTAAAAGAGGTGATAAAGTACAGATTAGAATGTATGACAGTGATAAATGGAAATTTGGGAAGATTATTGAAAGGCAAGGAAAATTACACTACGAGGTAGAGGTCGAAGGAAAAATTCACCATAGACATGTAGATCAAATTATGAAGACAGCTTGCAGTGGTAACTTACCTTACACTCAGTTATTTAGACCTAGTTATTCACAGAAAGAGCAAGAGAATTTAACTACGCTACACCACCCTAATGTAGAGTCGACTACTCAGACTAGCCCAGAAAAAGTAAGAGTTACACTGAATGAATATAGCCCGAGGAAAAGGCAGAGCATTCCGCCTGATAACAGTGATAACATACCTGCACCTATGGAAGATCAACAAGAACGGCAAGTTACAGAACCTACAGTACCTATACCATCTGATAACCCTACTATTGAGCCACGTCGCAGCACGAGGAACAGACGAGCACCAAAACGACTAGACCTGTAACGAAGCAATTCATAACGAGGGAGAGTGTTAGACTCTTGGTTACCATAGCGTCGAGACAAACAAGGATGTCATAAAATTACCTACGACTTGATTGTACATGAATATTTAGTTGATATTTGAATTAACGTTATTACAAGATTATTCGCATATCTTTCCGTATTTCCATACACAACACTTTCAAAATGAATAGAGGACTTCCATCAAACAAATTTGATAAAGTGAATATTTCCCTCTAACTTTTGAAATATGGGTCCAAAAAATGTGAAAAATATCATGAAAGTAAAGCTTAATAAAGACTTTCAACGAAAACTATAGCGGACATGATCAGTTAAGCTTTTTTAGAGTTATCGTAGAAGGACTTTCTTTCTTAGTAAAAGACTTGTGAAACGCTGCGAAGGTATTCCCTTTTACCTATTATTGATTTATTGTAAATTGAGTTCATTAGGCAACTAAGGAACCCTACAATGAGCATGGCCTGACATGCTCTTGGATTTTTTTTTGTACTACAACGATGGCAAGAAAACAAACGGCCTGATGGTAAGCAGACACTTGTCCTATCCAGAGCCATTTCCTTGGTTTCCTTGTACGACACGACTTCTACTTTCTCTTTTATTTGCTTCATGTAGATTATTCTTGGTCTTCCTCTTCCTCGCTTGAAAGAAAGAAAGAACCATTTATTCACAGACACACAGAAGACACACATACATGACAAAAATTTGAACACAAAGTAAAAACGTCCGCCTTCCGCTTACCTTCTACTTTCCCCTCTATAACGTTGGAATCGTGTCATACAAGGTGAGCATACATTTTCCCTCTTCTATTTTCTATTGTTTGTAGTAATATTCTTTCTTCTTTTACTAGGTGACGGGTAAACAACCCAAGTCTAAAATACTTGCTAAACATTCCCGAAAATCTCGAAACGCGAACTAACCTACATGACTGTAGTCATGTCCTGAATTATTATTATTAATGATAATAATCATCCCGATAGCGTCACTGCGAACGGTCTATTATGCCCGCGCTACACTCGCGCGCGAAGTCGCTCCGTGAATTCACGGCGTGAATTTACGCAACGGTTCGCACGTGACCTGTGTCCCTCCACACTCGCAAAGCTTCGCAGTCTTGTTCGCGACTTGAACAAAAATGGACGTGTCACTACTTGCCATAGCGCGAATGTGAACAACATCTACACTAGCTTTTCGCAGCTTTCGCGGGCTTTCGCGCCGTGAGTGTAGCGCGGGCATTAGCGAAACGTCTCGGAAAACACCTCAAGAGACTAGATCGCAAGATGGTTGAGTCAAGGGTGCGGCGCGAATAGTCCGGAGGTTCTTCTCTCTATTGCCCTAACCACCGGTAGCTTACGATCCGCCTCGCTGTCGGCGGCACACTAGGTTAGGTTTTCGCAATTATTTTATGTTTTGTATTTATACTTCTAAATTTTACTTTGTATACAATTATTGTAAATAAAGTGAATAATAACGTACTAATTATGTAAACAGTCAACCCGACAGCCAATGTTTTAATTATATAGATAGACAAAGGGCCGCCTAGGAATTTTAACCAAAAGTTGGGTTTTCTAGTCCTTAACTTTTAATATGCTCACATGAAATACGGAAACCAACCTATGTTGTCGACCTGTTTAGCCTAGTTGGTAGTTGATAGTGACTAGTTGGTAGGCAGCTCCGAAGCTAGAGGTCCCGGGTGCGAATCCCGGCCAGGGCATTTATTTGTGCATTTTTCACGGATATTTGTTCTTGGGTCTTGGATGTTTTCTATGTATTTAAGTATGTATTTATCTATATAAGTATGTATATCGTCGTCTAGTACCCATAGTACAAGCTTTGCTTAGTTTGGGACTAGGTCGATTTGTGTAAGATTGTCCCCCAATATTATTATTATTATATTATTATGTATGACCCAAAACTTCCAAAGCGCCCAACTCAACGTAAATTCTGCAAGTTAAACCTATATTTTTTCTGCTTCGCTGTCAGGTAAATCTCTAACTTTAACGCTCCAGATTTCAAATCCAAGTTTAAAAGTCATTCCGTAACAAGTTTCACTGACAATGGCAGGTAACGTTTTGTAAGATTCCTTTATTCGTACTGT